>CM055816.1:69246265-69288130 GCA_029582265.1 Zoroaster sp. YZ-2022
AGTCTTTTCTGATTTTTTTGAGCTACCTTCGCAGGAAAGTTTCGTCTGATGCACCAGTCCCCGTAGTTGATTCTATTTAAAAATCAGATATAACAAAATGTTTTTTCCTGTTATGAATCTAGGGGGACGTCACCATCAGAACAAACCAAACAAAACAAACAAAACAAAATGAAACAACACTTTAGAGGCGATAGGTTTATTGTCAATGGAACAATAGTGCGTATAACTACATTGTTGCAACGGAGCGTCGATTCACCATAGCTGTAATTTAAAAATGATAATTCAAATATTCAAGAAATTTCAACTGAAGCTGACAGCAACAGCGTCATTACACATTGATTGGCTGGACTTGAATCCGGGAATTTTGTTCAGTGATCCTTACAAACTAGTCACTCTTTCCACAAATCAGCGTCCCAATATTATAAATGTGTGCAATGTACACAAAAAGTATAGTGACTGTATTAAACACTTTCATGGATGCATACTTATCTAATAATAACACCTTGCCCCGACAAAAATATGGCGCATATACCCGGAAAGGGCTGGCCACACATCAACTGATCAGGAGACAAAGTTGTCAGTGTTGACCGGATCATACGACGTCAATCCTTACTAAAAGATGAATTAGGTGTTCGGCACGTATGCAACTGAAATCTTATTGTTTTGTTCTGTTTTTTGTTAGGTGTTCGTTCGGGCAATTCGAACACCCTATTGTTTTGTTCGGTTTCTTCGTTTTTTTTCTTCTCTTTTCCGGACAGATTAGACTGTCTACAAAAAAATACATACTTGCAAACTTCTCACATGAACTTCAAACTTGGCATATACTTAGAACATAACACGTAGATGAAACCAGAGTTGTAACGTCATGATTAGGTCATCAGATATCGATTTTCGATGGATCAAACCAATATCTAAAACGTTTCACTTACGTTTCACCTCTGTTGGTGAATCTAAATCAGCTCTGGTCGTGCTCATTATGTATGTTGTAAGAATTGAACATTTACGCTTCGAAATGCAATTGACTCGGCTATCGTGACCCCTGAAAAAATTGTGTTTCTGATCAATTTGTTTGCATAATGTATTATGTGATTGACTAAAACTTTTAGGTTTTTAGTTTTTTTTTATGTCAGCATAATCTATTTATTCTGAAAAAGGTCACTTTATTAATAGCTCTTTTCGAGGTCGTTGAATCGATTAACTGCCACATGTTTCAACAGTTGGGTGCATGCAGACCTGCGGTAAAAACCTTCCACAAAAGCGAGTTTTTCACTATTTTCTGAATTTTTCCTATCACCAGTGGATGTTTCATCGTTGAAAACAGACATTATTATGCACATTTAATTGGAGGTAAGTCTGGGCAATGACAAATTTACGAGAATCTTTGATTTAAAAATAAGCATTTTAACCGGCTTCAGACATGTCAGATGTGTTGTAACGCGTTGGATGCATACAGCATTGCATAGGTTGATGACAGTCAGTCAGTAATGTGTACGGTATGGGCGCCAGTGAATGGTACTAGTACTTTAAACGTTGGTACTAATTTAGCGGGTACGCGGTTTTATGTAAATAAAGCATGCTTAAAATTATTACGTGGGTTAGACTAGTGCCTATGTGGTGGTAAATAGTCTGTAAGTGTAACGTTAGGAGAGTGAAGCCTAGGCATGAGTACAATTAGTTGAATTAAAAAAAAACATATGCTAACGTTAGATGTGTTACCAATAGGATGTACTCAGTGTAATAATATCTAATGAATGTTAGCTCTGTGAAATTAAATAATTGATTAATTTAAACAAACAACAAATAGTCTGAACAGTGAACAACAATGTTTAAGGGCTGAAAACATTAAAACATTAGTACAGCTGGACATGTTCACTAATGTCATGCATGTATTAATACATTGCAGGTACTTTTGTAAATTATGTATGTCGCAATATTCTCAGACAAGTCAGAGTTTATTAGCAAAGGTACATTTTAAATAATTTTGGTTGACACTAATAATATTTACAACAACAATCATGACATTTAGGGAAAACTTGTAGCTTTGCATGGTGAAGAAGATAAGTAAGACTAATTGCAGTGACACCATGTGGAATACGCTAGTGAGTAGTAATTAGTTCTGAAAAGAAGTAGAGGTTACAACTTGACATTTTGATCAATATGCTCTGATCGTCCCTCAGGATTTACCACTCAATAGAGAATTTCACATGGTGTCACCGTAATTAGTCTTGCTTAATCATGAAATTTAACAAGTATCATTTATGATACTTTTCAGAATTGTGATCACATGAAATCATGAAATGGTTTTGAATACAACAAAATAAAACATGCTTATTTTGAGTTTAATTTTTCTTTTCACAGCTAATCTTCCTAGATGGAACTCCTCAATTCTGGTGTGGCGATGGTTTGATCACTGTATGGGAACATTGCAAACAGTAGGATTAGCTGCAAAGGTAAGAGTTATGTCATATTAGGAAACAGTCCGGCAATGGGTTAGAAATGAACAGACTTTACAGATACTTTTATTGTTTTAAGTAGCAAACTCTTTGTGTATGTGTAAACCGTACCATGAAATTGCTGTAAAGGAAGTGACAACAACGGTAAATCTAAACCCATAAATCAATCATCCTGAGAAATGATTTGGGTTTTCATGTTAGAGAAAAGAGAATCGTTGTCAAAAACGGAAAAACATGTAACACTTTTTGTTTATATTTTTTACAAGGATGTTAATACCATATACCAATGTTGTACATTCCCTTTATTTTTATATTGCATTTTTAGATACATGGACCCCAAAATGTAAGTAAATAAGGCCCTGAACTATTTGACCGATGAAAGATTTTCTAGAGATTTGATGTAACAATGAAAAACCACAAATAATACACGAGGTAGTGCATCCCATGTGTATGTATACATACATGTACATATGTGTAAAACAATGTTTTTTTCTTATTTTTGACAGATCTTTATGCATGCCCTTATTCCTGGTATTGTGGTGGTGTGATGGCACTGCATGATGCTTAACAACTTTTGCAGAGGATCTTTTCTTCCGTGAACTTCACGTCCTGCCATGTTGAATTCAGTATGTACCAGCTTGCCACCTTATGGCACCTCCAGTAGACCAATTTCTACTTTATACATACATGTAAATGTAGCTTTGGGCCAATGTTGATTCCAGAGAAACTTCAGTAAATCAGGAGTACAATGTCTGTGTCAAAACAGCATGGAGTCAAGGAGTTGAACAATTGTAATATCTTGAGTGTAGGAAAAACTGAACAATATCCGTACTATTGCGCGGGATTTCTGTAAAAAGAGGATGTGAATGATAAATCTGATGTCGCGTACATCTGCAAACATTTGAACTAAACCTGTCCTAGATCAGTGCACTATGACATTCAAGTTAATCGTCCTTTTGGAGCTAAACACTGTTCATCAGTACATCATTGTTATGATTCAAAATATTCTTGAAAATATTTTTCTGTGTACTCACCTAGGCCTAATATCAGTGCTGCTTAGTATGTAGTTATACCCATGAACTTGTTTTGTGTGGGCTGGGTGAAACAACTTTTGTGGTATCAAAAACGTAAGCACTTAATGTGATTAAACTTGCATAGCCAGGTTAATTTATGATGTATTTGAAAATAAAGGGTTTTTATGCACTGTTCAGTACCTGAAAGTTATGTTCACATAAAGACTGCAGACTAGACTGAGGTAAACAAAGACAGATATGACATGTGAATATTGTACCCATCTCTACCAAACATTTCAAAATTAACATGTGACAATATTGCCAGAGAAATTATTATAGGGCTGTGATTCCTTTTTAAAAATTACTATTTTTGTGATAGTCAAAACAAAACTGAAAGCTAGGAAAAGAAAATTGAAATAAATGTAAGAAGATGCATGAATCCAAAGTACTCCCATGACTTATTTATTGTATGTGTAAAACTGTACCATGAAATTGCTGTAAAGGGAAGTTACAACAATGGTAAATCTAAAAACCTATAAATCAGTCATGGACCCCAAAGTGTAAGTAAATAGGCCCTGAACTACTGTAACAATGAAGAACTGTTAATTAACGTGAATGTATTGTATGTAAAATACATGTACTCGACGTGTGTTGTGATTATTACTGTGCTCAATATTGGCGCGATTTGTATGTATGTGTGTACGGTACACGCGCGCTAAATTACGACTATGCAGCCACATGATGCAGACTAGTCGCACACTGTGTAGATTCACGTAAGCACACGACCTGTATTTTAGGACTGAAAAGGTCATTTATATTGAAACCTTCACTCGTCCCCACTACCTTAAAATGTCAGTCTAATCAAATTGTTGTATATTATCGCAAAAAATAATCTCTTTAAAGTAAGTAAATGAAACTTTTTGTTTATTAAGAGTAATCAAATTGGTCTGGCTAATTAGCTCATTAAATGATTGTTCTCCGTCAAAGTACGTACTTAAAAAAATTACAGACATGACATATCAAAGCATTCTATTAATCACATATTTATTTATTTTACATAGCACATACAATTTTAACTGATATCAAAACTCTGTCTTTCTAGTGGGACATATATGCGGTGCAGAGATATATACATAAGAACACAACATCGCATTGTTATGTAATATAAAAGTGTAATTATACAAAGTGTAACTTGTCGTGACCTTTTGTGCTTACAAAGTCCATCCCACAGTATGCGAAGGGTAAGTTGTCACTTGCACATGTATCTTGTCCATGCAAACTCCTTTCCATCTTTATAGACTGAAATGTAGACTATGAATCTAAATGTTCACACTCATGACTGAAGGGAATTAAAATATCAATGATTTCTCTTTCAGTTTAGAGCATGTCTTTGAGGTAATTTACGAACAGTTTAAAGTTTAGAAATAGTGTTAGTAATATTATATCAACTCTTTAAGGGCATACATGTAGGATGCAAAGTGTAATTTGTCGTGACTTTTTTTTCCTAGAAAGATGGGAAGGACTGTGCAGGGACAAAAATCAAGTGACAACTATACTTGTTTTCATTTTGTTTTCAAGATTTTACAATTATAACAATAATAATAATGTGTGGACTTATATAGCGCACGTATCCACCAACTAAGTGGTGCTCAAGGCGCATTATATTATTACCCCTGCTCATAAGGCTTATAAATCATTCCTGAAACCATCTCAGCTCCCTGGAGAGTATACAGCTCAATTGCTGCCATTACAGCTCATCAAATAACTCTGCCCTCACAGGTACCCATTTAACCCCTGGGTGGAGAGAAGCAATTATGGTCAAGTGTCTTGCTCAAGGACACAAGTGTCACGGCCGGGATTCGAACCCACATTCTGCTGCTAACACCAGAACTTGAATCTGGTAAGCTTGGCCACGACACTCCAATAACCCTAAGTACCACAAATCCATCAAAATCCAAGGCCATGTTTTGCTTGATTGATTTTTATGTAATTGGGATTTAATAGCCAAATGAACTATGCCTGGCATGAGGCCTCACTTCAGAGTACTCAGGTTTAGGTGTTGAGTTACTATATGCTGTTGGATTTTGATAGATTCACAAACTTTCATAGCAAAATAACATCCATATTTTCTGCATCATATAACTAACAAGAAAGATATCTTGGCCCAATTTCATGGAGCTGGTTACCATATAAAGCAATAAATCAGTTCAAAAAATTCCATGCTTGCATAAGTGTATTTTAAGAGTTGGGTAGCATGTGAATTTTGGCTATACACATGTGTATTTCACGTAACTAAGAATTTGTCACTTACACAGCTAGAGCAGAAATTCAGCGCTAAACCTGTAAGCGGTGAATGATGATCGTAAGACAGAATGCCATAGTATGCAGTGGTATGAAATTGAGCCTTCGTTATTGATTAATATATTTTTGATATTAAACAGTTAACTACTTTGTTTATTTTGTAAATTAAATAATTTCAATTTCAATTACAAAAAAACAAATCCAGGTTGTTGAACACATCAACTTATGAAAAAGCAAAATTATAATCTAAAACTGATTTCACCTTTCATAAAGTGACACGTTATGTAAACAGGTTAAACAATTATAAATAGACAATGGGATGAAACAATAAGGTTTTCTAAAATTTATTTAAAGTAAACTTAATAAAGAACATAGAGATTTGAATTGATTGTTGGTGGTTCAATGTATTACACATACAAAATTGTTTTGCTATTTGCCAAACCAAAACTAGAATGGAAAATACTCTAGCCATTTTTTGTACTTTCCACTGGTATTCTGTGTACCTTCAACACAACATTATGTGTATCATGACCATGGTACAGATAACTAGCCATGTTAATAATGCTAAACTGATGACAACAAACAAATTGCAATAATCATTACTTCAACAAAATGTTAAACATGCTTTCCAGGATTGAACTCAATCTTCATAAAAACGCATGTGCATATTTAACTGTAACCACTGTTAGATTCTTGTGGATTTGTGTTCTTAATTGAAAACAATCCAACTTGTACAAATCAATAAGGAGCAATGCATAATATAACAACAGTCAGTTTTGCATTCGTGTCAGTACATGTATACACTTATTAAGAACTGTCCATGAGTGTCTTCGTACTTTGTCATTAACAAATCTTACTGGATAAAATGTATTATTTACAAACAATCTGATATATTAACAGAACTGGTAGTTCATTCTATTTAAAGCAATTTTTTTTCCAACAACCATTTCTCTGAGGCCAACCAGACCTTGAAGATGATAGGAAGTGATAGACTGGCCAGGAATGTACAATGTGCTGTGCTGGTTTATTTATAGTCACAAAGTTGCTTACAAGACTTTGACCAATGTCCACTTTCACATGGTAACATTGAAGTATCCAACGCTTGTTCTAAGTCATTGAAGTTTCATTCAGGCTCACCTACGGAGGTCAACTAGTAGTAAAACAGATGGATTGTGGACACACTGGTTCAGTAGTGAAGATGTACCAATAAACATAAATCTTCTGAAATTAAACAAAATTAAAAACAAGACACATATAAATAGTGTTAACAAAATTACTTGCATGTACTTGCCTCATGGGTGGTGGGATTTCAACTATGAGAATGCCGATAACATTACAGCAATATTTAAGTCATGCATGTTCTTTAAGAAGCATGTTAGAGAGTGTCTCATACCTCAGACCATTCCTGATCTATTTGAGAATGTTCCTTTTTAGAATACAACATGAATACATGTCACGCTGGGAACAGCATTCCCCATGGGAATCTTCAAAACGTTCCTGACTTTTGAGATGTTCCCAAAACAACCATTGAACAGATGATGATTATTGTTTAAAATAGAAACCTGAAAATTATCTTTGAATATTGCAAACTTACAAGATACAGTGCATGTGCATGTAACTTCCACAAATTAACATCAACCTAATGAGATATGTACTAGGACCAGTAAACAACTTTTACAATTGTAGTGGTTAACATTTCTGAGCGGTTACACCACAAGTTGTTTTCAAAAACCACCACAACAGTAATAGACTACATGTACTTCCAGGGTGCTACTGCAAACTTCACTACATTGCATTTCCACCAAGTCCTACAATTATGTTGACTTTGGACAATTTACAATTTTTGTACAGACAAAATAAGGATTTATAAATTGCATTATACTTGCTGAAGTAAAAGAAGATAGAAATGGTAATCTCAACCCACCTGGATGACTATCTGTTTACAGTATGGTGTATAGATTCTGTGCTTTATACAATGAAGCTTGTATTGTGGAGTGAACACTTGAGGGAATCCGACTTCAACAACATTTGAACTGTATGACAAATAAAAACAATGATTTTATTCACACCAATATTTACACATCTATAAAATGTCTCAATTCAATGCTAATTGAATGATCAATAAACTTAATACATTTTAACATCAGAATAAATGGTATTTAGTACAAAACTGTTGTTATCAGTTATACTAACTTGAATCAATTTGGATCATCAAACGTAGTCACATTTCATTGAAAGCAATGTCCTCCTATACGCATTATTGAACTGAAGAGTGGTGATCAACATCCCAAGTCATGCGTGCTGTACTCAAAGCAGGTTGTGGTCATCATTCAAGTGTATTTTTACCAATACATGTAGTTCACATCTCCCAAAGAAGGCAATGAATGAAGCATGGCTGTAGTTTTCTATCAATTTAGTTGTGTTTGTTCATTGGTGGTGTTCCACACATGAGTACATTCACAGTTTCCATGTCAATACAGATCTGTCTGAACTATATCAATGCAAACTCTAGCAGATCTGTTAAGCTATATAGTCCATACAGTTAATTACAGCACTGTTGAGCATCACATGTTCTCCATAATTGCCACTTTCAGTTACAGATGTGCATGGTTTCCTTCATGCTGTTATCTCTCATTGATACATATACATGTAACTTCAATTACATTAAATAACCATTTTAATTTCATGTACTTCAAATATAACGTACACTTTTGGTGATTATCCTAAAAAGTAACAATTCTCAAAAACATGATTAACAAAACAATTAATAAAATTAACCTAAAAGCTTATTTGCTCCAAAGTTTGTACTCTTACTAATGCTCCTTAGAAATATTTGTTATCATAAATGCACATCTTCAAGGAAATTGTGTTTGAAAACTGGCTTTTAAAGGTTACTCAATGAGAAATATAATGTGTATGTGTGTTATGCCTATTTCTCAAAAACATAACCACCTATTTGATGACATTTTCAGAGATTGGTTTTATATGTTTCTTGAAAACTAGATAATTTGTGCAACAAGCAATGCTCGACCATTGCTTTGGTACAAAATAAATTTGTAAAAGATTTGTACTAATGCTATTTATACTGTCATCTTGCACAAAATTGCGATTGAAAAACCAAAATACTGCTCTTATTTTTGTAGCCTTCAAAGGTCACACAACTGTCATGGGTAAAAGGTCTACTGCACCATAATCAAGTTCTGTTGTGACAACAAAATGTAGTTTTCAATTCCAGCCAAGCCAATTGCAACACTTGAGTGTTTGAACGAGACATTCACCACAAATACATGACTAATAAATAAGTGATTCAGACTTTTACCCTTCACCAACATACAACGTAACTCAAGAGCTCTCTTGATAAAACTGAGTACTTAAATGCATGTAGATTTGGCAAATGAAATTAACTCTTAATTTTAATACTATTTAAAGATTACTGGGGCCCTATATGTACATTGCAGTACATTTACTATCTTAACCACCATTGTATATAAACTAAACTTGTTTACACTTTAACAATATTCTTGAGTTAAAAATATACTACATATTAAAATGAATGTCTTCTTACTTATTAACCCTAACTCCCTAAGCATTGTTAGTGAACAATAAAAATCCTTCAAAATCCTCCAACTGCCTTTGTTGTCTAGGGAGATAGGGTTAAGTTTAATAATGCATACATGGACATGTACTGTACTTAATACTGGTAATAACACCACACAATACATACATGTACATGAACATACACATGTACGTTTTTGTATAAACCCCTAGCCCCCTCTGTAAGTCAAGTATGTACAATCAGGTGTTCATAATACATGAATGTTCATTCTACAAACTATCCCCACCTCCTGAATTTAATACACTACACTGTCATGTATTCATTATGTACATTCTATTCACTGCATCACCCCACTCCCCAAAAGATAAATAATGTTATCAAGTTTTCCTAACAAGCATTAATTTTATGTAGTGTAGTGACAACAACTCCCCAAAACCCTGATCCTCATATAAATTATGCATTATCAGGTTTTACAACATGTTATCAGAAGTCTATTACATACACGAAGTGTGTCAGTCATATATTAATGTTGGCTACACCATTGAATAATGGATTTTATCCATTCGTGACATACCCAAAACTGATGTGCAAAGTTCCAACATGCAGCCTGGGAGTCTTGTCTTGGTGTGTTTGAGAACTGAATGCATACATTTATCAACATACAGCTATCGCAGAACACAATGTTTGTACATGGCGTTATTGGGATCATTTGATGATTTGGCACAAGTATTACAGTATGTAGATCATGCAGATGTAAGAACTAAAAGATAGTGTCAAATGCAGTGGCATGGGCTACAATTAGGTAACACATTTCGTCTACATAATAGACTTCTGATGTTACTCATTCTATGCACTGACCCCTCCCCTCCTCCCCTCCCCCCCCCCCCCACACACACACACACACACACACCCGCACGGGGCGTTGTGGGGACAAAATACAAAGGATTTTGGGGATTAAAAACGTTGTGGGGACAATGAAAATGTCCCCACAGCTAAGTAATTCCGGATCCCTCTTTTGTTCTCTGTCCCCATAACGCGGCCAGTGCTTGAACACACACACACACGTGTGTAAATGGTGAAAACCTAGGACTTCTCTTTGTTCTCCCATTGTTGTCACTATGGGCTTCCTACCTGTTCTATTTCTCTGGTGTATTCTATCTTTTTTATCATAGATTCTGTTTCTCCAGCATATTCTAAATTCTGTTTATAGTTCTATTTGCCTGGTTATTAAATATTGGTTGTTTCGTTATTCAACATTCTGGATCTGTGGTTATTCAATAATTTGTCAATAATTTTAATGTCAATAAATTTAACCTATCATAGTAGGCTAACAGCATACTATATTCAATAATCACACACAAAACAAAAACTAAACATATTTTTGTAAATATGTGTTAACATGTGTTAAAACTGAATTCTAATAGCTTCATGGTAACTGTAATATGTTTGTCTTACTGTAGTCACAACATTATCTATACCTCTGGCATATACATGATCAATTAATGTACCATTCTCAGTTGTAGCATCTGTTACATATTGCTTATATCCTTGCTCCATCATTACTTTCTCAATCTGTGAATGATTATCATAAATGTTCTCATTGAAATCTCCCATAACTATACATCTACTACTCATCTTATGAATTTCAGTTACCAGTTTTATTAGATTATCAATGAAGTCTTGAATCTTATAAGAAGGTGGCCGATAAATAACAACAACTACTACCGATAAATGTGAAATTATATGGAAAGCAACATACTCTAAATTCTGTACTGCAATATGTAAACGACTGAACTGTTTGTCCCTCTTGCCATACACTGCAACTCCACCATGACTTTGCTGTTGTAGTGTCTTCATAGTATCATTATATGAAAATGCTCTCATTTGATGGAAACACTTGAAATCATCCAAACTAACATTTACAATGTGATCAGCCTCAATCCATGTTTCTGTCAAACATATGAAATCTGATTCAATAATTTCACTTTGACATTTCAAGTCCAGAAAATGAGCTGACAAGCCTTGCACATTATGCAATGTAATAGTTGTACTGTTGCCATTATGCTGATCACGTATAACTGAATCATCAATTCCACTCATTACAGGCATCACCTTCAAAGCTTCTGCAACTGATTTATCACAATATATGAATTTCTCATCATACCCTTCAATAACAAGACCATTCAATGATGTTACACGACTCAAACTCACATATGCCTGACCTGCTGCAAATGTACGTTCTAGACAAACAACTGCTTTACTTGTAGTCATACCTTGTACTTTATGACAAGTACATGCCCATGCAAGTTTCAAAGGAAACTGTTTTCGAGTACATTTCTTTCCAATATGTTCTTCCTGTATCTCAATTGCAACAGAATTATTATTATGTGATGATGCTGAGATTCTTCTTAGTTTAGATCCAACATTCTTATTATCAAATATTACATTGATATGCTTAGGACCAGATTGATCAGACAACATCTCTATTCCACTGACTATTCCAAATGCTCCATTTACAAGCCCATCAGATACATCAATATTTTTGGTCAACATAACTCTGGCACCAACACCTAACCATAATGACATACTTAAAGAACATGTACGTGTTGATTGTAAGGGTTTTTCTCTCTGTTTCAATTTACCACTTCCATCTCTCTCATAATCTTTAGCTTCAATATACAGAGAATCTGGACATTTCTCGTGCATTCTTTGTAGATTATATTTATCAACTTGTTTGTTTGTAGGATAAATATGTAAAGCATCATCTAAATCTTCTCCTGTCTCACAACCTTTAAGTATAGCTGTATCTTCATCTGCCAAAGTATCCACCTTTGTTTTGACTCGCAATTTATTTAAAATTTCTGTAAACTTCACATCATCTTTTTGCCTCAAAATTTCATTTAACTCAACTTTCTTAAAATTGTCATGCCATAAACTAGATTCTATTGAATTATGATGCAAGGATTTTCCCTTTACAGGCGATAGTTGATAAAAATCACCAACTGCAATAAGACTCACATTACCAAATGCACTTTGACTTCGCGTTTGCTTAATTTGCCTTAATCTTCCATGAATGTAACACAGCATTTTTTGATCGACCATAGAAATCTCGTCAATAATCAATATTTGCAATTGATCCAATTTATTACGCAGTGTACTTATTTTCTCTTCACCAAGGGGTGTATAAGGAAGTGACATATTAGTAGTAATTGATAATGCACTATGTATTGTTAGTCCATTGATATTATATGCAGCTACACCAGTAGGTGCTGTCAATAACACACAAACATCATCAGGATTGTGACTTATTCTTCCAAGTAAACGTACAGCTTCATTATAAATGCATTTAATCAAATGTGACTTTCCTGTACCTGCTCCTCCTGTTATAAACATATGAAATGGTTCAGGATTCTTGCCATTGACTTTATCAAGACACCATTGCCTAATTTTATAGAATACTTTACTTTGCTTGTCATTCAATGACCTCATCAAGCTGTGAGCTTCCTGTCTTGAGATTTTGGCTGCACGATATTCAATGCTATAACTTCTATCTTCTTTCTTATCTGATTGCAAATCTGGAATAACAGACTCATCTTCATTCTCATACACTATTTGACTCTTTGCATCTCGACATTCATCTCTTTCTGCTTCAGTCTCTGGACAGATTAAAGCCCATGCATCTTCCTGAGGACCAAACTTTGCCAAATACTCCTCAACATCATCCATTGACTCAATATTTGCTTCAAACTTCATGTTACTTTCACAACAAACTTAACAGATACTATATTACACTTATCCAATTTCACACTTGCAGTGTTATAGAATTCTTCATATGTTTCAAAATCCGCAGGTTTCAAATGAGCATCAATACGATGTGGCAAGAACAGTTGTAGTATACTGTGATAGTATTTCTCAGGAAATTTTGTAACAGAAAATCTTGGGTATTTTATAACTGCATCATCTGTTCTTGTACGCTTTTGTATGTGTCCTAAACCATTTTGCAATTGATAAACATGTTTATATGTTTTTCCACTGTAAACCTTTAATGCTTCTGTAGATGACAATATTCTATATTGCGAGCAAAATGTAGCCATACACATTACATCAAAGTCATCTGATTTGGGCCTTGCTTTATATCTGTCTAATTTACTGACCATCCATACACTGTTATCATCATCATCTGATTTATTCTGAATCAATCTCAGTGGCAAACTCATCCTGACAGGATTCTCTCCCAATGGTATAAACTCAACTTTCCTCGATCCTTCCTTCAACCGCAAATTACACACTCGAAAACATGCCTCTTGTGCTGAAACTTCTCTATTTTGTAAATACACTTGTCCAATTTGCTTCATACTCTCCTTTGATGAAACTTTTGTTTTCAGTGACTCACTTTGAGCTTGACTTAGCAATAATCCCATCTCACGTTCAGCCTTTGACATATATGATACAACATATGCTACAGCTCCATAAATATCTGTTATATATTGAATATCTAAATTTGCATTCTATGCCCGTGATAAATCTGTATTATACTGGTTTACCCATACGTCCTGGATTACGTTTCAAAACAATACTGACTTTGTTACTCATGAGTTTATTTGCTTTTTAAAACCTTCTTGAGTTATTCCAAGGACTTTAAACATTTCATTTACTGACTTGTATTTCTGTTCTTCATTAAGTACTTCATTTACTTGACTTTAAAATATCAGCAGCAGTTTTACGATCATCTCCATCCTGTTCATATTCAGACATTTCAATACCATAATCTTTTCCTTTTTCTTCATCTTCATCAATAGGTTCACGTCTAATCACAAATGTTCTCTCAGATGGAGGTCTTGGGAAGTTAAATCTACATTCTGTTCCCTTCTTCTTGCAACTTTTGGAATGCTTTCTACTATGCATTTGAACATTTGATATTATTTCATTCAGTTCATCATCTACTTCTTTAGCTGGCAAATTACAAGATACATATTTATCAATAAATTCAACAACCTTGTCATCAGTATCATCGCTTAACACAGGTGCCCCTTCAATCCAGAACAGACAGTGTGTATGAGGTGAACCTCTCAACTGAAACTCAACTCTGTAGAAATAATCTTTGACCTTTCCAATTGGATTAGCTTCTGACAAAATAACATCCTTCAAAAACACATGGAATCTTCTATCAAATATTCTAGCCACAGTGACAGGATTACTCTTCAATATCATACATTTATCATTCCAGTCTAACTCTTCTATTGTTCTAGGATCTCCTTGTTGTTTCAGTATTGTATTTATTAATTCTGGCCATCTCATATCAGCAGCAGAAAATGAGCAAAACCAAGTTGGTACGCCAAGTTGTCTGATCATGGATAACACATCATTTTTTGTTGAAGCCCAGTAAGGAGGAGTGCCACGAATAGGTTTCAAAAATTTGTATCCACTATCAGATTTCAACATATTCTTCAATTTCTCCTTGTCATTCAGCATTGATGCAGTTAAACTGTGTCCATCTTGTGTTTTAACAGAACCTTTCCGAAGCGCAATAGAAACACATGACAAAACCTGTTGAATTTCAGATAGATACTGAGCATAAAATATATAGTCTGTACATTGTGAGAATCTGTTGTCTACATTCATTAATCTATTATGCAAATATCTACAGAGTGTTAACCTGACATCACGCTTATCACTGAATATTGGTTCACCTTTTGGAAATAATCTTGGAAAACATTTTGCTTCATTGCCTTCTTCCATCAACAGTCTTACTGGATTATTGCCTTCACATGGAGCTACACAAAATACATCATCAAAATACTGATCCAAAATTTCCTGACCAATGTCTGCTGGTTGCATACAGCTATCAAGTCTCACACCACATAACCGTTCTTCATCAGTAATCTCATCAATATCACTATTACACTCATCTTCATCTTCCTCGTGACAGTCACTGTTCTGTTGATTTGAGTCTTCAGGGACAGGATTAATCCACTCATGTTCAATAACAATATCATTGTACCATTTATTGTTTGCCCTTAAATAATTCAATGCATCTTCAACATGTTGTTTATTAATAAACTTATACTCATAATACCCTTTATAAGACAATTTGCGTTTTAACTTGATACGTATGAATTCATGCTCTTGAGTTCGTGGCAATGACTGTACAGATTCACCTACATTTGCTGGTACACAAATACAAGGTCCAATTACTCCATTCTGACCACCTTTTGGAAGATTAATTATTTTCATAAATGCAATATTTTGGGCTATCAAATGTTGTTCTAATGTATTCAATCTTTTTAACTGTTCTGGGATTTCTGTCAAAGCTAAATTGTTCAAGCTTGCCTCTGCTGGTATTCTGTTTTTAATCAACTTCCTATGACAAGTATAACAAATCCACAGGCATGACCTTGATGCAGACAGAGTACATTCTCCTGTGTTACACTGATCATTACATTTATGAAGGTATCTCTCCGATATGTATTCTGAATACTTATATCTTTCTTTGTTGCACTTTAAAACTTGATTTTTAAACAGTAATTTGAGGCAAATGGCACAAACACAATCAGGTCCAAAACTCATTTTTCTTTTGAAATCATTGATTACATTGAGTACAGACTGTCTTTTCTGCTTCTGTACACCTTTTCTACGTATGGTCTTATCTATAACTTTCTGTTTGTATGGTGGACATTCATGGTACTTTGTTTTGATGCCATTGATCACTTTCTGTCTATATAATGGACTACCATGGTACTTTCTTTTGATGCCATTGATCACTTTCTGTCTGTATAATGGACTATCATGGTACTTTCTTTTGATGCCATTGATTAGCTTTGTTTTAAATTGCACATTTGTGTGATACTTAATTTTAATATGTTCAATTAATGATTTCTTGTAGTCAACATTAGAATGATATTTAAATTTCACTTCATTAATTTTTTTCATTCTGTATTTTGGATTGCTATAATATCTAGATTTTTCTGCAGCTTTCTTTTCTTCCTTGTGACTGTCATTAACATTGTATTTGTTCTTTTTCAAATATTTTACTTTGTCTTTAGTCTTCTCATACTCTTTTTTGCTTGCATTCTTCTTCCTTTCTCTACAAACTGAATCTTCATGATATTTAGTTTTCATAGCATTAATTTGCCTTTGCTTGTGCAATCTATTTAACTGGTATTTCATCTTTTTATATTGTTTTTCGTTAGTTTTAATCACAATTTCATGGTCTTCATCATGGAAATCCTCTTTATTATTCTTATCTTCACTTCGCTTCTTTCTTTTGTTCTCTCTGTCTACCTTTCTTCTCATTGCTGCACTTACTCTATGCTTACGTTTCTTTCCTTTTGATGCCTTCATTTGTTTATTAATACAATTATCAACATCTACCTGTTCATTACAATCAGCAGCTACTTCATTATTATTATCAGCATTTACAATCGACTCATTTTGTGTATTAATAGTATTGGAAACATCACATCCAGCCAAATCAATTGAATGCTCTTCAATGACACTTCTTGCCAATGGTAATTTATGCACCGACAACACAACATCATAATGTATTCCACGAGAATGATTAAGATAAATTCCTGCATCTGATGTCACACTACCTATTTCTGCCATCTTTCCAGAAAATATGTACCACCTGCATGTATTTCCAAATGTATAAATATCAGTTTCAAGCATATGTGCAACAGCCATGATCTCTATTTCTGTAGCCCAAACACCAGAACAGAACATCCTTTGCCTTCCAATATAACCCTCAACATCACTGAATCCTTCACGTAAATATGTATTATATCGACTGGCATGTTTCAATAAATGATTCACAGTAGCTAGCCTCAATCGCATATGGTTACGTTCAGTACCTGATATTGCAAAAGACACAGCTCTGAAAAAGCAGTTCCCATCACCTTGAATATTTCTTAAACGTTCAGGATTTCCAATTTCCCTCACATTCCTCAAAACTACAGACTGTGAATAGACTCTACCAAATCCAAGGGGCTTACACAAAAACTTCTTATGCTCATAACTTAGCGGAATAAATTTAAAACCACCTGGTTCAGATACTAGAGTCATTTCAATACCACTACTGTCTGCACATATATCATCAATATTTGTATCTACATCAACATGTGTCTTACTACCTGTACATGTATCTGTCAAATCACCACTACATTCACATGATGGTTTACAATCTTTGATATCATTACCTTCTTTGTCTGACAACTCACTGGGTACCTCTTTAGTCATATCACACATGTTTAAATCACTTATCTGATCTGAGTTTTGTTGCTCATCAACCTCTTCACCTCTACACAGACATGCAGTTGCATCATCATCATGGCACAAAGTCACTCCTGTAATTTCAAACTGTTCATTATTATGCAAATTCATAGATGTTCGCAATTCAGTACAATACCTGTAAACATCTTGCCATGTCAGTGTAAATTTCAGTAAGCTCCTTCCATCTTGCACTTGCCAACCATTAACATCTCTGGAATGTGAATCAAAAATATAATATACACCATCTTGAGCAATAACACCAAATGTATTTCCATTAAAACATATGAAACAAGCATTATATCTCTGCAATGTTTGCTCAAGTGCTCTATTTAACTGCATCATATTGAATTCAGCCAAATTATCATCATCTTCAAACATTCCAGTGACGGACTCATGATAAGTCATTGTGTATCTTTTCTTAAATGCTATCAATTCATTAGGTAATTCATTAATTAGCAAATAATCATTGTTCATTGTGGTACTTTTGGATAAATGACCATACAATTCATCCCCATTATTCAATACTAAATCCATATCATAACTTGTCCACTGTTGCAATTCTTTCACTTGACTGTACATCATTGCACACAGGCAATTTGCAACACACTGTTTCCCAGTATTTACACCAAATTTTAAATGCCCTTGATGAAAATGTCCCTGAACATGAGAACACTCCATATGTGTCACTTTTGCATATTTATTTACTTTATCATCATTCAACTCCAATGACCGCTTCTTTCTATTATAAATTTCAACTGGATGTTGTTGTTCACCAACATGTGGAGTGTCGTGGCCGAGCGGTCTAGCGCACCGAACTCAAGTTCTGGTGTTGCCAGCAGCAGGGTGTGGGTTCGAGCCCCGGTCGTGACACTTGTATCCTTGAGCAAGGTACTTAACCATAATTACTGTCATTCTTCGGATGGGACGTAGTCAGCAGGTCCCGTGTGTTGTATAATGCACGAAAAGTGGATTGTCGTGGCCGAGTGGTCTAGCGCACTGAACTCAAGTTCTGGTGTTGCCAGCAGCAGAGTGTGGGTTCGAGCCCCGGCCGTGACACCTGTGTCCTTGAGCAAGACACTTAACCATAATTGCTTCTTCTCCACCCAGGGTTAAATGGGTACCTGTGAAGGCAGAGATGGTTTGTTTCTATGCGCTAGAAATGGCAGCAATTGAGCTGTATACTCCCCAGGGAGCTGAGATGGTTTCAGGAATGATTATGAGCCTTATGAGCAGGGATAATAATATAATGCGCCTTGAGCGCCACTTAGTTGGTGGATACGTGCGCTATATAAATCTATACATTATTATTATTATTATTATTACTACACTTCTTTCCTTCTTTCATATTATTAACCGACATTGATTGAGTTTTCTTTTTTACCAGCTTATCACTGTGGCTCAAAGATTTCTCACACTTCTTTGATGGCACTTTACTCGCTGTTTGCTCATTGTTTGCTTTCCCCTCATTGTTTGAATTACCACTCACATTTAAGTGATTTGAATTTGATTTCTTTTTTCTTAAGAAATAGCCACCTGTCTGTTTTTTCAATGACTGCTTCATACTGTTCAGATTAACATACCCATTTTCTGCCTCTGATTTTACACTGTCTGTTCCATCTTTCTTCTTGGCAGACAATTCTTCAACATGCTCATCAGCAATACACTGGTCCACTCCTGTATACAGCAAGTCAAACATATTCTCATCTGTTGCAATACCAAACTTATCAAACAGAGTGTCACAGTAATTAGCATGTCCACATTTACAACAAATCCAACTGAATGTATCACTATTCAAAAGTTGCATCAAAGTCAAAATATGTGTGCAATTAATGTGAAACCAGACACAACATTTATCACATTGTATTTGCCTTGTGCCATAGCCATCAACTTTATCACAAAGCCAACATGCATTGCCACTGTCATCTCTTTGCAAGTTATTTACTATTTCTTCTGGAATTCTGCATGAAGAAATTTTACCATCATCACGTTTTGATATTTTCTGGCCAGTCTGATATTTTATGCTCATTTGATTTACAATTTTATTAGGTTTGACATTGATAATTTTACTGATAGTTCTTCTCAGATGACCAAATATGGTTTTCAGTTGTTCATGTACTTGTTCGTTCTTCTTTGCATACGCTTTATTTCACTGATGTACCGATTTTTCCGATAATTATACATCATATGTTTCCTGGCTCTTTTAGTCAATCTTGTGTGTTTGGGCACAGTGTATCCACTTGTTTGAGACTTTCTATGCTTTCTTTTCTTTTCTGCCATTTCTACATGTACAAGTTTCTATCACTTTTCTCTTCAACGAATGAGGGCACTTCTGCTTAACTGGTACTACGAACAGCACTTTCACTCGACTATTACACTTCCTTTGGCTCTTACCCATCTTTTCCATATGTCTGTTTTGCACATGGTTGTTGCCCGTCTGTTTTTCAAAACCATCATCTACATGTCCCTTACATGGATTATGCTTATGAATCTTACAAGTGTACTTCTGTATCTGCTTTTCATGACTTCTCACATGACTTATATGCTTTTTGTGACTTTTCTGCTGAATTTCATTTGCATTCTTATAGCTTTTCAAACAGCGGATACAATGTCCATGACATTTCTTGTTGTACATGAATTTAAAGTGAGTTTCATCCTTCTCATGCCAATGAACCTTCAAATGGCATTGACACTTCTCATGGCATTGACACTTCTCATGACATTGACGTTTCTCATACCTTTGACACTTCTCATGGCTTGTAATCATATGCTTCTCATGGCTTGGAATTACATGGCTTGGAATTACATGGCTTGGAATCGTATGCTTCTCATGGCTTGGAATCGTATGCTTCTCATGGCTTTGAATCGTATGCTTCTCATGGCTTTGAATCGTATGCTTCTCATGGCTTTGAATCGTATGCTTCTCATGGCTTTGAATCAGATGTTTCTTATGGCTTTGAATCGTATGCTTCTTATGGCTTTGAATCGTATGCTTTTTATGGCTTTGAATCGCACAGCTGTCACTGATAGCAAGCACATCTGCAAGGTTCTCAGTGACGCCCCTCAAGCACAGACACTTGAGTCATACACAAGGTATGTGAAAGGAAAGTACAGATCACCGAAGACAAGACACAAGTGGAAAAAGAAGTAGTAAAGTCAGAAAGAAACACACATCGGTCAGGGCACAGCCGTCCAGCCAGCTTCTTCACCTCGGCCCGTCCCCAAGACCTCCTAGCCTCCTCCTCCCTTCTGGCAGCTTCGTACTTTGGCATCTTGTTCTAAAAATAATCACACCAACAATTTCATAATTTGACTATGTGTACACAGAACTGTATGATGCCAGAGTTGTCACAAAGTACCCCCTATGTCCATAAAATTCTTGCTTCTAATTGTTCTTTATTACTACATTCCCATGTATCCACAAGGAAATATGCTAAATGTATTTCCTGTGCCCACCATGTAATAAGTTTGCTTAACATGACTTTGTAATAGAAGAAACTCTAAACTCGAAGCAGCCACTTTGTGAAATACCAGTTGATCGTCCTCGCCCGCATCCTTTTTTGAGGCCGCATCCTTTTTTTAAATTTTTATTTTATTTTTACACTTGTCCACAAAAAGAGTAAATTTTTCATGTATTTTTACTTGGGTTTAACAAAATACATCAAACATTGTTTAACATGAATATTTTTACTCAACTACTTGTTCGATAGCTATAAAAAAAAAGTTGGCGGTGATTTCAAACTGAAAAATTGGAGGCCATTTTGAATTTAAATGCTTGGCGGCCATATTGAAAAAAATAAAAATAAATAAATAAAAAGGCCCTCATCCTCCTTTTTGAAAAACCAGGACGATCAACTAAATTTTTTTTTACTTGGCCTTACATGCAATGCTCAGTACTTGTGTTAGGATTTTAATTTTGAAAAAAAAACACCAACAAATGTATGCATTTATAAAACACCAATTAACTATGGACACTTAAATCATCTTTTTTTTAAATAATTTTGCATATATACTAAATTGTTTTACAAATTTCATGACTAACAATGATCTAACACCATACTTCAATAGCATACTTGTTTCTTTACTGAAATATGAAAGTCAACTTATGATCAGGATTTCACAATACCATTCTTTGCTGCCTGCAAGCCAAGGAACGGAGGACAATTTATATGAATGATCATGACAAGTTCCATAAAACTTAAACACACCCCTGTAGCACAAATGACAAATTATATTTCAAACATTTTTTGAATTACAAAATACTTCACGTTGAACCATCAGTTTCTTAACCCTCACTTTCATTATTATATAATACAGTAGGCCTACCCACGTGCAGTTGTTGCCAGCCGGTTTGAATTCCACACAATACCTCCAATCTTGTTCCAATCCAATTGATGTTTTCATAAATCATTAATGTATGAACAAAGCTTTAGCTTACTAAAAAAAAACTAGATGAATAATGAATAAAGCCTCATGCCATTTTACAAATGTCCAGAAGCAGATCTCAAAATTTCATTTCCTTCTTCCATGAACATGATGAACAGACCATTCATTTGAACACAAGTTTTCTACACTAACAAAATCACCTTTGACTCCCTTCTTCATTGCACTACTACTACTCGTAGTAGTACTACTAGTACTAGTAGTACTGACAACTGTACTACTACACTACTGTCACTAGTAAGTAGTATTGCTAGTGTTACTGTACTAGTACTACGTTACAATACATTGTCACTACTCTAACCCTCCTATGTACAGTGCAGTTTGCCATAGAATTGTCAGACCTTTCAAAACCTTTCAAGTTTGCTGTACTGAAGGGTTTTGAAAGGTGAGAAAACTGTCTGACAAAAGGGACCTATGAAATTGAAAGGTTTCGAAAGGTGTAACAACTCTCTGAACAAACTGGTGTTGAAATGTTTCAATACCTTTCAAAGGGTATTGAAAGGTGTGGTTGTTCAGTAGCAACAAATTCTGGAGGGTTTTAAAGGGTTCATAATTATTGATAGCCATTTTGGCCCGTAAGCAGATTTTGAATTTGAAAGGTTTTGAAAGGTCAAACCATAGGAGGGTTAATCTACACACTGTCTAACGTTACAACTAATCTTCTTCCGTAATTTAGGCCAAACTCTTATTAACACTAACATGCACACAATATATACAAACATTTTGAATGTCTGAAACAAGTCATGAACTCTTTTGCTTGGCAACATTGAAAACTATTCTTTATAAACAAATAATTCAACAAATTCCTAAGCACTAAATAAACGGTCACGATACCATACCTCGCAGAAATGGATTCTGGTATGCTGGTTGTAGTAGATCACGTGGCTAGGCGCTAGGCATGGCTCGGCGCAGCTACGAATAATGTGAAGGCGCTCGCATGTACAGTGCAGTGCAGTACGTCCGTTGCCAGACCACTTAACTACGCGTTTATTGTCAGTGTAGTACTAATATAGAGGGCGCAATTTTCTGCACAGAAGACACCGCGCGATTATTATACCACGATCATAACTAAAAATCCGCACTGTTAGTGTCCAAACCGGAAGTCAAAGTTCAGTAATAATTTTAAAAAATTCATCTCAACAACCACAAGAGGTAAATTCACAATTTTTGTACCATTGTACAGATTGTTAAGTGTCAAAATAAAAATACAAAAAGATGACCCCAATTTGACCTTACTTCCTGTCCAAACCGGAAGTCAAAGTTTAATATTTAAAAAAATCATATCACAACAACCACAAGAGGTAAATTCACAATGTTTGTACCATTGTACAGATCGTTTTTTGTCAAATTTTTTTTACAAAAAGATTACCCCAATTTGACCTTACTTCCTGTCCAAACCGGAAGTCAAAGTTTAATATTTAAAAAAAATCATATCTCAACAACCACAAAAGGTAAATTGACATTTTTTGCACCATTATATAGATTGTTAATTGTCGAAAAATATTTACACAAAGGTGACCCCAATTTGACCTTACTTCCTGTCCAAACCGGAAGTCAAAGTTTAATATTTTAAAAAAATCCACAAGAGGTAAATTCACAATCTTTGCACCATTGTACAGATCGTTAATTGTCAAAAAATATTTAAACAAAGTTGACCCCAATTTAATTTGACCCTACGTGTCCTGAATACCCTAGTGTTTGTTCAAACACCAATCTAAGTTATTATTATTATTATTATTATTATTATTATTATTATTATTATTATTATTATTATTATTATTATTATTATTATTATTATTATTATTATTATTATTATTATTATTATTATTATTATTATTATTATTATTATTATTATTATTATTATTATTATTATTATTATTATTATTATTATTATTATTATTATTATTATTATTATTATTATTATTATTATTATTATTATTATTATTATTATTATTATTATTATTATTATTATTCTTATTATTATTATTATTATTATTAGTGTTCATACCCCACCGAAACACCCATTGTTTTGTTCGTTTTTTTAGGTGTTCGGTATGCACTGAACACGGACATTTGTTTTTTTTTTTTTTTTTTTCTCCTTCTTTTCCGGATCGATTGTCTACAAAAGAACACATACTTGCAAACTTCACATGAACTTCAAACTTGGCATATACTTAGAACTTAACACGTAGATGAAACACGAGTTGTGACGTCATGATTAGGTCATCAGATATCGAATTACGATAAATCAAAGTTTAATATTTAAAAAAAATCATATCTCAACAACCACAAGAGGTAAATTGACATTTTTTGCACCATTGTATAGATTGTTAATTGTCAAAAATATTTACACAAAGGTGACCCCAATTTGACCTTACTTCCTGTCCAAACCGGAAGTCAAAGTTTAATATTTAAAAAAATCATATCTCAACAACCACAAGAGGTAAATTCACAATTTTTGCACCATTGTACAGATCGTTAATTGTCAAAAAATATTTACAAAAAGGTGACCCCAATTTGACCTTACTTCCTGTCCAAACCGGAAGTCAAATTTTAATATTTTATAAAATCATATCTGAACAACCACAAGAGGTAAATTGACATTTTTGTACCATTGTATAGATTGTTAATTGTCAAAAAATATTTACAAAACGATGACCCCAATTTGACCTTATTCCTGTCCAAACCGGAAGTCAAATTTTAATATTTAAAAAAATCATATCTGAACAACCACAAGAGGTAAATTCACAATTTTTGTACCATTGTACAGATCGTTAATTGTCAAAAATATTTACTAAAAAGATGACCCTAATTTGACCTTACATTCCTGTCCAAACCGGAAGTCAAAGTTTAATAATATTAAAAAATCATATCTCAACAACCACAAGAGGTAAATTCACAATTTTTGTACCATTGTACAGATCATTAATTGTCAAAAATATTTACAAAAGGATGACCCCAATTGGCCTTACTTCCTGTCCAAACCGGAAGTCAAAATTTAATATTATAAAATTCATATCTCAACAACCACAAGAGGTAAATTGACATTTTTGCTACCATTGTACAGATTGTTAATTGTCGAAAAATATTTACAATAAAGGTGACCCCTAATTTGACCTTACTTCCTGTCCAAACCGGAAGTCAAAGTTTAATATTTAAAAAATCATATCTCAACAACCACAAGAGGTAAATTGACATTTTTGCACCATTGTATAGATTGTAGATTGTCGATAAATATTTACACAAAGGTGACCCAATTTGACCTTACTTCTTGTCCAAACCGGAAGTCAAAGTTTAATATTAAAAAAAAAAAATCGTATCTCAACAACCACAAGAGGTAAATTCACAATTTTTGTACCATTGTACAGATCGTTAATTGTCAAAAAATATTTACAAAAAAGTGACCCCAATTTGACCTTACTTCCTGTCCAAACCGGAAGTCAAGATTTAATATTTAAAAAAATCATATCTCAACAACCACAAGAGGTATATTCAAAATTTTTGCACCATTGTACAGATCGTTAATTGTCAAAACATATTTACAAAAAGGTGACCCCAATTTGACCTTACTTCCTGTCCAAACCGGAAGTCAAAGTTTAATATTTAAGAAAATCATATCTCAACAACCACAAGAGGTAAATTGACATTTTTTCGCCAATGTATATATTGTAGATTGTCGATAAATATTTACACAAAGGTGACCCAATTTGACATTACTTCTTGTCCAAACCGGAAGTCAAAGTTTAATATTTAAAAAAGAAATTCGTATCTCAACAACCACAAGAGGTAAATTCACAATTTTTGTACCATTGTACAGATCGTTAATTGTCAAAAAATATTTACAAAAAAGTGACCCCAATTTGGCCTTACTTCCTGTCCAAACCGGAAGTCAAAATTTAATATTATAAAAAATCATATCTCAACAACCACAAGAGGTAAATTTAAATTTTTTGCACCATTGTACAGATTGTTAATTGTCGAAAAATATTTAAACAAAGGTGACCCTAATTTGACCTTACTTCCTGTCCAAACCGGAAGTCAAAATTTAATATTTAAAAAAATCATATCTCAACAACCACAAGAGGTAAATTCACAATTTTTGTACCATTGTACAGATCGTTAATTGTCTAAAAATATTTACACAAGGTGACCCTAATTTGACCTTACTTCCTGTCCAAACCGGAAGTCAAATTTTAATATTTAAAAAAATCATATCTGAACAACCACAAGAGGTAAATTCACAATTTTTGTACCATTGTACAGATCGTTAATTGTCAAAAAATATTTACAAAAGGATGACCCCAATTTGACCTTACTTCCTGTCCAAACCGGGAGTCAAAGTTTAATATTTAAAAAATCATATCTCAACAACAAGAGGTAAAATTGACATTTTTTGTACCATTGTATAGATTGTTAATTGTCGAAAATATTTTACAAAAATACCCCTAATTTGACCTTACTTCCTGTCCAAACCGGAAGTCAAAGTTTAATATTTAAAAAAATCATATCTCAACAACTACAAGAGGGAAATTCACAATTTTTGCATCATTGTACAGATCGTTAATTATCGAAAAATATTTACACAAGGTGAGCCTAATTTGACCTTACTTCCTGTCCAAACCGGAAGTCAAAATTTAATATTTAAAAAAATCATATCTCAACAACCACAAGAGGTAAATTCACAATTTTTGTACCATTGTACAGATCGTTAATTGTCAAAAAATATTTACAGAAAGATGACCCCAATTTGACCTTACTTCCTGTCCAAACCGGAAGTCAAAATTTAATATTCAAAAAATTCATATCTCAACAACCACAAGAGGTAAATTCAAAATTTTTGTACCATTGTACAGATCGTTAATTGTCAAAAAATATTTACAAAAGGATGACCCCAGTTTGACCTTACTTCCTGTCCAAACCGGAAGTCAAAGTTTAATATTATAAAAAAATCATATCTCAACAACCACAAGAGGTAAATTGACATTTTTTGTACCATTGTATAGATTGTTAATTGTCGAAAAATATTTATACAAAGGTGACCCCAATTTGACCTTACTTCCTGTCCAAACCGGAAGTCAAAGTTTAATATTTAAAAAAATCATATCTCAACAACTACAAGAGGGAAATTCACAATTTTTGCATCATTGTACAGATCGTTAATTGTCGAAAAATATTTACACAAGGTGACCCTAATTTGACCTTACTTCCTGTCCAAACCGGAAGTCAAATTTTAATATTTTATAAAATCATATCTGAACAACCACAAGAGGTAAATTGACATTTTTGTACCATTGTATAGATTGTTAATTGTCAAAAAATATTTACAAAACGATGACCCCAATTTGACCTTATTCCTGTCCAAACCGGAAGTCAAATTTTAATATTTAAAAAAATCATATCTGAACAACCACAAGAGGTAAATTCACAATTTTTGTACCATTGTACAAAACGTTAATTGTCAAAAATATTTACTAAAAGATGACCCCAATTTGACTTTACTTCCTGTCCAAACCGGAAGTCAAAGTTTAATATTCAATAAATTCATATCTCAACAACCACAAGAGGTAAATTCACAATTTTTGTACAGATCGTTAATTGTCAAAAAATATTTACAAAAGGATGACCCCAATTTGGCCTTACTTCCTGTCCAAACCGGAAGTCAAAATTTAATATTATAAAAATTCATATCTCAACAACCACAAGAGGTAAATTGACATTTTTTGCACCATTGTACAGATTGTTAATTGTCGAAAAATATTTACACAAAGGTGACCCTAATTTGACCTTACTTCCTGTCCAAACCGGAAGTCAAAATTTAATATTTAAAAAAATCATATCTCAACAACCACAAGAGGTAAATTCACAATTTTGTACCATTGTACAGATTGTTAATTGTCAAAAATATTTACACAAGGTGACCTAATTTGACCTTACTTCCTGTCCAAACCGTCATTTAATCCAAACCGGAAGTCAAATTTTAATATTTTAAAAAAAATCATATCTCAACACAACCACAAGAGGTAAATTCACAATTTTTGTACCATTGTACAGATCATTAATTGTCAAAAAATATTTACAAAAATATGACCCCAATTTGACCTTACTTTCTGTCCAAACCGGAAGTCAAAGTTTAATATTTTAAAAAATCATATCTCAACAACCACAAGAGGTAAATTCACAATTTGGGTACCATTGTACAGATCGTTAAGTGTCAAAGAATATTTACAAAAAAATGTCCGCAATTTGACCTTACTTCCTGTTCAAACCGGAAGTCAAAGTTTAATATTTAAAAAAAATCATATCTCAACAACCACAAGGGTTAAATTCACAATTTTTATACCATTGTACAGATCGTTAATTGTCAAAAAATATTTACAAAAAGGTGACCCCAATTTGACCTTACTTCCTGTCCAAACCGGAATTCAAATTTTAATATTTAAAAAAATCATATCTCAACAACCACAAGAGGTAAATTCACAATTTTTGTACCATTGTACAGATCGTTAATTGTCAAAAAATATTTACAGAAAGATGACCCCAATTTGACCTTACTTCCTGTCCAAACCGGAAGTCAAATTTTAATATTCAAAAAATTCATATCTCAACAACCACAAGAGGTAAATTCACAATTTTTGTACCATTGTACAGATCGTTAATTGTCAAAACATATTTACAAAAAGGTGACCCCAATTTGACCTTACTTCCTGTCCAAACCGGAAGTCAAACTTTAATATTTAAAAAAATCATATCTCAACAACACAAGCGGTAAATTGACATTTTTTCGCCAATGTATATATTGTAGATTGTCGATAAATATTTACACAAAGTTGACCCAATTTGACATTACTTCTTGTCCAAACCGGAAGTCAAAGTTTAATATTTTAAAAAAAAATCGTATCTCAACAACCACAAGAGGTAAATTCACAATTTTTGTACCATTGTACAGATCGTTAATTGTCAAAAAATATTTACAAAAGGATGACCCCAATTTGGCCTTACTTCCTGTCCAAACCGGAAGTCAAAATTAATATTTAAAAATCATATCTCAACAACCACAAGAGGTAAATTCACAATTTTTGTACCATTGTACAGATCGTTAATTGTCAAAAAATATTTACACAAGGTGACCCCAATTTGACCTTACTTCCTGTCCAAACCGGAAGTCAAATTTTAATATTTTATAAAATCATATCTCAACACAACCACAAGAGGTAAATTCACAATTTTGTACCATTGTACAGATCATTAATTGTCAAAAATATTTACAAAAAATATGACCCCAATTTGACCTTACTTTCCTGTCCAAACCGAAGTCAAAAGTTTAATATTTTAAAAATCATATCTCAACAACCACAAGAGGTAAATTCACAATTTGGGTACCATTGTACAGATCGTTAAGTGTCAAAGAATATTTACAAAAAAATGTCCGCAATTTGACCTTACTTCCTGTTCAAACCGGAAGTCAAAGTTTAATATTTAAAAAAAATCATATCTCAACAACCACAAGAGGTTAAATTCACAATTTTTATATACCATTGTACAGATCGTTAATTGTCAAAAATATTTACAAAAATGACCCTCAATTTGACCTTTACTTCCTGTCCAAACCGGAATTCAAAGTTTAATATTTAAAAATCATATCTCAACAACCACAAGAGGTAAATTCACAATGTTTGTACCATTGTACAGATCGTTAATTGTCAAAAAATATTTACAAAAAGATGACCCCAATTTGACCTTACTTCCTGTCCAAACCGGAAGTCAAAGTTTAATATTCAAAAAATTCATATCTCAACAACCACAAAGAGTAAATTCACAAATTTTTAAATCGTTAAATTGTACAAAATATTTACACAAAGGTGACCCCTAATTGTCCTGTCCAAACCGGAAGTCAATTTAATTTAAAAAAAAAAATCAAAAAACAAGAGGTAATTCACAATTTTTGTACCATTGTACAGATCGTTAATTGTCAAAACATATTTACAAAAAGGTGACCCCAATTTGACCTTACTTCCTGTCCAAACCGGAAGTCAAACTTTAATATTTAAAAAAATCATATCTCAACAACACAAGCGGTAAATTGACATTTTTTCGCCAATGTATATATTGTAGATTGTCGATAAATATTTACACAAAGGTGACCCAATTTGACATTACTTCTTGTCCAAACCGGAAGTCAAATTTTAATATTTAAAAAAAATCATATCTCAACAACCACAAGAGGTAAATTCACAATTTTGTACCATTGTACAGATCGTTAATTGTCAAAAATATTTACAAAAGGTGACCTAATTTGACCTTACTTCCTGTCCAAACTGGAAGTCAAAATTTAATATTATAAAAATCATATCTCAACAACCACAAGAGGTAAATTCACAGTTTTTGCACCATTGTACAGATTGTTAATTGTCAAAAATATTTTTAAAAAGATGACCCCAATTTGACCTTACTTCCTGTCCAAACCGGAAGTCAAAGTTTAATATTAAAAAAAAATCATATCTCAACAACCACAAGAGGTAAATTCACATTTTGTGTACCATTGTACAGACCGTTAATTGTCAAAAGATATTTACACAAAGGTGACCCCATTGACCTTACTTCCTGTCCAAACCGGAAGTCAAATTTAATATATTAAAAATCATCATCTCAACAACCACAAGAGGTAAATTCACAATTTTTTGTACCATTGTACAGATCGTTAATTGTCAAAAAATATTTACACAAAGATGACCCCAATTTGACCTTACTTCCAAAACCGAAGTCAAATTTTAATATTAAAAAAATTGGTATTCATATCTCAACAACCACAAGAGGTAAATTCACAATTTTTGTACCATTGTACAGATCGTTAATTGTCAAAAAATATTTACAAAAGATGACCCTAATTTGACCTTACTTCCTGTCCAAACCGGGAGTCAAAGTTTAATATTTAAAAATCATATCTCAACCACGGTAAATTGACATTTTGATCGTTAATTGTCGAAAATATTTACAAAACCTTACTTCCCGTCCAAACCGGAAGTCAAATTTTCATCTCAACAACAAAGAGGGAAATTCACAATTTTTGTACCATTGTACAGATCGTTAATTGTCAAAAAATATTTACAAAGGTGACCCCATTTTGACCTTACTTCCTGTCCAAACCGGAAGTCAAAGTTTAATATTTAAAAAAATCATATCTCAACAACCACAAGAGGGAAATTCACAATTTTTGCATCATTGTACAGATCGTTAATTGTCGAAAAATATTTACACAAAGGTGACCCTAATTTGACCTTACTTCCTGTCCAAACCGGAAGTCAAAATTTAATATTTAAAAAAATCATATCTCAACAACCACAAGAGGTAAATTCACAATTTTTGTACCATTGTACAGATCGTTAATTGTCAAAAATATTTACAGAAAGATGACCCCAATTTGACCTTACTTCCTGTCCAAACCGGAAGTCAATTTTAATATTTTAAAAAATCATATCTCAACAACCACAAGAGGTAAATTCAAAATTTGTTGTACCATTGTACAGATCGTTAATTGTCAAAAATATTTACAAAGGATGACTAATTTGACCTTACTTCCTGTCCAAACCGGAAGTCAAATTTTAATATTTAAAAAAAAATCATATCTGAACAACCACAAGAGGTAAATTGACATTTTGTACCATTGTATAGATTGTTAATTGTCGAAAATATTTACTTAATTTGACCTTCTTCTGTCCAAACCGGAGAGTCAAGTTTTATATTTAAAAATCATATCTCAACAACTACAGAGGAAATTCACAATTTTGCATCATTGTACAGGTCGTTAATTGTCGAAAAATATTTACACAAGGTGACCCTGATTTGACCTTACTTCCTGTCCAAACCGGAAGTCAAATTTTAATATTTTAAAAAATCATATCTGAACAACCACAAGAGGTAAATTGACATTTTTGTACCATTGTATAGATTGTTAATTGTCAAAAAATATTTACAAAACGATGACCCCAATTTGACCTTATTCCTGTCCAAACCGGAAGTCAAATTTTAATATTTAAAAAAATCATATCTGAACAACCACAAGAGGTAAATTCACAATTTTTGTACCATTGTACAAAACGTTAATTGTCAAAAATATTTACTAAAAGATGACCCCAATTTGACTTTACTTCCTGTCCAAACCGGAAGTCAAATTTAATATTCAAAAAATTCATATCTCAACAACCACAAGAGGTAAATTCACAATTTTTGTACAGATCGTTAATTGTCAAAAAATATTTACAAAAGGATGACCCCAATTTGGCCTTACTTCCTGTCCAAACCGGAAGTCAAAATTTAATATTATAAAAATTCATATCTCAACAACCACAAGAGGTAAATTGACATTTTTTGCACCATTGTACAGATTGTTAATTGTCGAAAAATATTTACACAAAGGTGACCCTAATTTGACCTTACTTCCTGTCCAAACCGGAAGTCAAAATTTAATATTTAAAAAAATCATATCTCAACAACCACAAGAGGTAAATTCACAATTTTTGTACCATTGTACAGATCATTAATTGTCAAAAGATATTTACACAAGGTGACCCTAATTTGACCTTACTTCCTGTCCAAACCGGAAGTCAAATTTTAATATTTAAAAAAATCATATCTCAACAACCACAAAATTCACAATTTTGTACCATTGTACAGATCGTTAATTGTCAAAATATTTACAAAGGATGACCCCAAGATTTGACCACTTCCTGTCCAAACCGGAAGTCAAAGTTTAAAAAAAATCATATCTCAACAACCACAAGAGGTAAATTCACATTTTTTTGTACAGATGATTGTTAATTGTCAAAAGATATTTACAAAGGTGACCCTAATTTGACCTTACTTCCTGTCCAAAACCGGAAGTCAAAGTTTAATATTTAAAAAATCATATCTCAACAACCACAAGAGGAAATTCACAATTTTTACCATTGTACAGACTGTTAATTGTCAAAAAATATTTACAAGGTGACCTAATTTGACCTTACTTCCTGTCCAAACCGGAAGTCAAAATTTAATATTTAAAAAAATCATATCTCAACAACCACAAGAGGTAAATTGACATTTTTTGCACCATTGTACAGATTGTTAATTGTCAAAAATATTTACACAAAGTTGACCTAATTTGACCTTACTTCCTGTCCAAACCGAAGTCAAAATTTAATATTTAAAAAATTCATATCTCAACAACCACAAGAGGTAAATTCACAATTTTGCACCTTGTACAGATCGTTAATTGTCAAAAATATTTACAAAGGATGACCCCATTCTGTCCTTTTACTTCCTGTCCAAACCGAAGTCAAAATTTAATATTATAAAATTCATATCTCAACAACCACAAGAGGTAAATTGACATTTTTTTGCACCATTGTACAGATTGTTAATTGTCGAAAATATTTACACAAAAGGTGACCCACTCCTTTGACTCTTTCCTGTCCAAACCGAGTCAAAATTTAATATTTAAAATCATATCTCAACAACCACAAGGGGTAAATTCACAATCTTTCCACTATTGTACAGATTGTTAATTGTCAAAAATGTTTACAAAAACATGACCCAATTTGACCTTTACTTACTGTCTAAACCGGAAGTCAAAGTTTAATATAACAAATAATGATGCAAAGTTTCTTTTAAAAACATTCTGACGTCGTCATCACTGCCCTGACAAAACTCGAACACCTATGTGTTTGTATTATCACAAACACTGCCATCTAGTTCTTCTCCTTCTTCTTCTTCTTTTCCGGATCGATTGTCTACAAAAAAACACATACTTGCAAACTTCATATGAACTTGAAACTTGGCACATACTTAGAACATAACACGTAGATGAAACATAATTTGTCACGTCATTATTAGGTCATCAGATATCGAATTTCGATCAATCATACTTTATTAGTTAAAACGTTTTGATTACGTTGCAAATGAAAGACTACACGGCTTTTTCAACGCTAAAAAAGTGCGCCCTCTGTTGGTGAACGTAAATCAGCTCTGGTCGTGCTAATTATGTATGCACGTAAAAATCATATCTCAACAACCACAACAGGTAAATTGACAGTTTTTGCACCATTGTACAGATTGTTAATTGTCAAAAAATATTTACACAAAGGTGACCCCAATTTGACCTTACTTCCTGTCCAAACCGGAAGTCAAAGTTTAATGTTTAAAAAATCATATCTCCACAACCACAAGAGGTAAATTGACATTTTTTTGTATCATTGTATAGATTGTTAATTGTCAAAAAATATTTACAAAGCAGTGACCCCACTTGACCTTACTTCCTGTCCAAACCGGAAGTCAAAGTTTAATATTTAACAAAAATCATATCTCAACAACCACAAGAGATAAATTCACAATTCTTTCACATTGTACAGATCGTTAATTGTCAAAAAATATTTTCAAAAGGTGACCCCAATTTGACCTTTACTTCCTGTCCAAACCGGAAGTCAAAGTTAAATATTTAAAAAATCATATCTCAACAACCACAAGAGAGAAATTCACAATTCTTTCACTATTGTACAGATCGTAAATTGTCAAATAATATTTAGAAAAAGTGATCCCAATTTGACCTTACTTCCTGTCCAAACCGGAAGTCAAAGTTTAATATTAAAAAATATATCTCAACAACCACAAGAGGTAAATTAACATTTTTGCACCATTGTACAGATTGTTAATTGTCAAAAATATTTACAAAAACATGACCCCAATTTGACCTTTACTTCCTGTCCAAACCGGAAGTCAAAGTTTAATATTTAAAAATCATATCTCAACAACCACAAGAGGTAAATTAAAAATTGTTGTACCATTGTACAGATCGTTAATTGTCAAAAAATATTTATACCCCAATTTGAGCTTACTTCCTGTCCAAACCGGAAGTGAAAGTTTAATATTTAAAAAAATCATATCTCAACAACCACAGGAGGTAAATTGACATTTTTGTACCATTGTACAGATTGTTAATTGCCAAAAGTATTTACACAAAGGTGACCCCAATTTGACCTTACTTCCTGTCCAAACCGGAAGTCAAAGTTTAATATTAAAATAATTTCTAAATTCAGTATTGTATTGTATTCAAATAAACTTCTCGCGAGAACTTCAACAGACGTTAACATTTGACTTCTCCAACACTTCGAATTGATGACGTAACCATTTTAACTTCAACCGAACACCTTGTTTTTGTTGTGACAAAAACTTATATCTAGTTATTAGGTGTTCGGGTATGCGCCCGAAACACCTATTGTTATTGTTCGGTTTTTTTTATTTTTAGGGGTTCGGGTATGCACCCGAAACACCTATTGTTTTTGTTCGGTTTTTTTTTTTTCTTCTCCTTCTTCTTCTTGTTCTCTGGATAGACTGTCTACAAAAAAACACATACTTGCAAACTTCACATGAACTTCAAACTTGGCATATACTTAGAACTTAACACGTAGATGAAACATAATTTGTGACGTCATGATTAGGTCATCAGATATCTAATTACGATAATTTAAAGTTTAATCATTAAAACAATCATATCGAGGGATCTGAAAAATCAATAAAATTACTGATTTAGTCGGGGAAAAATATGTAGTTTATCATGAGTGTAAAGAGTGTGAAATATGTGACATTAGAGACGAGGATATGTTTGAGTTTGATATTTATTTGTACTGAAAACACGACATTTTTGTAAAAAAAGAAACACACTTTTCTTGAAAATGAACGTTGCAATATGTTATTTCAACCACGTCCGCAATACTCAATCGACTGGGCGGGGCATATAAACAGTCCGGCCGGTGGAACGGTAATGTCGCCCTCAATCGGCAGAAACAGATTTACTCAGAAATTGTATTTTTATGAAAATAAGAGTGTGAAACAACTCGATCGATCGTACTCCAACCAACATAGTCATAAAGGGTATGTATCTTGAATTTAATTGTTAAGAGGATTTCCTGTATTTATCTTCGTGTTTTTATACAAGAAAAGCCATTTTTTAAGCGTTGGGTTGTCTGGTAGTGGTAACGTTAAACTTAATGTAGTTGCATTGTGCCCGTTTAGTAGTGTTTAACTTAATATTATAATAACGTTAACGTTAGTTATAAATGTGAACATACACTGTACTTTGGACAGTAAACAACTCCCCTCTTTTCTAACAAAATATGAACAGATGTCACTAAAATGTATTTAGAAATAGAATGTAAATAAAGATAGGAAAATTCAGTTTAGGTTATGGCAATTTTTCAGTTGAAATTTTATGCCATATTTTGTAATTTATGTTTTCTCCAAAAATCTTCAGTTTGTGCACAAATTAACGTCAAGTAGTGATTGTTTACTGCACTTTCCCTTAATTTTTTACCCTTCTTAGATACAAATCAACTTACATAGACAATTATTTCACAGGAAAAATGCACAATATTCATGACACAATACTTCATGTACTTGTATAAGTTGTTAATGTTAGTCCTGCTTCCTGGGGAGGCCTCTCTCAGACATCTCTCACATGAAACTATGAGACTCAGCAATTTCCTTAAATACCTTTCTCTTCTGATGCGAGTTTCATGCAAGAACATTTCTTAAATTTATTACACATTGTCAAGAATAATTGTGTGCAATTTTGACAACAACCAATGCCCTTTTCAATTTTAATGGTCCAAAATTATACACTATTTTCCCCATTCATATAAATTAGAACTTCTCTGAATTTTCAAATACTTTATTCTTGGTCCATGTACTTGTAAAACCTTCCTACTATTTTGTACAGCATGTTCACTGTGATGTATTATTTTCCTCATTCACATAAATTAGAACTTCTCTGAAATTTCAAATACTTTATTTTGGTCCATGTACTATATAAACTTTCCTATTATTTTTTACAGCATGTTGACTCTTATGTATCGTGGCTTCAGACTAAGTTCCAGCCTCACAGCACCCCGACATGGCGTTGACACCACATCCAAATGCAGTATCGTAACTGTTCAAGTCATCATCAATCGTCAGTTTGTAGGCTACACGATGGTATGGTTTAACGTCTTACGTTAACAGATCGATCATTTGAGAATCAGTGCACAATTAATGGAAGTGGTCTTCATTACTTGGTTTCGCTTTGAAGGTATGTAAACTTTCACATTTTTTATAGATGTATGTTCGTTTTAGTATAATTTTATAGATATTGATTACATAAAACCATGGTTAACGTTAAAAACCTTAGTGTGGCAATAGTATCACATGTGCCGCACCTGAGTGAAAACAGGTCAACTCGTATGCGTGTCGTACTTTTACCAATTCACACTTATTTTGGTCAACTCAACCCGGAAAAAAATGTATTACTGAATATTTACTGGCATGCGTGCGATTGACATCCGGTGGAGTGCGTTGGTAAAAGTACAAGTTAATTTAGCTACACTATAGTGTCTGTAGTTCCTCAATAATAGTAGTACTTATGTCCTGTGTGGTGATGGCTGCATTGCAGTTTACTTTATACTAGCACTTAATTGTCTCACTAAAGTAGACCAGAAACAAATATCAGCACCTTTATTGAGATAATGAAACGGTCACATCATGAAGGAAGGAAGACGTCACATGTAGTTCTATTCCATTGTAAAACCTAACTTAAAGGCATTGTTCTGAAGGGATCATTTTTCTGAAGTTACATCAATCCATCAATCCATCATCCTGATAATAACATATAAGGGCATTCTAAGTTATGTGTGTTTTGTTAGCATGACCCATTATTCTTCGTCCCTGTTTGAAACATTTAATATTGTTTTTACACGATTCGTTTATATTTCAGATCAACGATATCCATTTGTGCTACTGCTACAAGGTGTGTTAGAGTCTGTGTAACTTTGTGATCCAATGGCCAGCATTTGAAGTTTATCCATTCATCAAAGGAGTTGACGTACTATTATTCAAATTATTTTATATGGACTTATCCTATCTGTGGCAGTCTTGACCCTCAAGGGAATTGTTTTTTCAGGACCTCAAGACACATCTAGGTCTTTCTAGGAATTTCTTTAACATGTTAGAACAAAAATAGTACTGAGGAATTCTTATTATTTTTTTGACTGGACCTAAACATCCTCACAAATGTAATTATTAAGCAATATCTGTTGGTGATCTAGTAAAATGTACATTGCCGACAGTGAATCACTGGCAGTTGGGCCATATAAACATAGTAAACATACCCCCCCCCCCCCAATCTTCATTGCATGGGTGTGTCAGCCTTGGAATACCTTTTGCCAGATCACCCAATTAAAGTTCCTATTTATTTGTATGCTCGCATTGGGATAGTACTGACCATCAATCCCATAAACACAATTGGTTAAACTGACAGTATCGCCACGATCAGAGCAGACTTTCTACAAACGGGCCATGGAATTGGTGTCCTATAGTTTAAAACGAACATAGTGACTACAAATTACTGGCTCATTTATGCAGCAGCAACGCGAATATGACCTCATCATGTGAGTATTATTTTTCAGTCACTGAGTTAAACAAGAACTTGAACTCTGATTCCATGCCCTGTTGATCGTGGAAGATATTGCCACCTTTAAACAATAACTTTAACATTACTATTTATGAAATGTATTTTCAACAGTTAATGACACATAAATACATATACATGTAACGCATCAGAAGATCATATTTCAGTATTGTTTGTTTCTTTTATTTTACAGTTATCCTTCAAATTACATTGTGCTGTCTCTTCCCTATAAGTATTGTTTTAAAAACTGAACCAAACATTTAAATATTATAACACTTGATCGAATTTGTCATTGTATTGTACAAGAACTGCACACACCTCACCTCGGGGCCAAAAATGTGTAATGATAAAGCTGTGATGATACAGTATTTAATTCCACCACAACCTACAATTAGCGTAACAGCTCTGTATTCGTCAAAGGACAAACACCTAATGTCGTACAGATCGTTAATTGTCAAAAATATTTACAATAAGGTGACCCTAATTTGACCTTACTTCCTGTCCAAACCAGAAGTCAAAGTTTAATATTAAAATAATTTCTAAATTCAGTATTGTATTCAAATAAACTTCTCGCGAGAACTTCAACAGACATTAACATTTGACTTCTCCAACACTTGAATTGATGACGTAACCATTTTAACTTCAACCGAACACCTTTGTTTTTGTTGTAGACAAAAACTTATATCTAATTTTTAGGTGTTCGGTGTGCCTCGAAACACCTATTGTTATTGTTCGGTTTTAGGTGTTCGGGTATGCTACAAACACCTATTGTTATTGTTCGGTTTTTTTTTTTTAGGTGTTCGGTGTCTTGAAACACCTATTATTATTGTTCGGTTTTTTTTTTTTTTTTTTTCTTTTCTACACGTTCTTCTACTTCTTCTTTTGCGGATCGATTGTCTACATAAAAACACATACTTGCAAACTTCTCAAGATCTTGAAACTTGGCACATACTTAGAACATAACACGTAGATGAAACATAATTTGTGACGTCATTATTAGGTCATCAGATATCGAATTTCGACCAATCATACTTTATTAGTTAAAACGCTTTGATTACGTTGCAAAATGAAAGACTACACGCTTTTTCAACGCTAAAAAAGTGCGCCCTCTGTTGGTGAATGTAAATCCAGCTCTGGTCGTGCTCATTATGTATGCATGTTTAAGGAATTGAGCGTGACGCTAATATGGATTGTAGCCCTCTATCGGCAAAAACGATTGTCTACAAAACATACTTGCAAACTTCACATGAACTTGAAACTTGGCATATACTTAAAACTTAACACGTGAAGAAACATAATTTGTGACGTCATGATTAGGTCATCAGATATCAATTACGATAACTCAAAGTTAATAATTAAAAACAATCATATCAAGGGATCTGAAAAATCTGCCTTAAAATGTCAGTCTATTTTATACCTCCATGGTCTAATCAAAATCGTTGTATATTATCGCAAACAAAATAATCTCTTTAAATTAAGTACATATGAAATCTTTTGTTTATTAGGTAATAAATTGGTCTGGCTAATTAGACTTATTAAATGATTGTTCTCCGTCATCGTGCCAAAAAAATTACACATGACAAATCAAAGCATTCTATTAATCACATATTATTTATTTATTTTACATAACACATAAAACTTTTAACTGATATCAAAACTGTCTTTCTTGTGAGACATATGCTGTGCAGAGATATATACATAAGGACACAACATCGCATTGCTGTGTAATATAAAAGTGTCATTATACAAAGTGTAACTTGTCGGGACCTTTTGTGCTTACAAAGTCCACCCCACAGTATGCGAAGGGTAAGTTGTCACTTGCACATGCATCTTGTCCCTGCAAACTCCTTTCCATCTTTATAGACTGAAATGCAGACAATGAATCTAAATGTTCACACTCATGACTGAAGGGAATTAAAATATCAATGATTTCTCTTTCAGTTTAGAGCATGCCTTCCTCCGAATTGTTCGCCTTCATATTCTTAAAAGTATAACATGTCTTTGAGGTAATTTGGACGCAATTTAAAGTTTAAAAATAGCGTTAGTAATATTGTATCAACTCTTTAAGGGCATACATGTAGGATGCAAAGTGTAATTTGTCGTGACTTTTTTTCTAGAAAGTCCACAAAGATGGGAAGGACTTTGCAGGGACAAAATCACGTGACAAGTATACTTGTTTTTATTTCGTTTTCAAGATTATACAATAACCCTAAGTACCCCAAATCCATCAAAATCCAAGGCCATGTTTTGCTTGATTGATTTTGATGTACTTGGCATTTTATAGGCAAATGAACTATGCCTGGCATGACGCCAGACTTCTGAGTCCTCAGGTTTAGGTGTTGAGTTACTATATGTTGTTGGATTTTGATAGATTCACAAACTGTCATAGCAAAATAACATCCTTATTTTCTGCATCATATAAGTAACAAGAAAGAAAGATATCTTGGCCCAATTTCATGGCGCTGGTTACCATAAGCAATAAATCACCGTAAAAATTCCATGCTCACATAAGTGTATTTTAAGAGTTGGGTAGCATGTGAATTTTGGCTATACACATGTGTATTTCACGTAACTAGAATTTGTCACTTACACAGCTACAGCAGAAATTCAGCGCTAAACCTGTAAGCGGTGAATTATGATCAAAGACAGAATGCCATAGTATTAATTTTGGCTATACACATGTGAATTGCCGTAACTAAGAATTTGTCACTTACACACAGCTACAGTAGAAATTCAGCGCTAAACCTGTAAGCGGTGAATTATGATCAAGACAGAATGCCATAGTATGCAGTGGCATGAAATTGAGCCTTGGTTATTGATTAATATATTTTTGTATTAAACAGTTAACTACTTTGTTTTATTAAACCTTTCATAAAGTGACTAGTACATGTAAACAGGTTAAAAATGATAAATAGACAAATGGGATGAAACAAAGTTTTCTAAAATGTATTTAAAGTAAACTTAATAAAGATCATAGATATTTGAATTAATTGTTGGTGATTCAATGTATATACACATAGGCCTACTATCAAAATTGTTTTGCTATTTACCAAAGCAAGACTAGAATGGAAAATACTCTAGCCATTTTTTGGTACTTTCCACAGGTATTCTGTCATTTATGTACCTTCAACACAACATTATGTTTATCATGATCATGGTACAGATAACCAGCCATGTCAATAATGCTAAACTGATGACAATAAACAAATTGCAATAATCATTACTTCAACAAAATGTTAAACAACATGCTTTCCAGGATTGAACTCAATCTTCATACAAACGCATGTGCAAATTTAGCTGTAAAATCACTGTTAGAAATTATTGTGGATTTTTGTTCTGGTTAGAAACAATCAACAATTTTAAACA
>CM055816.1:69288630-69393780 GCA_029582265.1 Zoroaster sp. YZ-2022
ACAAAATGTATTTTCTCATTTTCTTTATAAAACATTCTTTATTTCCGCACCCACAATGTTAACCACTATTTATAGAGCGTCTGTCACGTTATTATGTCTTAAAGTTATTCCAGCTTGAATATTTCCCATTTGCGGGTAAATCTCTGCTTTCTCATTTCTCTTATTTATTTGAAACTGCCAAGGATATTTCCCTAACTATTGGAGTTGTTTCGGAAAAATGGATTTCTTAAAAAAAAAGTAAATCTTTTTAAGATACAAATTTACAACTGCCAAGGATATTCTTCAAATATTGAAGGGGATAGAGCGTGAGCATTTCAAAATTGTAGTTTTTTCCTTTTATTGTTTTACATTCATAATTCCACTGTTTTTTTGTGAATTAATTATCCAGATGTTTTCTGTTGATTAATTAAGTTTAACCTCCACCTACAACGTCGTCCCATGGTTCCTTCGCTCCATTATTTTGCGCGAATGGAGTGACTGGGACAGTAAAGTGTCTTGATCGCTCCATTCGTGCAAAATAATGGAGGGAAAGATTCAAACAAAATAGGTGTAACAAAATACATTTACATTGGCAAAATACAATGTTTTCTATCAAATTTACATCTTGAATTAATTTATCAGACACTGTAAGTTGCCCATTTTTCGGACATTACCTATGAAAACTGTTTCTAAACAATTATTTTCGCAATTCCTTTAGATTCTTATCTTGTTAGTGGATGAAGTGGTCGTAGCAACATGTACAATGATTTTTGTTTTAACCCAGAATAAGTTTAGGGATCGCTCCATTCGTGCAAAATAATGGAAGAAAAGATTCATACAAATAGGTGTAACAAAATACATTTACAGTGGCAAAATACAAAGTTTTTCTATTACATCTTGAATAAATATATTAGACACTAATTAAGTTTTCTAAACAAAATAGTTTTTTCGCAATTGCTTTAGATTCTTATAAATTGTTAACTTGCCCTATAAAAAGAGTCAATGTTATGTTTCTTTACTGATGCTCGGACAGCATACCCAGCACCACAAAATTAACTTTACGTTTCAGTTTATCTGTGTCCAGTAACTTCACAAATTAGCTGTTCGGCTTCATTGTATATCCTCCTAGTCGCTGCTCTAACTCTGAGTGGTTCGTGCGATACCAGCTTCCTTGCACAATTCACTGACATTAGACAGCTTATAACGTCCTTACTGCCGTTTTGTAAACCACACTGAGCCACGGGGTTTGGCTAATAATGGTCCAAGACAGAATGCATCGGTTGTTCCGTTTGCTGGGCAGAGGTCCACGTATTTTTTATACAGTTTTACAACACAACGGGATCGATTGTTTTTAATTTCATACGCGTCGACTACTTCTGGCATTATTTTCCGATGTTTGAGCCCTCCTTGATTTGCTTTGGACACATCTTCCGTGTATCGTATAAACTCGTCGCCATCCAGTCCTCGTCATTGCGCTGTTCTCGCTACATACGAAATAGTCCTATGACGGCCCACTTGATTTTCTTCATGGTGCTATCTGCTAGCCTGTAAAAGACTGTTAAACAATTTTGTACAATTAGCAATGAATACATCACTTTAAATATAAAATGTTCTAACGCCGATTGGAAAGTGCTTGGTAAAAACATGAATCAAGACGTGTCAAAAAAAATTGTTAAATACGTTTTGCAGAAAAACTAAGTGTATATACTCTTACCTTCTTGTACTCATTGCAGCCATTTGGTCGTCTCTTTTTGGCGATTCGAAACGGTCCGATTTTATATTGACATTTTCTTTCTCGTCCAGCGCAAAGGAAGCTGCTCGTGCTAGTAACTCATCATCCGATACATCATAAACTACTGGCTGATATATAAGTTTTTCAAATGTTGGTTCACCTATAAGCAGGTCGGATATGGCATTGTCAGGGTTATATTCACTGCTACCTGGTGACAACCTAAACGTATTCTGGGTTAAAACAAAATCGCTATCGTTATACATGTTGCTGCGACCACTTCGTCCACTAACAAGTGAAACGTTTGAATTAGATGGCGTTTATATACCCACCTATAGAGCAGAGGAACGCCTTGTTATTCTTTAACAATGAAATGAGTTCTACTAATCCGTTAATTACGTAATACCCTATAGAGCAGAGGAACACCTTATTCTTTAACAACGAATATGAGTTGTACTAATCCTGTTAATTACGTAACAACTTTGAATGAACAATGTCGCTCCATTCGTGCAAAATAATGGAGCGAAGGAACAATGGGACGACGTTGCAGGAGGAGGTTAAGTCGGCTAATACCCTCGGTAACGCGACGTTCGTGGGTAAGAATGGCCCTCGGGCTTCGCCCTCGGGCCATTCTTACCCACGAACGTCGCGTACCTCGGGTATTATCCTTTACATAATCAATGTATTACATCAAACAATATTTTGTTTATTTTGTTACTAAGTATTATTATTATAACCAATCGGAAGGATAAAAGGACAATATCGTCATAATCAAACAGGGCATGGAATTGGAGTGCTAGTTTTAGATTAACTCATTGACTGAAAATAATACATTATAAGGTCATTACCCTTGATGCTACATAAATGAGCCAGTATATTTTCAGTAAATTTTCAATCAATGTGTTCATCTTAAAACTACGACACCGATTCCATGCCTTGTTGAAATTGTGCTCCCATCGTGACGATACTGCCCCTTTATGTTCTACTCTGATGGTAAGGCAAAGTAGGGGCCCCATGGCAGACTACATCATGACAGTCATGTCGACGCTCCTCCTATGTACTAGTATAGATGGTGGGATTTGCCTCTTACGCGAATTAGACATGTCAGACCTATTTTCGGGTCAACAAGGGAATAGACCAAACGTTCAAAACATCCGGGGATTATTGCTTGGTTATCTTGACGCGAGTTCTCTCCTGCTTACCATAGCAACAAATGTGGCGGGGATAGGCTCTTGCCATGAACTGCAGGGTCGGCCTGACCCCACAAAATCTGGTTTCAAAGTTGTTGGAGGGCTGTCGGCGGGACTGCCCGTCTGATGACTCTTGTTTACCGATTTCATTGCATATTTTGGATGCAATTTTTGCAAGCACTGCCGTCAGTTTGAGGTTCAGAATTTGAGGTTACTTTGTCTGGCCGTCCACACCCAAGTATTAACGGGTTGGCCCTCTGTTCTACCATTATAACGGCAATCCGCTCAATCGCTATCAATTTTAATTCGGTGTTGAAGAAAGCCCTGTCTTTCTCTGATCTGACAGACCAACCTTACATTTCTTACTTAGATGCCTTGTATAGCAACATGGTTGATATGTGTTATTACACAGGGGTCATGCATCTGACCCTTAAAAACTCTATAATAATGAAAGGTAATAAGAAATGACCCAGATGCTGTTATTACAAAGCTATTTGACTGAGTAGCCATGTTGGTTACACAAACTATGAACTAAATCTTACCAAGTCTGACCTAAATCAGCAGTTCTCCAGTCATTGTTCCGCTCAGGTAGGTATCCATTACCTGGCTATAATGTTTGGGGTTTAATCTCTCCCCCAAAATACAAAGACATTCAGAAGACTAATAAAAGTTAGGCCCCTCGGTTTCGAAACAGGAGCGAGGACGGCGTGCCAAGCCATGCTGCTCTGGTCAGCATCGACAACAGAGTCATTTAAACTTCTCGCGCCCAAGAGGCTGACAGAGAAAGAAGTCGACAGAAATGCGACAACCAAATACAGCCAAGTAAAATCTGGCAGTCTGAGTGAAAATCAATGTGACTATATCGCTCAAAAAAGTTGAAAAACAAAAACCTTTATAACCAAATGGCGCGGATTTATAACACAAAGCATTTTGGTAAATTCCATAGGGTACACTCTAAAAACTCCCGGGTCAAAATGTTGACCCTTTTTCCGGGTCAATATAAATTGACCCTTTTCTGGGTCAATTTTATAGATGGTTGACGTCATGCAATGTTTTGATTGGACAAAAACTTGCACGTGGTATATGACGTGCTGTATGCGCGGCTCAAGTTACATTTTCGAAGGTACTGTGTCCGCCATCTTTTCGAAATGCTTGTCGTGTACGCAGTGAGCAAGTAACGTTAAAACTAGTCATGATTCAGTATCAACTATCATGGATAAATTTGTTCAAGAAACGTTACAGAAATGGGAGCTTTCTCCGTATCTGACTGCATTTGAAGGTATGTTCAACTTACATTGGTGCTTATTTAATAGTAATACATTGTATATTGTACAAATGTAACGTTAACGTTATGGATTTTTATGTTGGTGGCCGTCGTGGATTGATCTCGAGAGGGGTCCGATCTCGATAGCCTAAGTAGGCCTAACGGTGTACAAGCCAACTCGTACTCATGTTGGTCAAACGTTAATGTCCAAGTGCCATAAAATTCAGTAATGTTATTACATTACCTATTTCGGAAAGAATGTCGTTTCCGACTACCACTTTTTAAGGTTTTTTGGAATTTTTTTGCAACCACTTACCAGTTAAAAAAAAAAGATTTTTATCAATTTGTTGGGGTACAGAAAGCGAATACTAATGTATCTTTAAAATCCACTTTTATGATGTTTTCGGACTTTATTTCCCTTCTTAAAAAAATCTTTCCCTTCAGAAAGTCATTGTACAGCAATTTATTTCATGAAATAAATATCCTGGAATCATTTGAATTATATGTCCATCATCATCCAGATGTTCTCCACCTTACTCGGTAGGTTAGATTACATTACTGGTTATGTTTGACGAGAAAGTGGCGGTCGGATACAACATTCTATCTCCTATTTCCTAAGAATTATCAAACCGAGTACTTGCAAGTAATATTAAACTGTGACATGTAGTTGATGGTCACTGCACATCATCAACTGCACATCTAAACATTATTTAATATTTTGTTTGTTGATTCATGGAGGAAAGAACACAGTGTTCCTCCATGGTTGATTACCGTTCATGTACTGTATATGTACAGTGCCAGTGTTTTCCCAGTCCCAGACCATGATTGTCAATTGCATAACTTGCTACAGTAAACATACACTTCAGAACATCAGGATACTACATGCTGGGTATTATATTACTCCCCATTATTGTTTGATGTCATTGGCACCTGTACATTATTATTTAAAATTCTCAGCACTGCACCACCTTTCCCTACAACCAATTGTTTTTGTTTTTAATAATTTTTTAGAGAATGCTGTGGATCAGGATAGTTTCCTGCTTCTTGATACATGTATTGAATCACTGAAGGAATTGATACCCCATGTAGGACCTCGAATGAAATTTATGAGAAATTTGAAGCTGTTGAAGTTATTCAAGGAAGGTGAAGATGATAGCCAAAAGGTAAATGTGCAGTATAGTACATAATTAATACATCCTGTATTGTTGCTGTCAAGAATAATCTTAGAAACTTGTTCCATTTGGACATGGAATTTTCATTCATGGGTTTGTTTTCTTTACTAGCTTGTGGCAAATTTGAAACAATATTGTTAATATCCTGGATAGGTGAGGTCTGTTTTTGGTGACTATAGGGCCAAAACTATTCAATAACAATTTCCTTCCCATTCATAATTTCCTTTTGTTGACAAAGGTGGAAAAGTAAGTTATTTACAGAGGCAATATTGTCACAATCAACAGGGCATGGAATCAGAATGCTTGTTTTAGATGAACTCGGTGACTGAAAATAATTCCCCACATGATAAGGTCATTACTGTTGCTGCATAAATGAGCCAGTAATTTTCAATCTTAAACTAGAACATTGATTCCATGCCATGTTGAAAGTGTACTCTGATCGTTACGATACTGCCACTTTTAAGATATCTTGTCAGAGATGTTCTTGTTAATATCATCTATAAACTGTATTACACAGGACTTCACAGAAATATTGTTTTAAACGTTTGTTAACAGATGGTGAAAAAAAACACCTGGCTTTGATGGTCTTACCATGCATTTTTCCTAGTGGTGCTAGACGGGTTAAGGGAAAGAACAGTCGTGCCAGTGTAGATGATGCCCTCAAAGCATTCATTGACTTCCAGCCGGTAAGAATATGTTTGTTAAGATTAGTTAAACATTATTGTCCATTTGGAGCGCTTCTCTTAGACTACAGTGCATTCAAGAAAACAAGCTGTTTTCAATGTGCTTCCACATTGACTATTATTGCCAATGTGTCTTTTCCCAGTGAGAACAACGTCTGTTCTCAATAAGAGTAAGTAGTAGTTCCAAAGGAATATAACAATCTTGTTCAAGGTGAGTTTTTAAACACATTCCCTCGTTATGTCTTCATATGCAGTGGCGGATGCAGGGAAGGTTGTGACCAACATTACACACCCTCTAATAAATAACTGAACTTTATGCCAAAATACACACATTTAAATTTACACTGTAATTTTATTTATTTTTCCCATTGAAATTGGCCACAGAACAATGATCAGCCAATAGGTCACTTATATAGTTTATGGACGCTTTTATTCATTTAATTTAAAAAATGTTTTTTTCCTTTCTCTTTTTAATCCAGGTTGGTACCAACATACCCTCATACCTGGAGAGAGTCAAGCAAGAACAACCGTTCATATTATTGCTGGGTGAGATGTTGGAGCCAGAGCAGGTGTTTGTCATCATTGAACATCGAGCAGTGGAGGTTATTATTATTATTATTAATCATTTCTGGTAATGAAACCAAGGGATGCCTCAGAAAAGCGCACTTAAGCACTGTAAGCTCGAAAGCCTGAGGAAACCTGTAAACAAGGGCGCTTGCAATGTGAACCAGAAACACCGGGGTAAACCCCTTACACTTCCACGATAAGTGTTCTGGGTTCTTTTACGTGCTCAAAGGACTGGATGTACGTTTTAAATTATTTTATATTATTGACATGTCTTATCCCTGGCAGTGTGCCACCACATGGGAATTTATTCAGAAGGGGATTTTTCTACTAGGGGAGGGAAAGGGGAAACCACAAACAAGCATCTATCTAACTTAAAGTACATTGAAAATAAAATACCCTCAATTCTGATCAATAGTTTTAGTTTCAAGACTAGTAGCTTTCCATGGTGAAAAAGGATAGGTGAAGAATGTTTGTGGTGACACCATGTAGAAATTCTCTTTCGAGTAGTAAATAGTTCTGGGGAAATAAACGGTTGGTTACAACTAGAGCTCAGAGCATCCTGATAGAAAAAGTTTAGTTGTAACCAATCAATTCTTACTGTTCAAAAGAAAATTTCTTCATGGTGGCACCACAAATAAGCTTTACTTAGTTTAAATATAAGAATTACTTGACAAACAGCCTAGCCTAGATTTTTTTGTTTTGCTAATGCCACTTTTTTATATTGTTTGAGATATGCTTGTTATTTGTTTTACCTGAAGTTTTTGTATTGTGCATAATTGCATTGACATTGATGGTTCTTTAAAATGATTTTGTAAACTGAAGTTTTTACGTTATGGTCAGAGAGTTTCAGGGGATGTATATTCACATGCTACAAGGGCCGAGGAAATTTGGGCTCTTTAAAAGCTTATTTTTATATAAAATATATTAATTATTGTGCTTACCTCAACTGTGTGTAACAGTAACCTAAACACATGTATTTTTAAAATCTTGTATGAGAACCTTTGAGACATTGAACTTCATTTGTTTTCTGTCAAAACAAAACTACTACTCCATTCAAGTTTCATCTTGTTTCGGGAAAAATAAATCACACTTGTTCATATCTTTGTACATGTATTTGAACTATAATTTGCAAGATCACACAGTTATTGTACAGTTAAGTAAATGTTTATCAATGTTTTGTATTCATTCTAATGTGAAAAGGAACATCAGCTGATATCCATTTCGATTTGAATTTTCTACATATATGTACATGTAACGTTTGACAGTGTCACAGCATGTCGAACAAAATGTTTGGAATCATATACTAGAGTAAAAAAAACGTTAAGGTAATAATTCAGTCAGGTTCTATTCAGTTAATAATCAATTTAAAATGACTTTATATACTTTATACATACATGTTTTCCTTTGCCAAAGAGAAATAAATGCATGTGACCAATAGCAGGTAATTTATTGTTTGTTTCTTTTCATTTTAGAGCTATCCTTCAAATTTGATTGTTATCTTCCCTTTAAGTTTGGCCATCCCGACATACAAGGTAAGCATGTTTTCCTTACATACAGATGCCCTTATTTATGGCAATTTACTATTTGAGAAACCTTTTGTAAGGGTTTATAAACCTGAATTTTGTTTTATTTTAAAATCTTAGTATTGCTTGCCATAGATAAGGCTTCTCAATACATGGAAATCATGCTTATCTTTTTTGACCCTGGAGCCCGGGTTGGATATGACCCGATACTTTACGGGTCAGAATGACCCGGAAAGTTGGGTCAAAAAATTATACCCGGAATAGGGTCATATCAGCTGACCCTATTCCGGGTCAGAAACAATTTTTGACCCAGAATAGGGTCAGCTGATATGACCCTTTTCCGGGTCAAATATTTTGACCCAACTTTCCGGGTCATTCTGACCCGTAAAGTGTCGGGTCATATCCAACCCGGAGTTTGGGTCAAATCTGACCCGGGAGTTTTAAGAGTGTAATGTTGAACGGTGTCAAGCATTTGGCTATAAAGTATGCGAGTCTACTATTTTGAAACTACTGAATTTCTTTGTGATGTAAATAATGCATCATAATGTACACTGTACACTGTACACTGATTATAACATAACATTTCAGTTCAGTTACTCTACGCATTTACGAGGCAGGTGCAAATATAAGATCATTTAAAATGATACACAAATCATGCAGAATAGAGTTCGCAAGAAGAAGTTGCCAAAATTCTGTAAAAGAGAGCCATAATTCAAACAAACTACTCTGGTCGCGAATTTATTTCGAACAATTTTCTTAGATCCAGGAGTCCTTTCGCACCATTATCAACTTACAGGGGCAGGATGCCTTTGTTGTGTATGGGACCATTTTAAAATGGAAACATTTCGTTACGCAATACAGTTAATTAGACTGTTTTATGGCATCGATTGATCTAAATGACGCATACTTGTGCCAATTGCCAAAGAACATCAGAAATGTTTACACTTCATGTGGCAAAATAAAGTATACAAGTTCACCTGTCTGCCGTTTGGTTTGGCATGCACCCCTTGATTATTTACAAAAGTGATGAAACCCTTGGTGCGTTCACTTAGAATAATGGGCCATGAGTCATGTGATTATATTGATGACTCGCTACTGGTTCGTCAAACATACCAAGAATGTGCAGAAATTGTTCTAGCCAGAACAACCCTATTGTAAAGATTTGTGGTTTATAATAAACAATAACAAATCAATTCTAACGCAAACTCAGCAAATTTGTTTTCTCAGTTTTAACTTGAATTCAGTCTATATGACAATTTCTTTAACCGCCCTCATAAGTTGGAAAGATTATCACGACAATCCCAAAACTCACTGATGGAATTTTTGAAAATTATAGATTTTACTCATGTTATTGGGCTATTGGTTTCCTGTGAACTCGCACTGCCTTATGGTACAATATTTTAAATGACCAATAGAAAACAAAAGAACAATAGAGGAAAACAAAGCGTTACCTGAAAACGATGGAAATTTTGAGTCCAATTTCTAAAGAAGTCATATCAGATTTATATTGGTGGATTATTAACCTACCACTATCGGCTGCCCCAATGCATAGACATACGCCTAATTACATAGCCGAAGCCGATGTCTCGACTCTAGGCTGGGATGGCTTACTAACAACAATTTGGAGACTCTAAATCAAATATAGTGAATTCATTAACCAGTGAAATCTGGTCCTGGTGCATGGATCGTAGAATCTGGTTAACTGTGTCGTACCTACCAGGCTCATAAAATACTATGGATCTCGAAACGTTCGAGTTGATTTAGAATGGAAACTCAACACCAATGTTTTGTTGTTGATTAAGATTATAAAGACGTTTCTTAAACGTAATATTGATGTAATTGCATCCTGCCTCAATTGTCGAGTGTCTCCATACGTAACAAGCCAGTCTGACTGAGCTTTTATGTAATTAAATGCAATTACATTAGAATGGTCCACATATGAATGCTTGCTTGTTTGCTTGCTTGCTTGTTTATTTTTCTCACATAAATAAGCATAACCATGCATTTGGAATACAAATTGTGCCTTTGTGACACGCAGTCAAGGTTTCCAAAAATGCTTAAATTGCTAGTATTAAAGGACACATGTATTTTTCCTTTTCAACCAAACCTACTTCCTGTCTCGTTCCCTAATGGGATCATCTGAGGCTGATGGCCTGTCTCTTATCTGGGAGGCACTCAGTAAACAATGAGTTTCAGGGCAAAATACCCCAATTATCATTGCATCCTGGTGAATAAACTACCAGAGAGGGTTACAGGTTGGCGCTCCGGAAGTGCCTTCTCTTCTGTAGTAATACTATCCCTAGTCAAGAAACTTATAAAAGGTGCATTTAACTTGAGACCGTCAACACTTCGATACTCCCATACATATGGGATGTGACTATTGTTTTGAAATACTTGTTTTGAAAAATGCGGTTGGAGTGAGATATATGAGATCTCCAGTTCTATGAGTCGGAAGGTCGTGGGGATATAGGAAATCCCTTAGACCGAGTGAACGCGCGAGGGAATAGGGATGTAGAAGATCCCGTATCCTGTCTCCTTGAAACGCGGTTGGAGTGTGATTAGGAGATCTCCAGGACTCCGAGTCGGAAGGTCGTGGGGATATAGGAGATCCCTTAGACTGAGTGAACGCGCGAGGGAATAGGGATGTAGAAGATCTCGTATCCAGTTGTTGAATTTGCAAAAACTTGTAGATCTGCTTACGTTGGGTGGTGATGAACGCGTGTCTGCTCGAAGAAGAAGTGAGGTTGGTAACTTTCTGGAAATCCTCGGGGTAGAAAGTATATTTTAAGTAGGATAAGCTGTGGTCGATGTCGGCGAGAGAAAAACGGATGAAAGCGACCCTCTCACGAAGTAGGAAAACGCTGATTAAACGCAGGATGAGACGCAAAAGGAGGCTGCGAACTGGATCTTGAAACTGGAGGCCCGGCGGGATGAGGTTAGAGTCTCGGCATCGTTTGAGGAAGGCAAGGTTGTTCATCAGTTTAGAACGTCTGATCGACGCTCGTTCGAACAACCGGACCTTAGTGGTAGTAGGATCCCCGTAGAGTGTAGATAGGTAAAACTTGTAGCTTTGTGTGGTGAAGAGGATAAATAAGACTAATTGCGGTGAAACCATGTGAAATTCTCTATTGCGTAGTAATTAGTTCTGAAAAGAACTGGAGGTTACACCTCGACGTTTCGATCAGTATGCTCTGATCGCCCAACTTACATATGTCCGCGAAGGAATAACATTTCTACAAGATGTGCTATCACAATCGATGCTGTTCCAATGTACACAAATATCCGCCAAAACTGTGTATGCAATATCCTCGACCAAACCAACCATCTGTATGTCATCAACAAACCACCTTCCGAATACATCCAAAAACTTCTCGAACATTAGTTCGAGAAATTGTTGCCAATTTGGAAATGCATTCTACCTCCAGAAAATCGGTTGTGCAATGGGCTCAATCTATGACATAACATTACATGATCTTGAAAATACAATCCTACAACAGGCTGACCATATCCTAACATGGTGGCGCTATAGAGATGACGGATTAGTCATCTATAGTGGCGAACTTGAAGATTTCAAAATCTCATAAACACAATGGATCAGATGCACCCAACTCTTAAATTCATATACGAGCGCTCAAGAACCTCAATCGAATATCGTGACTTAACCATTTTCAAAGGAAAGCGCTTCCGTGAAACTGGCATACTAGACACAAACGTGTACGTCACCAAACCTACAAAAACATTCCAGTTTCTGCACACTCACTCCCAACAATTATTTATGGAGAAACTCTCCGATATGCTAGAAACACCAACAATGAGGAACATTTAACAGAAAAAGTCAAAATTTTCTCACAAACAATATTAGCCAGAGGCTATACTCAAACTGAGATAAACAACACAACACATAAATTGTTACTGGCAAACCGAGCCAAACTGATTCACAAATTATCAAAAGGTAAACAAAACAAGGAAGCTCCACTCGTCTTCTCAACGACCTATAATCCGAACGAACTCACTCAAACAACACGGACAAAACCGTTTGATAAAACAGCAAATATGTATATCCTAGAATAAGACAGGAGACAATCCGTTGTTATTGAATCATTACTTGCAACTGAAGATTTCCCGCAATTGATGCATGAAAGCTTAGTTATTGGTACCCAAGGATCTGAAGAAAAAAAATATATCATGTCTCCTTAACATATTTCCTATTACCTTTAAATATATTAACTTTAATCAAAAGGTCAACTATTTCCATACAAATATAGACGATTCGTCAAACTGACCAACAACGAAAATAGTAAGATACGGACATGTATCATCTTGTACAAAAAATACAATTTAAAAAACACCAAGTCAACAGAGATGAAGTGTAACTGAATGGGATTGCACCATCATTTTTCACTCGGTCTTTGCTAGACTTCTGATCAGAAAAATATTCCCGATTTCACGCTTCTGTATAGCGGTCTGCTAATCCAACTAGTTCACTTAATGTCTTAGTTTTTCTATCCTTAAGGAAGAGTGCTAACTCTTTACCACAAATCTTCATAGTTTGTTCATGATCTATCATTTCAAATAAAGCTGACTGTGCGCTTCTGTATAGCGGTCTGCTAATGCAACTAGTTCTCTTAATGTCTTAGTCTTTCTATCCTTAAGGAAGAGCTCTAACTCTTTATAGTTTGTTCACGATCTATCATTTCAAATAAAGCTACGTCTTATTATCTACATCACCTAATTCAATCCATCTGGTTAAATACCCTGAGATTATATCTACGAACTGGGTATATGTTTCGGCATACTCTGGTCTGGTTGATCTAAACTTGATCCTGAAACCTTCACTTAGAAGATATCTATGCAATAAAGCTTTCTTAACTTCTTTGTCATTCTGAGCTATAGAAATAGGCATCCGTGAATATACTTCTAAGACCCTACTTGTAAGTAATGCACTAAGTGAAGTAGCCCAACTATCTTCTGGCCAATCAATTGCTGTTCAAATCGTTTAAGGTATGTATCTAACTCATCTCTACCATCATCAAATGAAGGAAGTTTTGGCAATCTAGCACGAGCATATAAGCCACAAATCATTTTATCTGTACTATGAGGTACTCTGAGATACCGCATATAACCAAAGCTTAACCGATTTCAAATTATGAGCTCTATTTTTGTTATAGAATGGGACCAACGGTCCTCGGAGCAAAAAGTGTTAATGAATTCAGAATCAGAACCACGGGGTCGTTAGTTCGATTGAGCAACTATGTTGCCAGAATTAGAGTTTGTGTATGCAATATGGTCCGTCACCCATCTGTGACGATGGTCTTGATTCTTGTTATGGCCTCGTGGTGTGCTTCTCATGACCCTATCCTGGACAGCAAGGATACTCTCCAACTACTCGAGGGGTAACATTTTCTTTTTAAAATATGATAGGCCTACTTGAGTGAAGTTACACACGGCCTCTTTCCCAGTGGGCACACGATGTCTTAAAGACGTCATTTTACGGTCGTTATCTAGTCGTGTGTACTACAGCGGTCGTGACCAAAAAACGACGCCTTAAAGACGTCTTTCTCCCTATCGGGAACTCATCCCCACCCGCCCCCAAAAAAAAAAAATCGACGTCTTTATGACATCGTGTTACGGTCGTTATCTAGTCGTGTGTACTACAGCGGCCGTTGCCAAAAAACGACGTCTTCAAGACGTCTTTCTCCTCACCCGCAACATCAAAATCAAAATGGTGGTAATACAATCTATCGTACAGTATTTGAATTACTTTTCTGAAAATTTGTTTTGCCGATCACGGTATAATCTCTCTGATAATACTGTTATCAGTTTACCTTTATTGTGGTTCTTAAATGTTCATTTCAAGGGAGTGGACACCTTTTGTAATTATGGTTTGGTCACGTAACAGAAGACCTGGAACACTGACCCACAGCTTTTTGTTTGCAGTACACTTATTCAATGGCTTACAAAATTGGCATAGCAATCTAATTAAACAAAGTTTCTTCAATATTATAACTAATCCACCAGAAGAAAAAGACTGTCATGGTTAGAACAAAGTGCCGGAATCAAGACTAGGTTTTCAATATTTTCATAAATTTGTTTTTATTAATTTTTAATTAAAAAAAAAAAAGTTTTAACTATAAAATTAATTCAGAGGCAAAACCTTTCTATATATAATAGTAATTCACGGTTGTGGAGGATTTGTTAGGAAAAAAACTCAAAAATTATTATTTTTTGTATACAAATGCATATAGTGAACGAAAGTGCACTACAGAAAAAATCGCTGTCCCGCATGATAATGCGGGACCAAGAGTGAACTGTAGTGAACTGTAGAACCAAGTAGTGACGTCACCAACACTCTTGCTATTGTCATTACCATGGCTTTCTTCATTCTTGTAGTGCTGGAGCAGTCTGGTTATTTATGGATCCATTGTTATCCGATTTTGTGTCAGTGATAATTTAATCGTATGGAGCATATTTACTTTATCATTGGTAAATTCTGTTATAAACCCAGTCTTGTATGGATTCAAATATACTACTCAAAACAATTTAGGGAACACCGGAATAATCTCAGTTAAAGCAAGATCATTTATTTCAGATAAACACAATGTTTCACAGAATTGATGAGAAACAACTGCACAATAAAACAGATGATAAAGGATGCATGTAGTGATTACACATTTCATCACATGACTACTGAAAGAGAGAGGGGGTTGCAAATGAAAATCCCGGTTCATGGAACATTTCAAACCTATTTGATGTTAAAAATCCGGTGTTCCCTAAATTGTTTTGAGTAGTATATGAACAGCTTCGGAAAGCATTCAAGTCTATGGTGTGCAGATGTGATCAATGGAGACAACCAAGTCAAGTTGGTCCAGAAATGGAAACAGTTGAATCTTATACAATCACAACATGTAATTGGCACTGTCTATTGAATACAAGTTTTAGAATTGAATTAATAGCTTTTGAAGCCTCATTACAAAAAATGAAACTTGATTACACTTACAGTAAAATTGATGTTAGTATCAAATAACCTTGAAATATTTCTGTTTGAGACACGATAAAGTAATATAAAACTGTAACAGTTTTTTTTTTTGATGTGTATGGATTCGTTTATTATTATTATTTAAAAATCGTATATACTAATTTTACCGAAGTTTGGTGCAATAGATGATCATTTTGTGGTACATGTATATTCATATACATTGGGTGTTGAAACAACTTTTTCTTTTTAATATAATTGTGTATTTCTGTTTTGTTTTGTAACTGTTTTCACCCACACCTTGAAAAAGAACATTGATTATTGTACTAGTCATGGTAAATGTTCCACGGAGGGGTTTTAACTCCCTTTCACAATCTAACATTTTGGTTACGCACCCGTCGTGTTACCCCATCTTGCAGTTGTTGCGTTATAATATCTATGCATTGCCTTTCTTCAAAACATGAAACTGGAGTTCCGTACCCCAAAACAAATGTTGTTAGCCAGTTCTTAAAATAGTTGTTTTCGTGTTAGTAATGCATTTAAAGAACATTTTACAATAAACTGCTGTGGATATTCTTCAAGTACCTCTTTTGAAAACATGATATTTAAGTTCCGCACCTATACTATAGAGTTTTTATCAAGTTATTATGCATATGCGTTAGCACCGCATGAATATTTCCCAAATGCGGGTTTAATTGCAAAGTGGTAGCCGATACGTACAGCTAGTCATAGTCATTAGCAGGTCATAAATGAAAAAAGTACATATATAATGTCAACGTGCTTGGCACTCTCGATTCATATACCGCCGCTGTGTCCAGTACTGATTATCCCATAATTTACAGTGGGTGTATACTGTAAAAACGGTGTTTAGAATATAAACACATTTCTAAACGCCTCGCTTGTACCCACTTTTTTCACACGTTTAGCCCTCAGCATGTTTAGATTGTTCACGTTTACACTAAGACATGTTTAGGTTCTGCGTTTCTGTGACATGTTTACCCCGAGACATGTTTACCCCGAGACATGTTTAGCCTGTGACACGTTTACCCCGAGACATGTTTAGCCTGTGACACGTTTACCCCGAGACATGTTTAGCCTGTGACACGTTTATAGGGTTCCTATATTTAGTGAGTGCTAAACACGTTTAGAATGCAAGACGCGTTTTAGATGTCAGAGAATGTGCTTAGTTTTTAAACATTTGTCTCTTTTCTTTTATATTAAAAAGAAAAGGGGAAATGTTGAAAAGTTAAGTACATCTGTACATTACTCCGACATCTCTCTGAACACATCCTGTATCCTGTAATAAAAAAAATAATAATTGATTAGTTATTGATTATTTTTTTAATATTTTTGTTTGAAGAGGACATTTGAATAACGGAACATGTAATGAACAGCCAAGGTTTTACTTTGAAGTACAAACTAACACAACTGAGGAACTTCTTACTTCTGTTTTAACAGTTAATTATTTATTAAATTCTCTGAATTCAACATCAATTTTATTAACAAACAATAATGAAACAGGATTTTTTGCAATACTTTAAAATTAACAACCGTTAAAAAAATTATGTTCAGAAGTTTTCTCTATACCATTACCATGCATTTAAGTTAAATGGGCACATTGCCTTCAAATCTCTAAAAATGTTGCTGTTTGGAATTGCTCCTTATCTTTTTAAAGAGTTGTTCATGCAATAAAACACCTCAATGTGTTGTAATTAGTGAGTAGTGATTAAAAAAAAATTGCCACTGGAAATACAACCAGTGGAACATACAGCCTGCCATTTTGTGGAGTCAAAAATTTGGTTCAACAAAATGGCGGACCGTGTTTTGTCACGAAATTAAACAAAATAACACAATTTCAAGGGATATTTATGTGAATCATTATATTCTACTTTCAAAACATCTTTCCATGATATTCGACATTGAAAAAAAAGGAAGGATTTTTCAAAACTGGGGGGTCTTCTGGTATTTTAATTGGTTTTATTTTATGTCTTTTGTGAATGTGATCATAACATGTTTAAAAAATAATAACAATAATGAAAGTTTTTTCTTTTTTTTTTAGTTTTTTTTTCGAAAGTAAAAAAGTCAGAAATCCGATTTAAGTCGGAAAAAATATCATGCCTGATTTAAACAAATGCTTTTAATAGCCCAAAGCACCCAATCCGTAGGCAATGTGCCCCTTTAACGAGCAGTGATGACAGCCCCATCCGCCCCTCTACCGGGTAAGTTTTCAGTAATTTGTTGCTGTATGTAATTGTTTTTCTTTATTTAGTCTGTATATCAATAATCAGAACCATATTATAATCTTTTGTGACCTTTGGCCTCAAAAGATTGATGGCAATAAAAGAGCAAGTGTAAATTGTACTGTAGCTTTAAATTCATGACATGTATACATACAGTATAGGTAAACAGTGCTTCAAAGTGGTTTTGAAACACCACAACTGATTGAAAAAATAAGCTCAACGTCTAGACCCGATTTCATAGAGTTTCTAATGTTTTTTTAAACTATTTTCTTTTTTGCTTTTAACCCAATTACCCGAAAAAGTCATTCACCCATGGAAAATAGGAATTACTGTACAATAGTTAGGACCATCCTCGAGTGCGAAGTGCAGTGTATATTACCTGCACAACTAACGTTTAAAGACAACGCATGAACATGCACATGCACATGAACCAGAACAATGGCAACTAACGTCACACTAACTTAAATGTGTTCCTAACCTTGTCCGATCTGACAGACATTGTCTGATTTGACAGACATTTTAAATCATCGAAAAATACATTAATTAATGACAAGGATCTGTCATGAAAAATTGGCTTCAACTTATGAAATGAACAATCAGGATGTAAAACTTGTGGTTAATATTCCTCCCACTCCACCTTGGACCACATTTCATGACACTGCTTACCTTAAACTAGAAAACAGCGATTAAAGTTCTCAGAAAATTCTGCACAGAAAAACGTCATTTCCAGAATGCAAAGCAATTGCCTTCCATCCCCCCCCCAATATGCCATTGACCAAGAATCACATAAAGATACTAGCCAGCTCGGTCACAGGGTCAGTAGGTCTTCACATGCTATAGCAATCTAATCACAGAAGAAGAAAAAACAGTTAAAGGGACACTGACATCCTTTTTAATGTTTTTAAAATAAATTTTTGTAATAAAATATTGCTTTATAAACCCACCCGTGTCTATTTATGATTGATTTCTGAGTACAAGTATTTTAAAACAATGTTTGTTACATAACCAGTCTAGCGTGTGTTCTGCACGCAAATCGGGTTTCTCTAATTCCCGACATGACGTCTTGAACAGCGCGTGGTAAATGGTGAAATAACACCCTCAAAATCAATAAAAACACAAAACAAAATTATCACATAATTATTTAACTACTTGAATTAAATCCATGTCAGTGTCCCTTTAAGGTTTGACAAAAGGCTGTGGCCATTTAAGGGGTGACCATGACATTGTGACAATTACACATGACACCCTTGTGTGCTGTACTCCTTTTCTGGGAGGTCTTGCACACAACTTAAATATCTTATTCACATGAGATAAAATTGTAATTTTTGCTTGTCCCTTTAGTATCTCTGTAGTCTTCAGATGAAACAGATTTTTTTTTTTCAAAACAGTTAACTGTCTCTTTTAGAGATGTGTTTTTATTTACTTACTGTTCAGTTTCAGTTTGTTGTGCCACCACAATTTCATATTTCTTTTCAAGATTCTTGAAGTTTGTGCTCTTCAAGAATTTATTTTCACTGTCCTTGAAAACATACTCTTGAATGAAGCCAAGGATTTGGTACTGTTTTGGATATGACAGATCCCATACATAATAAGTAAAAACTAAAAGTAAAATCATTGCAAGAAGATCATCCTGTGGCAAGCATTCGATGACTTTTCCGTCAGCCAAAATAAACCCGCTGGTGTACAGGTCATCCTTCATGTCGGACAGTACAACTAGTCGAGGGGGGTCTCCTTGCTTAGAAGCTGCCTTGAAGTTTTTCCCCTGAAATTACAATGAAATACCATTATTTAATATTTTATTAGAAACATGTGTAACTATAGTTACATCTTTAATATTTTATTTTTTACCATTACACTGATGTGTTATAAGCACTGCATACTCATACTTTTCAAGTCCTGCTGGAAAAATCCACATAGTACTCGGGTGGGATTTGAACCCACGACCCCCGCATTCGGGAGCATCCACTCGACCACCAACAAGCGTGCCAAGTGACATCTGCTCTAGAATGCGGGAGTTGTGGGTTCAAATCCCAGCCGAAGACTATGCCTGTGGATTTTTCCAGCAGGACTCGGAGAGTATACAGTGCTTTAAATCACACATCGGTGTAAAAGTAAAACCAAAATAACAATCTCTATCCATGATGCAATTATTTAATGTATTAGAAAAATTATCTTGTAAATTTCCGAGACGATTTGGGTAAGCAAAACAGTTAATAATGCAATAAACACATGCTATTATTAATTTGGTTTACCCTACACTGATGTGTGATAATTGTATACTCAGTGCTTTCCGAGCCCTGCGGAAAAAAATCCACAGGCTAACTACTCGGGTGGGATTCAACCCCCGACCTCCCGCATTTTATAGAGCAGATGTCTTAACAGACCACCAAGCGTGCCCAGTGTCGAGAATGCGGGAGGTCGTGGGTTCGAATCCCACCCGAGTAGTTAGCCTGTGGATTTTTTTTCCGCAGGACTCGGGAAGCACTGAGTATACAGTGCTCATCTGCACACATCGGTGTAGGGTAAACCAAATAAGAATTCATTATCCCCGATGCAATCATTTCATCCATTTAAAAAACATGCTAATTAGTGCCAAAATATGCTTTTGCCTTTCACAGATGCATCACCCAATTTGACTAAAGATTTTTTTTTAAATGTTTAATTTCTGTTTTACTTGGTTATATAAAATTGAGAAAAATGTTTTTGTTACAACAGCTACTGCTCATGGAAATTGCATTAACCCTCTTGGGGGCGAGGGGTATCCTTGAAACTACAAATCTTTATCTAAATTGTTTTCATTAATCAATATGAAAAGGGTATATAACAGTAACTTTGGGTGGTATTCGGTTTTTTGATTGATCGCGGTATAGATCTGAATTTGTTTTGTTTTGTTTTTTAAATTGGGGCCACGATATGAAAGTGGCCATGTTTTTCCCCCCAGGAAATACCGCAGTATCGAAACTGAATACCGAGATAGTCAGTATTTCGGTATTTCAGCATCACCACTCGGTATTTTTCAGTAATACCGAAATACCGCCCAAGCTTACATAACAGACCTACAGGGTGACATCACAACGAAGGAAAGTTCACTTCTATGACATTTACCTCTACTAAGGTGATGGCATCTTCATGTCGCTTGCTGCTATTCCCCTTTAGAGAGACCTCCTCTTGGAGCCTTTTCATGGTGTTAAAAACATCTTTGTCACTGTCACTGGCATCCTAAACCATAAATAATTATTTGATTAGTTTGATCCAATCCGTAAATGACTATTTTGTTATACAGGCATGATATTCGACCCATAAAAAAAGTAGGATTTTTCAAAACTGGGGGCATTCTGGACCCAAATCTTGCACGTTTGGCCAAAGCGTGCCAAATTGAAACAAGTTCCTCAAAATGTTTTTTACTGGAAGTTTATGTTTGGATTTAAATGCTGTACTGTGCAATCTGGAGCATTTTAATTTTTTAAATATTTTTTTATGTCTGTTGTGAATTTTATCTGTAATTTTTTTTTAAATATTTATTTATTATTTTTTTTTGGGGGGGACACTTTTTTTCTCCAGAAAGTAAAAAAGTCGGAAATCCGATTTAAGTCAGAAGAAAATCATGCCTGGTTTAATACTAAAATGTCACCCTGTTAATGTTATGCTACAACAAGTTGAATGTGTTGCAGACTGATGCAAAAAGTGTTCATTTTTTATTATCAAAATATAGCAGGTCAGCAATTTGAGGTTTACCATAAATAGAATATTTTGTTGGTTTGGTCTCATAAGTACTGTATAACGACAGTCACAACGATCCGTTTTCTAAAACTAAATTCAGACATCCACAAATCCTAACAAGCATGACAAGAGTCAAGTAAACATTCAAACAGTGCTCAGCTGTTGTCAGCTAGTTCTGTTATTGTCAAGTTAAATGCACAAACGTTAGGCCTAAATAAAAACCCTATACATTCTGTTTTGCCTTTACTAACGTTTTACATGCTCACAGTCATAAGCCACATTATTGTTACACAGCCTAGTTTATATCCATGCATGACGTTGACAATGCAATGGCAAAATTTACCGTGTACGTTTTTTTTTCCATTGAGAAATTTGCGACAAAGTGGGATCCATGGTTTGTTTCAATCAGCCAATCAAAGGCCAGTAATTCAGCCAATCAATGCACTAGGCAGCACACTCAGCGGGAAAGTGTTGTCAGTGTTAACCAATCACAGACCTTCTTCGTGGCTTTGTGCATGTTAGAACGTTTTAGGCCTACTTTTACTTTTTTAGGCGGGAACCAACAAATGTTGAAATTAGCGGTGTTGTAACCTATATAAACATATTTTAAAGGTCAGGATACATTATATATTATGCGATGTGACTTCGCAACATTGTCATTCACGCTACACACGGCTACGCTCGGCCTAACGTTACCTAGCGCCGGTGTAAAATAATGGTAAACCACAACATGTACGTACTAGTTCCACACCTCACGTTAAACCTATAACGACCTATGGTCCAAGTACGTCATTCTAATGAAAGTTTTTCTTGGAAATTACTTACCAAACATGCCAAAACGAGCTGTTTTCTGTTGAGGCGAGCTGTTTACTACTAGTAGCTGACACGGCTTGCTGTATGTGTGATGGATGTCATTCAATTCCCGCGCGCGCAGCAGCATGCAGCAGCTAGCTAGCTAGCCAGAGCTAGAGAGCTGGAGGCGGCGGCCGGCCGGGGTTGAGCTGGTAATCGTGCTGCGCATGCGCTGGTGGGTTGTTGCGGACGTGTGCGTACGTACGTACGCGCACGGTGAAGTGCACACAAGGGTTGACTCAGTCGAATTTTGTCCCCCCCCCCCCCCGCACAGGATAGGAAAGTCTGTTTTTTTTCGTACCACACGCTGCATGCCTATGGAGCTGGAGTCAACATACAGTTGAGGGATAGAGAGTTCTTCCTCATCTCTGTTCCGAATATGGAAACGTTGCGGTCAAAACACCATACAAATAAACGCGCGCCGTAAACTTTTCCCTAAATCGCTAAAAAAACAAAATACTTCCGATCTTCGTAGTGTCTTAGCCCAGTTTAAACGGAATTATTCTGAAAAAAAAATATTCATCTTCATATCTTGATGGCCAATAAGAACTAAGCTTTGATCATCCCCCATAGCGTGGGTTGGCAGGGGCCAGGGGAACGCCGCCTAGGCCTTGCATTATGTGTCATCAATGGAGCGTGCAGGCGAAGTTTATCATGTAAATTTAAGTATAACATCTCCGAATTTCACCCTGTATTATATACTATTAGGAGAAGAATTTAATGAAGAACACGTTGTTGTAAAGTTTGTATATTTTCAAGATAAAGCGACTGCAAAAGGACGAAACAAAAAAAGCTTGTTGAGCATGTTTTTTTTTTTTCAGTGGGGCTGTGGGGGTGTTTGTGTGTGTGTGTAAGGTGGGCGTGTGTAATGGTATAGTCCGTGTACGCACTGGCAAAAACAACCCAAACTTTCCCATAGTACTCCATAGCCGGGGGACAGCCAATGTTAATTTACTGTATGGGGGACACACCGGGGAGCATTTTTTTCTTCTTCTGCGGTCCGAAAATGCCATTGTCGTAATGATTTTCAATAGGGAAAATTAAGTGTTTTAATTTTGAAACAAAAAAGGGAATCCTTCATAAAAAAAATTGTTTTAAATGAAAATGGCAATTTTGAACTGCAAAACAAATAAAATAATAATAAATAAAATGCAACCGGGGACAAAATCCCCTAAGACGCGGCCTCAGCCATGACTATAAAATGGTTGTTGTTGTTGTGTTGTTTTGTTTTGTTTTTTTGTTTATGATCGCGCGTCACGTTTTCAGTCGGCCTTTAATTAACCGACCGAAGGGAAACCACTCCAGGACTGCCCTAGCCGTGACCTTTGTCATGAGTATTAAAGCATTACTATGTCATGAGCATTATATACGTGGCCTATTATACCAGCCATTGCATGCTCTTGACTGGTTCCCCGTCAGTTTTCACTTCGCAATGATAATTATCAAGCAACGGTTCGTCTGTTTAGCATGCTTTATGAATGAATTGGGTCCTGGTATCACAAAGTCGAGGTATCAGTTTATGGGCGTTTAGCATAAACGCATACTTAAAATGATTTTAGCTTTGATATTTCGCATTTTATTTTGTTAAGGTCATTTTACAAAAGTGCGTTTCAAAAAGCTTAACACGTTTAGCTTTATGGCGGCAAGTAAAGGGTTAGCTTGTAAACGTATTCCTAAACACCTCCTCTCAACACATTTTGAATGTGTTAAAAACTAAACACCAGTTCAAATAAGCATAAGGCATTATGCTTCAAATATATTTCTGAACACGTTGACATGTAAACATGTTTTGAATGCGTTTAAATCATAAACGTAAATTCAAATAAACATTAAAAATCTCAACACATTTAGCTTTTTGACATGTTAAAGAGACACCCATTTAGGTTATAAACATATTTCCAAACACGTTGACATGTAAACACGTTTTGAATGTGTTTACATCATGAACATCACTTCAAACAAACATCAATTATCTCAACACATTTAGCTTTTTGACATGTTAAAGAGACACCCATTTAGGTTATAAACATATTTCCAAACACGTTCACATGTAAACACGTTTTGATTGTGTTTACATCATGAACATCACTTCAAACAAACATCAATTATCTCAACACATTTAGCTTTTTGACTTAAAGAGACACCCATTTAGGTTATAAACATATTTGCAAACACGTTCACATGTAAACACGTTTTGATTGTGTTTACATCATGAACATCACTTCAAACAAACATCAATTATCGCAACACATTTAGCTTTTTGACATGTTAAAGAGACACCCATTTAGGTTATAAACATATTTCCAAACACGTTCACATGTAAACACGTTTTGATTGTGTTTACATCATGAACATCACTTCAAACAAACATCAATTATCTCAACACATTTAGCTTTTTGACATGTTAAAGAGACACCCATTTAGGTTATAAACATATTTCCAAACACGTTCACATGTAAACACGTTTTGATTGTGTTTACATCATGAACATCACTTCAAACAAACATCAACTATCGCAACACATTTAGCTTTTTGACATGTTAAAGAGACACCCATTTAGGTTATAAACATATTTCCAAACACGTTCACATGTAAACACGTTTTGAATGTGTTTACAATCATGAACATCACTTTAAACAAACATCAATTATCTCAACATATTTAGTTTTTTGACATGTTAAAGAGACACCCATTTAGCTTACAAACATATTTCTAAACACGTTTGCGTTTAAACGTGTTTTGTAAGTGTTTGAACCCTAAACGCCGTTTTTACAGTGTAGGGTCGTTGTCAAGCTACATAGTTTGAAAATCCCCATCCATTGCATTTCCCGAATTTTACCCAATTTAGTTGTCCTGTATTTCCCTGTATTGCTGGATCCAGCACTAACCAATTGTAAGGTTAAGTTCTATTCTGACGATGACATGGCAGTTGTCAACATAATTACCGTATATCAACAGACCTATCGGTGTGACCTGATTATGCATCTGCCGAGGTTTTTTTGTCCAGCAAAGCCTGAAGTCAAATGTGTCTTTAAAGGCGGTTTACATTCAGAGCAGTCGGAATATAGCCTACTGGCAGATTCACTGTACAGTTTTCAGATGACCAAGTTTCGAGTAATGACCCCATGGCGCACTACGCAGATGACAGTCGTGCTGACACTACCATCTATGTACTAGTATTTTATAGATGGTGAAGTAACAATTGCATCTTCTGCGCATTAGACATATCAGACTTATTTCTGGGTCAACAAGGAAGTGGAGCAAATGTTCAGAATATCTGGGCATTCATTGTGTCGTTATCTTTGCGCGGATTCTCTCCTGTTATGGCGGGGGTCGGCTGGTGCCATGAACTATTAGATTGGCTCGACACCTGACAATACTTTTTGGTATAAAAGTTGTTGGAGGGTTTCCAGCGGGACCGCCCGTCTGATGACTCTGGTTTACCGATTAAATTCCATATTTATTTTTGGGTGCAATTTTGCAAGCATTGCAGTTAGTGGTTAGCAATCTAACGTCAAACTAACGTCTAACGTCAAACCGTAAACCGCATTCATGCTAAGCGAGTACTTTGGTTTTGTCTGAGTAGGTGAATTTACAGTTGCAATACGGACAGGTGCGCATGATTCAGTATTCTCTGTGGGGGACAGTTTGGTACCTCCACCATGTGATACAGCGCATCCATCTTGGTAACATTTGCATATGATGTTCGATATGCGACAGAGCGCACCCCCTCCCATTGTGTCTTAATTGTGTTCCAGGAATCTTAGGAATTCTTTAAAGGATTTCGGGGGGAGGGAGAGGTCCGTTAACAGCAGAACAGTGTGTTAGTGTATAGGGACATTGGGGTTGCACTCTTCTGCATATCGAGCATGGTATACACATTTGCAGCAACACGAATTAGTCTGGCCCTCCACATGTCATTTACTTTGTCTTGGCGTCTGCATGCACCTTGCATCACTTCATGACCGCCCGCACCAAAGTATTGACGGGCCCTCTGTTCTATCATAACGGTAATCCGCTCACTCGCTTTTCATTTTAATCTGGTGCTGATTAAAGTCCTGGCTTTCTCTAGTCTGGCAGACCAACGTTACTGAGCTCATTTATTTCGTATTGAGGCGGCCTTGTAGCAACCTTGTCACCAGGGTCTACTTGGCTCTCACTACTAGACCCTGGTGGGAAAGTTGTTTTACGTAACGTCGATGGGTAACTTAAAACATAATTTAAAACAAAATTAATATTCTATTTTTAAGAAAAACAGTGATTCATTTTGTTTTTTCTTTATACTTTTATTATCACATCAAATGTTTAGATGAGTGATTTTACTGAAATAATAATGACTGGATGGCCTAATTCCGGCCTTTCCACTGCAGCACAGCACACACTATTTTTGTATTAAACGGTATCAGACTATCACCTCATTTGCATATCAATATATTTAGTAAAATATTCCAGTTCCAGGTTGAGAGAGCAGTGTGTACGAGGTAAACAGAAACTGCTCGAAAAGCCCTGGGGACGAGGATAGCCTCGACGGCATTTGATCGCTGGGTTTACCCCACTGATCTCTATACTAACTATATAGGAGATCGCGCCGATTGGCTGAAGCTCGTTGTTCGCCATCTTTGTTCCCCCAAGAAAGAAGGCGCATGCGTGACGACCGGACAGGTTTACTGCTACCTGACCGACGACAATGCCGAGTGCTGCTGAACCAGTTATTGTCTCTATGCTAACATGACATTTGACTCTTGACTTTTTGGTGGAATCAACATGGCGGCCGGTTACTTCAAAGTTTTATAAGCCAATCAGCGCCCATCTCCTATCCAATTAGTATAGAGATCAATGGTTTACCCGGCCCATTGTTCAGAATATGGGTCGATGGCGTTTCCATGCAGCTGTGTCCTACATTCGTCCCATACCATGCACAATGCGCAATTCAAAATGTATTCCATAGACTTGTATTTCATGACTTCACTGGAGTCTCTACTCCACCTCAACAATGATTGCTGCTGTCATATTGTGTGACACCAAATGAAAACGTCTATCTACTTACCGCAATCTACCTCATCGGAACCATCAGAGCAGTCTCGGTAAGAGTCACACACCCAACTCTGAGGTATACACCTTCCATCACTGACGCAGGCGAAGTGATCTTCTCTGCATTCTAATAGTTAAATACAAATAAAAACAAATTGTTTCATTTGTTATATTATTTCCATGTGTAATAGTTTCTTACTTTCTTACTTCCTGGTCTAAGATTAAACAGTAGCAATCATCAATGTTTGGAATGATTTGTAAACTCACTCCATACTTTTCCCATCAGTCCATACCCCCCCCCCCCCCCGTCCCAGAACCATGTGCATTTAGGCCCATAGACTGGTTTGGAAATGAAAGTTCGGGGGTGCTGTTTGGAAGGGAACAAACATAAATAAATACTAAAGTGTTGTTTTGCATCTTCATGTTCCCCTTCCCCCGCTAACATACCATTTTATCAATTTCAAAATTACACGTTCACTCCCATTCCCAACATTGCTGTTCACTGTACCCATGTGTACTGAACCACAACACCTTGATCATATGTCCATTTTTTAACAAAACTTTATTTTGTACAAAAAATGTATTTATATATGTATATTTTTTTCAACAAAAATTTACTGGACATAATTTGTCCTTCCAGATTGCACGGAAAAGGGTGAATTTTTAACTAGTTCACCAGGTGATCTAAAGCAGTAATACACATGGTTTTGATGTGAATGTAAGGCCTACATTTTCTCGAGAGTGGGGTTCTAGGCGATGACTGTGTTAATTCTTATTTCGTCGATGCATTGTATTGAAACATAACACGCACATCGGTTGTTTTTATTTTGTTGTTTAGCTTTAATTATTTTACTGCGTCTGGGAGCAACGTGTGGTACGTCTGGTAGCAATCGTCAAACAGTCGTAACAGCGTTTTATTGGACAAGGCTTAGCATATCAAATTTGTACGGCAAAAATCGCTTAAAAACGAACACTAAGCTACCGGTACCGTTTCAGCAACTCTGTCATTCATAGGCCCATTGGTTGTAACATCGGTTCTTTTCAGAACTAATTACTACTCAATAGAGAATTTCACATGGTGTCACCGCATTCAGTCTTACTTACCCTCTTCATATGTGACGCGATATGTCAAAACCAGGCGGAATTGGGCAGAGCTGCGAACGGAGGAACAGCTGCAAAATGCCTTGGGGGTGATTTTTTGCGATTTTGCGATTTTTGAAAATTTATGATGCTACAAATGTTTAAAATGTTCTGTAAAAGTTTCTAACTGAAATTTCATCGACAAATTATTTTTTAAATAATTTCACAAAATAATGCCTTGTTCGAGATTTTGCTTGGAAATGACGCCAAATTTAGCTTAACTTCGAGCTCACTTCCGAACGTAAAATCGCATCGCCCCTATACAAATTTGGTATTGCCGGAAACGTCAGACCTTTCGCTAATAAAGGAACTGAATAATTCATTAGGTATTTCCCCAGGAAAATGACATCATCTCACTGATTCGGACAGTCCGATTTCAAATCTTAATAACTTCGCTATGGAATATTCGATTTGAAAAAAAGAAAGCAGCATTGTAAAGTGCAAGGTCTATATTTTACTAATATTTCAATAACTCAAACTCAATAACCTCTTGCCCAATTGTGCCTGGTTTTGACATACGGCGTCACATATTATTTAACAGGAAAACATATAAACGATTTAGTCTCTCCTGACCATCCTCCTGACAATGCAAAGCTACAAGTTTTACCTAAAGGCGTATTTGTTTGGAATTTCCATATTTTTAATATTTACTATAACCTGCCAATGAAATTATTCAACAATTACAGTGTTAATATTTTTTTTTTAAACATGACACTTGAGATCCACACCGAAAATTTTACCCGCTTTTTATGTCGCGGTATTATGTAACAGCATGAATATTTCCCATTGGAGTGCATTTTGTAATGTTTTATTTTTATTGTATTATTATTTATTATAAAACATGATACTTGAGTTCAGCTTCTGTTATTTTAGCACCTTATTTTTAAAACCATGTAAGTGCACCCTCATGTAAGTCCAACCGTATGAGCCGAGGTGGAATATACCAAATTAATTAAATATTTAACATTATTTTGTTTAGGTATTTTGATAGTAGATAGATAGTGGACCACATAATAACAAGAATAGCACAACTGGAAACTAATATTACTACTTTGCCCGCTTAGCCCAGTGGAGCTCCATCAACCCGAGAGAGTTGGGGAGGGGAGGATCCTGAGTGTGGTATGGGTTTGTTTAGCCCACTCGATTCTGATCGACCCCTGCGTTGGAACTCGGGCCCGGTTGGCCCACTTGGATCTTGTTGAAATAACGTAGGAGTAGGGACCCAACTTATGGGGTCGTAGCGGCCATATAATTACATATTGGTCCGTATTCACCAATTTATACGGTGATGCTGTTAAAATTGCTAGTCACATTATGAGATAAATAACCTAAAATAACACTGGCATACACAGTCAAATCATCTTCCGGTGAGAAAGATCATTTATGTCAATAGAAATGTTTGAGTTGCAGTCAAAATACATAAGTGGTTCACTTGCGTAAGTATAAACTGCCGCAGATATTCTTCAACTAGTGGAACGGGGGGGGGGGGGGTTAAACATTTTTTGATAACATGACCCATCGATCTCGTTATGGATGTTTAGGTTCATGTTATTATGCTTTTGTGTTTAAAATAATATTTCCCATTTTTGAGGGGTTTGATCGCAATATGGAACCATTGCTTATGTTACGGCCCAAACATTCCGAAAACGCTCGAGGCCTAAAAATAACCCACGCACTGGAAAATTAGGGTAACAAAATGGTGAAACAGACATGCAAAAATACAAACATCAAATATGTTCAATCAAATTTAATATTAAATAGTTACGAAACAAAAATCCATTGACCAGTTGTGTTATAGCATAAGAATTGGATAGAAAAAATTAAGGTTTGATCTGGGGCGAGCAGCCCAGGCAAAATTACTAATTAGGGTCGGAGACCCACTATTCAAATACCTCAAGTCACTCGTCGAAACAAAAGTCAATGTTTATGATTGGTTACCGTAGATTGTTGATCTCCTCAAAAGCACGCGAAATGTGGTGGGGAAAATGGTGGAATGCAACAGGTATACAGTTCTCGGTAGGCAGCGGTTGTTCCTCTCCCTCGTACTGTCGTCGCTTCACGCGACCGGTACAGACGAAAAAGGTCAGTCGACCCCTGCTCTGGTGAATTCACACAGTGCCCAAGCCACGAGCCACTGTGTGCGTAAAGTTCGACGCCCCTCTGAACCCTCAGCTCCGCCTCGTCGGCGAGCAAACTCCCAGAAGAAGACAACCACTGGCGCTGGTAAGTAACAGCTTACTGCATGGTTTCTGCGGCGACGAACTTTACTGGAGGTTTCACGAATTAATTCGTGCAGGAACGGCGTACAAAAAAACTCAAAGTTCAGCAACTAAAACAGCATGCCGTTCCCCAACGTGGGCACACAGAGAAACTTCTCCGCCCACGCTGCTACTCTGCAGACCTCCGCCCCGAAACTCAGGAAATAAAAATGAGGGGCGAGAATTTTGGCAATTCTCACTTATACAGCGAATCCTGAATTCTCGGCATTCCATTGACTCTGCGAATTCCAATGTCCAGTTGTTAGTAGTACATCAAGTGTTGATTTTTAGACAAAAGTGACTGCTCGCCCATACCTAATGGATGTGTGCTCACCCCAGTTAAGTTAGCCAAAATAAAGGTACACTAGGGAATTTAAATAGGAACATTATTACTTATTAACAACATTTACAAAACACGGATTTCTTTAACCTGTGGATCATGGCACTTATATGTATGACAACATATGTTCCAAGTTTGAAAATTCATGAAAATATGGGAAACATACTGTATTTGACCAACAATTCCTAAAAATTCCCCCTAAAATTTTATCACGCTCCCGCAGTGACCTTTGGCAGTTTTTATGATCTCATCCAATACATTTTGTGGAACTTTACATCCATAAGGCTTTTTAATATCGGCTGAACATTAAAGAAAATACGGTGGGTTCCCCTCCATTCTGAAAACTCCAAAAAGCGCAGACTTGCTGTCATTATGAGTATGCGTAGGGAAACATTGCATTTAACCTGCCGTGGATATTCTATTGGAGAGGTGAACAATTTTCTTAGAATAAAAAACAACATGGTACTTGAGTTCCGTAAAGTTACCTCTTTCTCTGTAGATGTTCTGTCTATATTATATTATGCCAAGGGGAAAATTTCCTATATACTGCCGTAGATATTCTTCCACTTCGTGTTGAATATTTTCTCTTTAAAACATGAAACTTTAGTTCCGCACTCGTAAAGTACACTCTTTATGACAAGTGTATGTCGCTTGGGAGAAATACCGATATTTTAAATCGTTGATATAATATGCTAGCTATCAGAAGGTATACCATTTTCTCTTCATAACATTAAACTGAGTTCCTCAACCGTATATATAACATTTTGTTCATGATGCATTTGCGTTAATACAACATGCATATTTCCAAGGGGCTCACAATGCGAAATGTTCGATTTTTTCCTAATAGATATTATAAGTTTTCCTGGTCAATTTCGGCAAATAAGCAGCCAATTTAAATGCCGCGTCATTCTGTTTCGTGCGACATTGAATGCTGCTCAAAATCATCATTCAATTTCGTTTTATGAGTACGCAATAGTACTCTTGCGTCATCCAATTTAACAGCATTAAGGAGCTTTTGGCGGCGCGTATTTGGTCATTCAAACCCATTGTTGGGCAGGCATTTGTGGAATTTGTGCAACTTAATTGACGCTTTGTTAAAATTCATTCAACTTTAGTTTCCCATAGATTTTTAATGGGAAAATAAGAAACCAGGATAAACAATCATACGCACTCAAAACAATAAAACAAGTTAATGAAACAGTCCAATAAAAACATAATGTTTCCAAAATACAGAATTAGGCCCAGGTCAGAAAACCAATAGATTCTAATCAGAGAATAAACAAAACAAAGTATGATAAAAAAAGGACCGATAGGCACTATATGTATGAGAAACACACATGAATAAAGAAAACAAAGTTTGAATAAAAGTATAAATATGAAATATGTGCATTACTAAAAAAGAAAACGACGTAGGCCCTATATGCTAAATATAATGCTAAATGAATTATACGTAGGCCCAATATGCTAAATATAATGCTAAATGAATTCTACGTAGGCCCTATATGCTAAATATAATGCTAAATGAATTCTACGTAGGCCCTATATGCTAAATATAATCCTAAATGAATTCGCATGCCTGAAATGAAATTGAATGCTTGAATTTATTAATTCGAGACACAGTAGCAATTGGAGAGGCAAAATCGCTTTAATATGAATGTTTGAAAGTGAAATTGGCTGCTTATTTGCCGAAATTTACCAGGAAAATCTATAATTCCCATTTTGCGAAATTGATTGCCTGTATAAAACAAAATTGAAAATGAAACTCGAGTACAAATTCTCATTCAAGACAATGTGGCGAAATTGAATGACGGATGTGCACCACTAAAATGAATGACCCAAATCCAAAATGTAACATCTGAAACAAAATTGAATGTCTAAATTCATAATTCAAACCGTGGTTGGGCAACCGGATTAGCAACATCGCTTTAATATGGACGCAAGAAAATGAATTTGAATGCTAAATTAACGAACTTGGCTGGGAAAACCTTTAGGCCTATACAAAACCACACTTCCAGGCTAGAGGTTTCAACAAAAAATTGAATAATAGTAAATCAGGTAATGAGGCAAAGCCGAGCACTGATAAATCTGGTAAGGGTGGAAAACCTGCATTCAAGAAGTCGTCACCAAGAGTGACCCGGTGTGTGACCGCTGTCAAAGGACGAGTCACACTAAATCAAAACCAAACTCAGCCTATGTACGCAATCTCCTTCAAAAGACATCTTACGAGCTATCATATGCCCCTGTTGGTTGAGATGCTAGTAAGATGCTAGTAGCTTATCGTGACTTCATATAATGAGGGTGAGGGGTCGTCGTGTTCATATGGTGGAGCTGACAAGCCAGTTGTCATCCTGCGGGATACTGGGGCGACATAGTCACTGATTTGATTCAACGTATTGTGGGTGGTTAAATATGCTGCCCCACTCCATAAGGTAAATTTAAAGAGTGGGTTGGTTACAGGGCCTGTGACGGTAGGGATTGTTCATAGTTTGCCGATGAGATGCGTTAGTTTTCTGCTAGGAAATGACGTTACAGTAGGTAATGTATCAGCATCTCCCATTGTTTAATTCTACCGAATCATCACATAGCATTGAAGGACTTACGCTCCCTCCCATTTGTGTTTGTTACACAGCGTATTGTTTTGCGTATTCCCTCATGTTTAATTACTTCAAAAAGGTACTACAGAAATGCTTTGTAATGTGCTCGAGTGAAGGCACGTTATAGAGTCCCTCTGTCTTTTTAACAATGAGTTATCTCAAGTGTGTCGACACAAACTGGTGGCAAATGCAATCTCAAGTATGTCCGTTAGTGGTACTTTCGGGAGAATTAGAATTAAACTTCAATTACATTTTATTTCATTGCGTTTAATCAGGAATTGTAACCCGGAATTATTTCATGTGTGTGGACAGAATTGTTTTTATTATTGTAATTTGATACTGTCAACAATCAAGGTCAAGTGTGGAAATTGTTAATAAATAAAGGTTATGACTTCCTGAGTGTGAATATCGAGATGGGGATCATCTCCCAAATTTACTCAGTGTACCTTCTTAGAAGAAGGTTTCCGCGATACTTTCTACCCCGAAGTTTCCAGAAAGTTACCAACCTCACTTCTTCGAGCAGACACGCGTTCATCACAACCCAACGTAAGCAGATCTACAAGTTTTCACGGCTTCAACAACTGGATGTGGGATCTTCTACATCCCTATTGCCTCGCGCGTTCACTCGGTCTAAGGGATCTACTATATCCCCACGACCTTCCGACTCGGAGTCCTGGAGATCTCCTATATCTCACTCCAACCGCGTTTCTAGTACATCTCGTATATCTCACTCCAACCGCGTTGCTAGTAGACATACAGTATCATCTTTATCCTTAAGGCAACCTCCACAGCTTTGGTCACAGGGCGCGTTCCGCAAGCACACCGTAGTCAAACTTAGCCACCGTACCCTCCCCCCTACCAAAACATCGGTACTGTCAGTAGGTATGAATTTCGCCCTCACGCCTAAATCCATCCCAATGGAATAGATCCAGTCCGTAGAACCAGCCTTAAGACGCCTCGACAAGACAGAAGCAGACGACGTCCGGATGAAGATGAGTGAGGTGATACGTACAGCCAAGCCAGCGAAGCCCAATATTTCCAAGGAAGAGCTTTCTGCTCTACGCGACATCAGACGGGACAGCTCCTTCCACATCCTTACCTCGGACAAAGACAACGCTACAGTCATCATGGATCAATCCTAGTACACCGCCAAGGTAAGTGACATTTGTTATCTGGTTCATACCGCCCACTCAAGAAGAACCCCATCACATCCACCGAGAAAACAGTTACCAGCAAACTCCTTGCATTCCACCGTGCCAATGCCCCTACCATCTATCTCTACCGACACCTCAGATCCTCCAGCTCATTCTGCCCCAGATCCACAAAACCAATGTTCCTCTTCTTCCCATCGTCGCCTCTAGAGGTTCACACACTTACAACACAGCCCAGCACCTAGCTAAGATCCTCTGACCCTTGGTGGGTGTCACTCAGCACCATGTGTCCAACGCCAGTCAGTTCGTTGAGACACCCGGGGTCTCACTCTACAACCCAGCGACATCTTGGTTAGTTTTGATGTTGTATCCCTTTTCACAAATGTCCGAACTGGTGAAGTTGCCTCCTAGTGAAGGACAGACTCGAACAATGATGATCACACATCACTCACCCCTGCCCAAATGTATGATTTGTTACTAACGCGTGTTTCTTCTAGTTGTTTTCAATTTCAGGGCAAGTTCTACGAGCAGACAGCTGGGATCTCCATGGGATCTCCTCTATCCCCAGTCCTTGCTGACATTTTCATGGAAGAGTTTGAAACCACTTCCCTCCACATCGCCGACCTCCAACCGAATCTGTGGCTCCGCTATGTGGATGACACCTTTGTTGTATGGCCACATGGTAAAGACGCACTTCAGGACTTTCTACAACACCTCAACGAGCAACATCCTAGCATCAAGTTCACGATGGAAGTGGAAGAAGACGGCAAGATCTCGTTCCTTGATGTTGGTATTTCCAGAAACCCAGATGGCTCCCTACACCACAACGTTTACAGAACGCCAACCCACTCAGACCGTTACCTCAACTAGCGCTCCTTCCATCACCCTAGCATCAAATCATCGGTCAACCACACCCTCGTGGAACGCGCCTAAAACCTATGCGACCAGAACAGTCTACCCAAGGAACTACGGCACATCAGGACTACAATTCAGCGCAACGGCTACAAACCCAGCAAGATCAACACATCGAAGTATGTTCCAAACCCCGACCGAAAGATCTCCCCTAATCTAACCCATTCTACTTGTCTGCAGTGCATCCTCCAACTAGCAGGCATCCAAGTCTACCACTCAGCCCCAGCCCCAGCCCCAACTCCACACCCACAACGATAAACCGGATCCCAGCAACAGAGTGGGAATATACCGGATCCCCTGTGAGTGTGGCAAAGTCTACATCGGCGAAACAGGACGGAATCTCCCTACGAGACTGAAAGAACATCGAGCACACGGCCGCAGAGGAAATTTTGAGAATTCAGCCATCGTCAAGCGCTCCCACATCAAGGACCACCAAATCGACTGGCAAGCAGCTCAACTAATCACACCATCGAAACATGGCACCTCACACGCATCAGAGAGGCCATTGAGACCGTTAAACACGATACTGTTCCACAGGACATCGGTTTCTACATCACCGATATTTGGCGACCACTACTACAGACCGAAGGATCTTCTATATCCAAAGTCCACAAACCACCCCAGACTGAGGGATCTCCTATATCCTAAGTCAACCATCCTCCTTCTTCCTGTTAACAACTGGTTCAGTTCAGTGAGCAAACACTCCTCCACCCCCTAGAATCCCAGTCCCAACAGTTCATGCACTCTTCAACGCACTAATCCTCCAGCATCCGGTCATTGTGTGATCCTCCGGGAGTAGCATTTCCCAACCACTAACCTAGTCGGGCTGACAAAGGGTCCGCTGTTGTGGACATGAACAGAGATGACTACATAGCCAAGACCTTTAGACAACCTAGTCATCAAACGGGCTGACAAAGGGTCTGCTGTTGTGGTCATGAACAGAGATGACTACATAGCCGAGACCATTAGACAACCTAGTCATCAAACGGGCTGACAAAGGGTCTGCTGTTGTGGACATGAACAGAGATGACTACATAGCCGAGACCATTAGACAACCTAGTCATCAAACGGGCTGACAAAGGGTCGGCTGTTGTGGACATGAACAGAGATGACTACATAGCCAAGACCATTAGACAACCTAGTCATCAAACGGGCTGACAAAGGGTCTGCTGTTGTGGACATGAACAGAGATGACTACATAGCCAAGACCATTAGACAACCTAGTCATCAAACGGGCTGACAAAGGGTCTGCTGTTGTAGACATGAACAGAGATGACTATATAGCCGAGACCATTAGACAACCTAGTCATCAAACGGGCTGACAGAGGGTCCAAACGGGCTGACAAAGGTTCTGCTGTTGTGGTCATGAACAGAGATGACTACATAGCCGAGACCATTAGACAACTTAGTCATCAAACGGGCTGACAAAGGGTCTGCTGTTGTGGACATGAACAGAGATGACTACATAGCCGAGACCATTAGACAACCTAGTCAAACTAGTCATCAAACGGGCTGACAAAGGGTCTGATGTTAGACAACCTAGTCATCAAACGGGCTGACAAAGGGTCTGCTGTTGTGGTCATGAACAGAGATGACTATATAGCCGAGACCATTAGACAACCTAGTCATCAAACGGGCTGACAAAGGGTCTGCTGTTGTGGTCATGAACAGAGATGACTACATAGCCGAGACCATTAGACAACCTAGTCAAACTAGTCATCAAACGGGCTGACAAAGGGTCTGCTGTTAGACAACCTAGTCATCAAACGGGCTGACAAAGGGTCTGCTGTTGTGGTCATGAACAGAGATGACTACATAGCCGAGACCATTAGACAACCTAGTCATCAAACGGGCTGACAAAGGGTCTGCTGTTGTGGTCATGAACAGAGATGACTACATAGCCGAGACCATTAGACAACCTAGTCATCAAACGGGCTGACAAAGGGGCTGCTGTTGTGGTCATGAACAGAGATGACTATATAGCCGAGACCATTAGACAACCTAGTCATCAAACGGGCTGACAAAGGGGCTGCTGTTGTGGTCATGAACAGAGATGACTATATAGCCGAGACCATTAGACAACCTAGTCATCAAACGGGCTGACAAAGGGTCTGCTGTTGTGGTCATGAACAGAGATGACTACTTAGCCGAGACCATTAGACAACTTAGTAACACTGATAGCTATATAGAATGTAATACTGACCCTAGCCACTCCTTCGCCAAGGAAATTTCTGACACCCTCATCAGAATTCATAATTACTAGCACCAACAGTGACCTTTACCACAGGGGTGCTCTAATTGTACCCGCTCGAGATGCAAAATCTGTTTGTATCTCAAACCTGATCAGAAGGTGAAAAGAAACAGGACTGGACTCACCTAAACAATCAGAACTAAATCCCAGTGTGACACACCCAATGTTGTATATGTAATCCCATGTAAAAGATGTGGTATACAACAAAAACAAAGACAAAATTATAATCACTGCTTTGCCAACCATGTCTCCTCTGTGAAAACAAGAAATCCATACGCTGTAGTAATCCACTTCAACAGCCCTAATCATAGTATTAAGGATGTTGAACTTATTGTAACAGAAGCCTGTCCTAGCAATGACACACATCGCAAACTTAGGGAGCCACACTGGATACATCGACTCCACACACTTCAAACGTATGGTCTCAACATCAACACAGATATTAAATAACACAGCTACCTGCAACTGCCTTGATGTCTATTTTTTACCTTTATGTTACCTTATCTTGCATATCATTATCTCTTTTAGGACAATTATAATCTTGCTAATTACATCCGCACACCAACACCTCAATTTGTATGGTGTTATTTGGAAGAAGTGATAGGTCTGAGAAGAGCCGGTTGGTATGTTCTCAACGTTTCGGCTAGTCTGGGTAGGGTAGCCTCGCTACAACTAAATTCCCTGCACGCACCAAGTATTGCGGAACTCGGCCAGATTAAGTCTGGCAAAATCTCTAATAGATAGTTGGCATAAGTGGACCAACATAGGGGCTGATTAGCTCAGTTGGTAGAGCACTCGTACGGTATTCGAGAGGTCGCGGGTTCGAGTCCAGCTTCAGCCAATTTTTCTTTGCTCGCTTCCCGTTTATATAGGTATAGGTAGGTATATATAGGTATATATAGGTAGGAAGGTACCTACCAAAAACTATGATGTAGAATTGGCACGATCCTGTATTTAGTGCAGTATCATTAACTGTGCATGTCACTGTAGTTATGCCTACTCCATAGCTGTCGTTTGACATCACAACATTACTTGCACCATCCTCACATATAATGTTGCTTGCAGAAATGACACCATCAACAACATCAATGGATGATGGCATTGGTGACCAAGTGACGCTAGCATTGGGCATGCCCGTGTCAACAACCATGGATGGGACAGAGCTTGGACAAGTGACAATTGGAGATTCATTGTCTGCAGAAAAAAACAATGTAACGAAAAATCAGATTTACAAAATATGTACAATGCATGGAAAAAAACAACAGATAACCCAGTCAGAAGTTAGTGCTTACGAAAATGTTGTTGATTACAAAAAAGTTAAAACATTAAAAGTAAACAATAAAACTTCCACTCAGTAATAATGCAATACCTACCAATAACTGTGATATTAAATTGGCAAGATCCTGTATTTAGTGCAGTATCATTAACTTTGCATGTCACTGTAGTTGTGCCTACTTCAAAGCTGTCGTTTGACATCACAACATTGCTTGCACCGTCCTCACATATAATGTTGCTTGCAGAAATGACACCATCAACAACATCAATGGCTGATGGCATTAGTGACCAAGTGACGCCAGCATTGGGCATGCCCGTGTCCACAACCATGGATGGGACAGAGCTCGGACAAGTGACAATTGGAGCTTCATTGTCTGCAGTAAAGAAAATAAAACAATGTAACTAAACATCAGATTTAAGTGTCTTATCGGCACCGATCTTCCCTTCTGCCGAATGCTGATTGTATCAAAAATTAAATATCACGTGTTCTACCGAAATCAGAAAGAATTGTATAGAATTCGAAACTGAGAAATTGACAAAAAATGTATATAAAACCTTTAATTTAATAAAGCAATATAAGGCAATATTATTATTGTGTAATGCCTGTTGCTGGGGAAAATGAAGTAAATTTGTAAAAAGTTAATTACTAAAATTATAACAAATGAAACTTGTAACTTTAAGGGGCAATAACTCCGATTTGAGTTTTCATAAAGACAAACTTAAAAATTGCGTAATTCCGCTTCTACACGTTCAATTAAAACAAGAAAGCTATCATTTTAAAGCTGTAGATCGCTACTTTCATCATTAATAACCAACTCAATCGATCGATTTCTTGCCCAAATGTGTCTGATTTCGGTATAACACATCACAAATAAGTGGAGTGCGGCAGCTATTTTGGGGCAATCTTTAAAAAAAATAAAAATAAAATATTTGAAACTTCACTTCGGGATTCCTGAAAGCATACTAAGTTGTGGCTATAACACAGACGAACAGACACACATTCACCTATGACCGTCTGCCAAACCACTGAATTGTAATCTTAAACAGCATTATGTAACAATATCACTTAAGCCCATATCAACAGAGGGCGACATTGAAAATTATTGCTATAAAGAAGGTTGCTTCCACACTGTTCTATGAATCTGAGTGTGACATTAATGAGTTATTTTATGACATAGCCCAACGCTTTAATAATAATTGTGATGTCAGCGGTGTACAAATAACTATTAATTAATCACGCAATTAACATTATGTTTTCCCGATATATGAGTTTTACCAGCGTTCTCTGCACAACAACACGCTGAAACACATTACCGAAAATAAAGTCAACATTTAAGGAGGAAAGTATCGATCAATGTTGATGCCGTAAGATGGACTCTACAAAAAAACGTACAACCCTCTATGCTGCTACCCATGCCATGTTTGTTGAACCTTAACTAAGGAGTTGCGCAAGATTTGCTTACATAATCATCAGTTTACCTGTGTATAAATTGGCTAAATAACCCGCGTGGACCATCGCATTTGTAAACTAAAAACATGTTTTGAGAGTCAAACGCCATTTTAGCCGGTATCATTGATGTCTAATAAGTCATATACAAAGTAATACAGTCCTAGATAAAGAGTGGCTTTATTAGAATATCTGTAAACACGTGTGACCATAATGTCTGCCAGGACCATTATGTCCGCGAACCGATTTGGGCCCATTTTGTCCGGCCCATTACATCTGCGGTCCCATTAAGTCCGACCCATTACGTCCGCTGGCCCATTATGTCTGGTCCATTATGTCCGTGGACCCATTAAGTCCAGTCCGTTATGTCCGTGGACCCATTATGTCCGGCTTATTATGTCTGCAGGCCCATTATGTCCGTAGGCCCATTAGAAACGGCCCATTATGTCCGCCAACGCCTATGTAGCGTAAGCCTTGGCAAAGGCTGTTGTACTTATTTCTGATCAACGAAATTGAGCACACACGGAGAGGGCGCTGTCCCCGGATAAGCTCGTACTGTATAGCGAGATCAATAACTAAGTCGTAATATATCTGTATATTCCTATTGAAAACCCGATGGAAATTTCGCATGCAAGAATTGTTGGTTTATAAAGCCTCTAGCTATGACCTCAATAATGACGTATTTGACCTTAACGTACGCAATGCAAGCCACACATTTTGTACATGACATTGCAGGGAGCACTTGCTGTGCCAAAAATAACTAATGAGAATAGGTCTTTTTGTTAATTTTTTTTTGTTATATTAGCATAATAGGGTACGCTTTGAATTTTGGCAAGTACAGAAGGGTCAAGGCGACGATGGCCACTACACCAAAACATAAAGTGTACTTGTGCATATGGATCCATGCATCTATCTTGGGTACACCCTAGTAGCGAGAGGGAAAACAATGAACGATCAAAACTTAGCTTTCCAAATGTTTGTTAAATCAAATTCATTTCATTATTATTTCAAATGAACTTGTCTGTTATGCTATTTTCCATTTGTTTTCATGGGGACATTGATAATTTCCGCCTAGTATAAAGGAATATAAATAGGTTTATACTTCGAGATGAGATATTCCACAAAATAGTTGTCATCAGTAGCTTGAATTAACAGCCGAAAAGAATGATTTATGACGGGACCATGGACCCAAATTCATTCGGTAAATATTAAAACCATGTTTCTCACAATTTTTGTTGTAGAAATGTTTTGTTAAAAGTAAATTAATATTTACAATATTCCGATGAAAAATAAATTGTCCATTAAAATAGCGATAGTTTTCATTAAAATAGCGAACAAGGGATATACATCTTCAAAGTCCAACATATTGCAAGGTGCATTTTTTCCGTCTCCATCGACGAATTGCCATGATCTTATTGCCAGACCCCTTATAGCAAAAAACAAACATTGGATATTCATTGTTTTTATTCTCCTTTATTTCGACAATGCAGACATAGCCCATTATGTCCAGCCAATGGCTGGACATAATGGGCCCGCAGACATAATAGGCCGGACACAATGGGACTGCTGACGTAATAGGCCTGGCATAATTGGACCACGGACATAATAGGCTGGACTTAATGAGGGCGCTGCACCGCGGCGACCACCTTTTTGTACAGCTCTTGTTTTTTTTGGTGAATTTTATCACATTTTTACAGTATTCGTCTTCATTTTCGTCTTTTTGAATGGTTTTATGATTACATTATGGCACCTAGTTTCACGATGGTGTGTTTTTTCGTCCTTTTGACACCTCTAATGAGTAATTTTGGACGCACTTTAGCTGTACCTACCGAATGCACTATTGCGTGCGAGTGGCCATTGCAACCACAACGCATTGTGTATGGACGCAACGAACTGTTAGATTTTCGTGGGTCATCGGCAGCCATTACCCTGACATTCCAGAAGACTTACGGAAACGCAAACGTGGTAAAAGGGTGGAGTCCGAGCTCGTCTTCGACGCCGTAGATTCAATCCACCACTACCATCAATAATGACAGGTAATGCACGGTCGCTTTCCAATAAACTAGATGAACTTTCTGCCAATATTAAATACATCAACGAATATAGAGATTGTAGTTTTATGTGTTTCAGCGAAACATGGTTCAAAGACTCCAACACAAACATTGGAACAGATATTGATGGATTCATTTGCAAACGTATGGACAGGACCCGGAGTCCGGGAAATCCTTAGGTGGAGGTGTTTGTATTTACGTCAATCAAAGATGGTGTACCAACATTTGTGTTAAACAACACTATTGCTCGCCTGACATCGAACTCATTACTGTAGGTCTACGACCACATTATCTTCCAAGAGAATTCCCACAGATATTTGTTACAGTTGTGTATATCCATCCAAGAGCAGATGTTAATAATGCCTCTACTACCATTGCCGAATTTGTTCAAGACTTAGAAAAACAATCCCAGATGCTGTCAAACTAATCATGGGAGACTTCAATGAATGTGATTTAAAACACGTGATGCCTCATTACCACCAGTATGTGAACATTCCAACTAGAGGTCATCGTACTCTTGACAAATGTTACGGGAACATACCTCACGCCTACAAGCCTTTCAGCAGAGCACCACTCGGCAAATCAGACCATGATATGTTATACCTACTCCCTTTATATAAACAAAAACTTAAGCAAAATAAGCCAGCTACCAGGAAAGTCAGAAGTTGGAATCAAAATAATATGGAAACTCTTCGTAGCTGCTTCGAATGTACCGACTGGGATGTCTTGCTGGATCAAGACTCAATTGAAGACTCTGCTAGTGTTATCACTGATTATGTCAAGTTCTGTGAGGACCTAATCGTTCCAGAAAAAGTTATAAAGATTTACCCCAACAATAAGCCATGGTTAACAAAAGACTTACGAGAACTCGTCAAAAGAAAGCAGATGGCACACATTAATAATAATTTTCAAGAAAAACGTCAACTGCGGAAAGAAATCAAACATCTCGTCAATCAATGCAAAAAACAATATGGGAGTAAAATCGAACGTAAATTTGAAAATGGCGATCTAAAGAGTGCATGGGTGGACTAAAAGACATCACAGGTTTTGGAGTACGTAATAAGTTTAAGGTCCCCTCCAGCGATTTAAAACAGTTCGTCAACGACCTCAATCAATTTTATTGTCGTTTTGAAAATAGAAACACTTGTCATGACCCAGCTTACACCCAACTCTGTATAGACCTAACCTCCCAAGGAAGTATACACGATAACATTGTTCTCACAACCTCCCAAATCGAAAAGGCTTTTAAATCTATTAAGACAAACAAAGCTGTTGGTCCAGACGGGATATCTGGTAAAACTTTGAAAGCATGTTACAAAGAGCTCGCAGGAATATTTCAGCGGTTATTTCAATGGTCTTTGGACACTCACATAGTTCCGCAGCTATGGAAATCTTCTATAATCCCTAAAACAACCAAGCCAGCTATTCTCAACGACTACAGACCTGTTGCCCTCACACCCATTGTGATGAAATGTTTTGAAAGAATCATCAGAGATTTCTGCTGTGATGAAACACGTGAAGCAGGAGACCCCTTTCAGTTTGCGTACCGTGCTCACCGTGGTGTGGATGATGCAATAATAACATTGTTACATAACATTTACAGTCATCTTGACACCTATAAGACTTATGCCCGTTCATTATTTATTGATTTCTCTTCTGCATTTAACACCATTAGACCACAGACTCTATTACACAAATTACAGAATTTGAATGTCAACCCACACCTTTCCCTCTGGATTAATGACTTTCTACTTCAACGATCACAGAGGGTCAGAGTAAGTGGTGTTAGCTCCGACGTTACACATTTGAGTACTGGAGTTCCCCAAGGTTGTGTTTTATCGCCCTTTGTTTTCCTTGTTTACAAGTGACTTTAAAGTGCAAAATGACTCATGTATTCTGATTAAATACTCTGACGATACCGTCCTGACAGGATTGATAGCTAACAATAATGAACTGGATTATAGAAACAACATTGATCTGTTTGTTAATTGGTGTGTTGAAAATCACTTAATAATTAATGTACAAAAACTAAAGAAATTGTTTTTAATTTTCAAAAGAACAAACAAACTATGCAACCTGTTAAACTTAACGATGTGTCTGTTGAAGTAGTAAATGAATACAAGTACCTTGGTACTGTGGTTGATAGTCAACTAAACTGGAATTCTAACACCACAAAAGTTTACAAAAAAGCCAATCAACGGTTACACTTTGTAAGGAAACTGAAATGTTTTAATGTAAATACCCGGGTTTTAAAACTGTTTTACCAGAGTACAATTCAATCATTGCTTACTTTCTGCGCTATCAGTTGGTTTAATTCTCTCACTGTTATCAATCGTAAGAAACTAGAACGCATTGTGAAACATGCTGGCAGGATTATAGGTGACGATACCGAAGGTCTTCATAAGTTGGTTCAAACTAGTCTCATGAATAAGTTCAATTGTATTTTGTCTGACAATACACATCCTCTTAACCCGCTGATTGCTATAAATAAATCGGGTAGAATTCGTCAATTAAACCTTAAAACAAACAGGTTTAAAAATTCTTTTTTACCTAATGCCATATACAATTTTAACTGTAAATTTAGTAGATAATGGTTTGTGTGCCTTGGTGCCACTTGGCTTTTGGTTGCCTAGTGCACCTAGGTCTGTTTTATGGGGGGGGGGGGCATGTAGCTAATGTGTTGTTTTTATTGTACTTTTGTTTTCCTTCGGGGCATGTAGCGCATGGGTTTTAAATTTTTATTGTACTTTTGTTTTTCCTTCGCCATTTACCATTTATCATTGTTTCTGTATTTTTGTATACTTTGTCTATCTGGCTCCTGAAATTTGTATAATTTGCCTATTCCATTTAGTTTAGTCGGGGTGATAAAATCTTTTATTAAGTTTTGTAAATTTAGAAAACATTTTTGTTTTCTGTTTTTATTACTATTGTGCAATGTGTGTATTTTATTGATATTTTAAAGAAATGTTTACTGCTGTACAAAGGATAACAAATTTCATGTGTGTCACATGATGAATAAAATGAATTGAATTGAATTGAATTGGACGTAATTGGCCAGACATAATTGCCTGCGGACGTTATTGGCCGGACATGATGGGCCCACTGACGTAATGGGCTGAACATTATTGGCCCGCGGACATAATGGGCCCGCGGACACAATGAGACGGACTTAATGGGCACACGGACGTAATGGGCCCGACATAATGGGCCCGCTGACGTAATGTGCCGGACATATTGGCCTGCAGACGTAATGGGCTGGACATAATGGGCTCACGAACGTAATATGCCAAATTATGGTCCGTAACACACGTACACATAATACGCGTGAATGATATAGCCATGATATAAGGCCGGACTTAATGGGCCCGCGGACGTAATGTGCCAGCATATTGGCCCGCAGACGTAATGGGCCGGACATAATGGGCCCGCGGACGTTATGGGCCGGACATAATGGGCCAGCGAACGTAATAGGCTAGACATAATAGGTCAGCGGACATAATAGGCCGGACCTAATGGGCCCGCGGACGTAAAGGGTTGTACACAATGGGCCCGCAGACGGAATCTGCGGACATAATGGGCCAGATATTATGGGCCCAAATCGATTTGCGGACATTATGGTCCGTAACACACGTACACATAATACGCGTGAATGATATAGCTAAGATGTTGTTTATTCATAACTTACCTTGTTGTGACATGATGACAAAGAATCCTTGTGCTATGAGAACACCAAAGATGAGACCCAAGTAACCCATGGTTTCTGGTTTCTCGTTCCACTTTCCTTCCTTGATGTCAGAGATGGTTTAAAAGATGAACGTCTATCTGAAATACAAACAAAGTAAAACTGTAACATAATGTTGTGCTTGAAGTAAAAACATTAATTTCCTCAACTCTTACAGTTTCTATCACGTTATTATGCTTAGGCGTTATTTCAGCATGGGCATTTACAGGGGCGGATTCAGGATTCATGAAAAGGCTCTTAACGGGTTGTCTGAGGGTCCTCCCGACGTTTTCCCGGCATCTCCATTAGCCGTGCAAAGATTCTTGTTTCTTGGGAAGGCGCACTGAAAAAAGACGCTTGAAAATTGCTGCTCTGCGAAAAAGAAGAGGGCGCGCCCGGTGTGCCCCCCCCCCCTAAATCTGCCACTGATTTAACATGGGGGTTTGACTGTAGTGTGGAACTTTTAATTTCCTATAAAAACTAACAAATATTTTGTTGGGAATCCACAGTATATACAAAGGTAAGTAACATTTATATGTGTACATTTCTTATTGGTACAACGAATAAGTAACAACATCAAAGATTGGTTATAAAACGTCATTATGTGCATCCACACTGAATAAAACAAAATAAATTACAACAAAAACAAAATAAATCTGACCAGTGAAAGATTTAGCTTTTAGATATCAAACTTTACGGTAAATCATTGCAATAATATAAGATGTTCATCCTATATACAGTACGTTTGTGTATAACGATTGCTGCCCATTGAAATATTGTGGTCTGATGTGCTATCAATTAAAAGTCTAATAACATATTGATTAAATCAAAATCTAAAGGCAGAACAAAAGTAATTAAAAATAATTATACACTGACCAGAGTGATATAATTCAAATTTGTAATTTGTTCGCAATTAGGATTAGATCGATTTAGCCAAGCAGGTTGATCAATAAAACTAAGGACTCCTACAATTTCACCATGGGTTGGTGCTAGGATTATTGTAGACTGATATAACACTGCAATCACCATTGTCTGCGTTCAGTCACCGGCCCATCTTCAATAATGTTTTAAATGTCACGTGTGTAATGTTAACTGGACGACAACGCCGATAAGTAACAGTCCACTTATTCAATACAAATGAATATGAATATTTATGCAATACTAAGTTTGACTATTAATAAACAGTAAATGCAGACATTGTGATTGCATTGACATGGTTTGAATGGAACACTCACCACGTATACCCTACCATATGTGCATTCGAATGTTTTATTATTATTTTTTTTTTTAACTTCCTGTTTCGATCGGAAGCAAAGGTCACGATAAATACACGTCTGTGAGAAAGTGTTCACAATTTGTTTTTCCATTTTTGGTTCAGGTAAATATAGCCAGGGTTTTCAGATGTGTTTTTGTTTTGTTTGTTTGTTTGTTGGGGTGTTGGGGTGTTTTTTTAATTGTTTTTATATTTATTTTTTTAATTTTTTTTACAGTGTATAGTATCAATCCGATCTGAGCTTTGCAAAAAGATTAAAAATGCTGGATGTGATTTCTGGTGGAAACTAATAAACAAAGAATATTAATTCGAACAATTTAAACCGTAACCGTGCCCGAACACATAAACATACCGACGCGCAGGTCCAATGTGACACGCACGAAGACCAGAAACCAGATACATGTTTTCTAGAAGTAAATTTTTATTCCAAGTAAATGTAGCAAAGTAACTTATAGACAATGGGTTGTAATGTCATTGCAAAGAACATCAACCCATACCCGTGTTAAGCAATGTATCAGTGTATACAGCACGTACAGAAACCCATACCCGTGTTAAGCAATGTATCAGTGTATACAGCACGTACAGAACCTATACCCGTGTTAAGCAATGTATCAGTGTATACAGCACGTACAGAACCCATACCCGTGTTAAGCAATGTATCAGTGTATACAGCACGTACAGAACCCATACCCGTGTTAAGCAATGTATCAGTGTATACAGCACGTACAGAACCCATACCCGTGTTAAGCAATGTATCAGTGTATACAGCACGTACAGAACCCATATCCGTGTTAAGCAATGTATCAGTGTATACAGCACGTACATTACTCAGTGCATGGATCCACTGTGTACATGATCCTAGTAGTGCATATAGCCAGTAGCGGAACAAGTTACCGCCGGGCCGGGGGGCAGAGCGCACGGTCGCCCCCCCCCCCACCCAGGCATCATTCCCTAACCACACGTGATTTCCGTTGCCTTGTGAGCTGTCAAAGCATGCCTATTTCGGGTGAAGTCACCTTAAAATTAATAAATATGCTTCTGTCTAAAATGCTTGTGGAATTGACAAGTGTGGACTACAACTTCAAAAGACAAATGAGCTCTCCCCCCTCTCTCGTACGCGCACTGGCACACACACACGCATCTAGCAATCATAGGCCTGAATCAAAACTGAATAAAATGATGATATAACAGCAAAATAAGAAAATACATGGCAAAAATAGCATTTATCATCAATATTTTAGACTTAGATAGACCCGTCATGATTACACTTCATGTTTTCAGGGTAGCTCAAAATAAAGAAAGGGCCCGGTTGATTTGTGTAAGTTCCAGCTCGGGCCCGGTCCCCCAACCACCCCCACCCCCCCCCCACCTGACGGTCCGCCACTGCATATAGCTGCTATGCATTAGGCGTAGACACAGCACAATCTCTCTACATCTTCGTGTTTCACACCAAGTTCCAGCTCGGGCCCGGTCCCCCAACCACCCCCACCCCCCCACCCCCACCCCCCTCCACCAGAATGTAAAAAAAAAAAAAAAAATAAAAAAAATCTTTTTTTTTCTTTGGGGAGGGGGATCCGGGCCGGGGGACGGCTGCCCCCCCAGCCCCCCGGACGGTCCGCCACTGCATATAGCTGCTATGCATTAGGCGTAGACACAGCACAATCTCTCTACATCTTCGTGTTTCACACCAAGTCCAATCACCTATATGCACTGTACACAGATATCACTCTACACGCCAAGCATTAGACATTATAGACACAGCACAATCTCTCCACATCTTCGTGTTTCACACCAAGTCCAAACACCTATATGCATTGTACACAGATATCATATTACACACCAAGCATTAGACATTATAGACACAGCACAATCTCTCCACATCTTCGTGTTTCACACCAAGTATAAACACCTATATGCACTGTACACAGATATCACTTTACACACCAAGCATTAGACATTATAGACACAGCACAATCTCTCTACATCTTCGTGTTTCACACCAAGTCCAAACACCTATATGCACTGTACACAGATATCACTTTACACACCAATCATTAGACATTATAGACACAGCACAATCTCTCCACATCTTCGTGTTTCACACCAAGTCCAAACACCTATATGCATTGTACACAGATATCACTTTACACACCAAGTATTAGACATTATAGACACAGCACAATCTCTCCACATCTTCGTGTTTCACACCAAGTCCAAACACCCAGTAGCGGAACAAGTTACCGCCGGGCCGGGGGGCAGAGCGCACGGGTGGCCCCCCCCCCCCCCCCAGGCATCATTCCCTAACCACACGTGATTTCCGTTGCCTTGTGAGCTGTCAAAGCATGCCTATTTCGGGTGAAGTCACCTTAAAATTAATAAATATGCTTCTGTCTAAAATGCTTGTGGAATTGACAAGTGTGGACTACAACTTCAAAAGACAAATGAGCTCTCCCCCCTCTCTCGTACGCGCACTGGCACACACACACCAGCACAAAATTGTGACATTAGCGCGCACCTCGAAGCATTTATCATCAATATTTTAGACTTAGAGAGACCCGTCATGATTACACTTCATGTTTTCAGGGGAGCTCAAAATAAAGAAAGGGCCCGGTTGATTTGTGTAAGTTCCAGCTCGGGCCCGGTCCCCAACCACCCCCACCCCCCCACCCCCACCCCACCCCACTCCACCAGAATGTAAAAAAAAACTATAAAAAAAAACAAAAATTCTTTGGGGAGGGGTCCGGCCCCCCCCCCCTCCGGGCCGGGGGACGGCTGCCCCCCCAGCCCCCCCTGACGGTCCGCCACTGCAAACACCTATATGCATTGTACACAGATATCACTTTACACACCAAGCATTAGACATTATAGACACAGCACAATCTCTCTACATCTTCGTGTTTCACACCAAGTCCAAATACCTATATGCACTGTACACAGATATCACTGTACACACCAAGCATTAGACATTATAGACACAGCACAATCTCTCCACATCTTCGTGTTTCACACCAAGTCCAAACACCTATATGCATTGTACACAGATATCACTTTCCACACCAAGTTACCTCCCGTTTTAAACACTCTATCAGTGTATACAGCATGTAAGTTACTCAGCACAATGATCCTTTGTGTCGACTGTGTAATAGGCATACATTATACCATATGATTATACACACTATGTATCTTTGCACATAGCAATTTCCCCAGATCTCTGTGTTTTAAGTCCAAACACCTATGAACTGTAACATGACTACACACATGCGCTATATCACTGTGAACATAAAGTGACCTCACTATATTCAAGTCCATAGCTGCGCTGCGATCCCAGCTACGATCTCGTAAGACCCCAGCTACGATCTTGGACATTCAGAGTGAGTTATTTACACCTAAATCCCAAGCCAAGAGAATGGCACACGAATGCACAGTCATCACTATGGGAATCCGATATTCCCATAAATGTTCAGCCCCAAAAAACGATAAAAGGCAGGCTGAGCAAGCTAGCTATTCGGTTATTATTCCTGGAGAAGACTCCAGCAGGAACAGACCCCTAGTTTGTGGCCAAGCACACTCATCAGTACACTAATTTAGACTACTAAGACCACTCTCACACTCTCCATATCACAACCACTAGACCGGTTGTAATGTCCAGATATGACCCTATCACCTCTGCCAGTCTAAACATATATTTTGCTCATTTGCAGTTCTTAGTGAATAATAATAGTTCTTGTACATAAGTGTCAATTTCCATGCATGATAAGTATCTGTCTCGTCTTCTAAATAGTTATTTGTTGGTCCCCCTGGGATTGCAACAGTATTAAAAGTTAGAAGTAAAGGACCCCAGGTAATGATATTGGACCATTTTTACATAATCCCTCAAATGTATGGACCTCAGATCTGTTTTAAGATTTGTTTCAGTTCATACAAATTATGATAATGAGCTTGGCACATGAATTTGGTCACTATTTATTTCGGTGCACCTATAAACGTTTGGTAATCTCTCAGATTAGTAAAATTTACATTACCTAAAAGGGCATGAATCCAATGCTGCTCTTTATGAACTTAAAAACTACATTAGTGGTGTTCATATTGGGCAAGAAAGTTGAAACCATTGATGTTATTTTAGCAACCCAGTTTTTGCAGAAAGTAAACATTTGTACAAAATAATGAATTTTTTTAAATAATAATAATTTTATTAGTTTTCCAACTTTAGAAGCAAATTAGCCTTGAATGACTTTAGGCCTAGGTGTAAACATGTAAAGAGTAAATACACTGACAAATATATTGACTCAACCTTACTCAACCTTACTTAACCTTACTCAACGTTGAAATATTTCGAAATATAAAGAAGAAATAAACAAATCTCAGAAGTCTACGCTATTAAAACTGAACTGTACTGTAACGCAAATAGAACTATGGCTTGCGCAAGGCATTCACTACCCACTATTCGTACTGAAGAGTGCGGTAGAGCATTTCGTGCCGTGAGCATGCAGTGTGCGCACGGCCAACGAACGTCAGTTGCTGGTTGGATCAGATTGTCTGGGACGAACGTGCAAGTGCTTGCTACAGAGTACAGGAGACTACAGTAAGTGTGTGCTACCTCGAATCGAGCATGGGACAATGGGAATAGCCGGGAATAAAGTACGGAGTGGGACCACGGTGTGAAACCAAGTGAGGAACAAGGGGTTATAGTTTCTGATCCATAAAGGCACTCGTAGCCTGGAGTAGCGGCGTATCCAGGACTTTTTCAGTGGGGGGGCACAGGGGGTATGGTTTGTTTTCCTTTTCTTTTTATTTTCTGTTTTTTGGGGGCACTATGAGGATTTTTCGTGGGGGGGGGGCACCTGGGGGGGGGCACTGGAAATTTGTGGGGGGGGGAGCACGTGCCCCCCAGGCCCCACCGTGGCTACGCCACTGGCCTGGAGGCTACAAGCAGAGAGGTTCCAAGCTGGGGGAAACACCAGTAGCCGGCAGGCTAGTTGAGGCAAGGGCGCTGCATGAGGCTGCACTACAGAATACAGCTAGGTTCAGGTTGCCCGAGAGGCTGGGGTATTGGGTATATGAACTGATAGAACAAAATGAATCACTACGTGAGAACCTCGGTTCTCACGTAGTGATTCATTTACTATTAAAACAGGCTATATCATAATTCCTTATACATTTTTGTCCTGTCCATGGTCTGTTCTGTCTGTCCCCCAGGGAGGTGACAGAGTCGTGTACATTTGGCGGTACATTTCCGCCCAACGGGCCTGCATCACCGGTCTTGGTTCTTCTTAAAGGAGTACCGTACTCAATTGGGTGACCACCAAGGAATAATCAGTCCGGGGTCTTTGGTAAATCCGTCACAATATAAATACCCTGGAAGAATCAATATTGACATCACAGTTGTTGTTTGTATACCCCTAGTGTAGGTATCATAGGTTTTCTCTGCGAATTTCAAACCTTTTTCATTCAATTTAATACCCGACCCAGTTGAAAAATTAATGTTCGTTTACATCATCATTCAATCAGCAAAAAGATACATTTAATTTCATAAGTTGAGCATTCTATCGTCATTCTAGTGTCACTATGTTCATTAAATGTCATCAGAACCAGTTGCAAACTGTTGATCATGAATTCAGTTTTGATAAATTGGCCTTCATTTGTCACCATTTTACATTCAATTTTCAGGCACGGGTATGAATTTTAAGACAGATTCCTTTCATAACTGTCTAAATAAAGCACCCGCAATAAACAAACAAACAAACAAAAAATAGCAAACTATTGAAAAGGAAACAAAGCAAAACTCAATGGAAATGAGAAATAATGACGTGGAAATATTGTGTCGGGCCTTGTTAAATTTTAGATTTCTTTAAAAAGATTTAGCCCGACAAGAACAAAATTTTGCTTTTCTCTCTTGATGTTCCCACGCTCACGAGAACATAATTTTGCTGAGTTTACAACACTTCCTAACAAGGTTGTTGAGCTGGCACCTTTTGGTGCTGCCCAAGGGCAAATTATCACACTTGCACCACCCCCCATAGATTGCAAGTCGTTGTTCATATTGTGGGAAAGTGACCACTCGGACAACGTGGCATAAACAAAGGTATAGATGTGATAACTCACATCCGGCCATGCTTTCTCAGAATATTAGTCCACTATTCCTTTTCTGATTGGCCCTTACCGGTTACTAGGCAAGATTACCTCATTGTCTTAGTTTCTTAGCCAATGAAATTGTCCCACCAAACCTGTTGAGCCCGTGTTCCCATGGTGTTACTTCTAGCTTGCTTCCAAAAATTCAGAAGCAGTAGAAGACCTCAAGCGAGAAGACCGTAAATTCAAGTGCTCCGATTTTTGCACTTGTAGTTAGTACAACTTTTAGGAACAAATTATACTTCCCTAAGTCATTTCCTAAATCCTTCTCGCATCATTGCCACGTGCTCTGTTGATATAGGTAAGCAGATTTATTACTATCTGTATAAATGTACGTTGTATACATCCCTTGGGTGGTTTAGATTCAAGAACTAGCCGTTAGACAGCTCAAGATGGAGATAACAACCCAATATGAGTCTCAGGCTAGACACCCGTCTCTGGTTAAAATATATGTTCCTTTTGTTAAAATTATTGTAGATATGATGCTTAGTCGTAACTAGTCGTCGGACGAACTCAAGATGGAGGCAACGATCCAATATGAGTTGCAGACTAGATACAGTTTTTATGATGCTCAGTCTATATTGTGATTAGCGATTATAGTTTTATTTACTATTTTCATACCAAGCATTAGATCAATTGCCTATCTGGATGCTGTATTTTTGGTTCACTGATGAGTTGAGTTTTTAGTTATAAGTTGAGTTAGCCATGATATTCTAGCGGAAGATGACGCTCTCGCTTAGTCGCTTTTGTATAGGGCTTCTATTTAGTATAGAATCATGTTTGTTGTCGTTCTTTCATCGCCGAAAGATCTGAGACTTTTGATTGTCTTGTAACTCGTTTTTCACACAAGTTATTAAGTTTCACAATCCGTTATTTAGTTAGTTGTATTCTTATTGTTTAGCTTATTTACTATAGTTTATTGCTCCATCTTATGTGCAACCAGTTCGGTCTTGTGTGATCAATGGTCAACTAAGTTAACCATATACTAGGTATACGACCGTTTGCCCTCAGTTGACCTTCCAATATTCTTAGCTGTGCAAATGGTACACCTACTATTTCCTTGTTCAGACCTTTTGTCATTTACTATGTTTTGCATAGTCAAATTATGATGTTTCATCTTGAATGCAGTTCAGAGTGAACATCACTTGGACAGCAATATTATTATTGTCCAATTCCCCGACTTGGGTTGTTTTGATTCACAACCAATCCACTAGCCATTTTTTATTGTTGAACTATTTGGTATTACTCTTTTAGGTATTGGTTTATCTTTTGAGTAAGTTAGTTAGTGCTTTTTATATAAAGTTGATCGAACGAGAAGCAGTAGAAGACCTCAAGCGAGAAGACCGTAAATTCAAGTGCTCCGATTTTTGCACTTGTAGTTAGTACAACTTTTAGGAACAAATTATACTTCCCTAAGTCATTTCCTAAATCCTTCTCGCATCATTGCCACGTGCTCTGTTGATATAGGCACACATTTAACAGGTCCCTGGGAGCCATCCTGGTTCGCCTTTCTACTCCGTTTCGCTTCTCCACCCTCTACCCCGATTGGATTTTTGCCTGGACGTCGCTGCCTTGGACCCAGAGCCCGTTACTCTTGAAACCCCTCTACCTGGATTTGTCGTCTCTCGCTGGTTTCGCCTGGACTTCCGTTCGCGTTGGACCCGGAGCCCACCTGAGATCACACGTCGCTACGCGTTCTCCTACACCAAGACCCAGTGAAGCGCTAACTAGCTAAGACCTTTAAATTATTATTGTTTTGACTCATGTAATTATTGCTCCAGTGGCTTAATATTCTCTCAAATTCAGATTTGACGTTACCCTTGTGAACATTGCAAGTACCGTTATAATCCTTCTAATTGAAAGAGAGTTGTTTTGAGACTTTGAGATTGTTGTGCGATCGGTACCCATTATTGAATAAGCCACTGTAGGAATATAAAACCTTGTAAATTGATTTCATTCCTTGTAATATATATGTTTCATGTGTGACATTTCAGTGGTTTAAATTGTTGGTTTTTTTCCCTTGTCATGCGACAGATCTAGTGAGCCCTTTTCCTTCCAATTTTTTGACAACTAACTGTTATTTTATATTTGTATTCGAATAATTTTTTTGTTCGAGCTTCACGCCTCGAGTGTGTGAAATTTGTGTCTTGAGTTGTAAACTCGTGACCTTCATTTCCATCTTTCTAAGTTGTCGATCAAGTTGCGTCCCCACATTTGACAATTGTCTCACTCGATTCTAAATTGTAGATTGCCAGATTTTGGTTGGTAATTATTTTACACCATTGAAGTTCACACCTTAATATTATGTCCTGACGATTTATTGTTGACGTGACGATTGTTGATAATTTTGCACATTTAACTGAAGATTTGAATAACAATATTAATGTTCCCAGAGGGAAGGATCAACTCAATTCCGCTGTCTGTATGATTTTTATTCTGAGCAAATATCCATTATTAACAACGAACTACCGCAGGTACTCAGAAAATGCTTGAGAATACCCTGTGACAAAATTGGAGGCACCGCTCGGATTTGCTCAATTTTCCAAAATTTGTTTCCCTTGCAGATTATACCTTTTGATCGTTATTTTAGAAACTTGTGGCGTTTCAAATTTCCTTTTTTTTGAGGGAAACATTACAAATCTTTACCAGAAGCTCTTTTAAATTGATCTTTCCCCTGTTGTTTGTTATTCATCCTCTTCCATGCCATCACTATTGTTGATTATTGATTGCAACCTTTGATTTTTTTCGATTTGAATTTGGCATATTTTCTTTTAGTGAATTTTCACTATTAATTCTTTACCGTAATTTTGTATCTCGCCGTATCAACTGAGCACAATGGATTTTTCAGAGGCACTTAAAGAATTTTTGTCGGAACATGGGAAGACAGTAGATGATTTGAAGTCCCTCGGATTAACACAGTCAGTAGAGCCCAAAGCAGATAGTGTTGCAGTAGAGGGTGCTCAAGGCGAAGCACAAAATGTATCGAAAGTATTTAAGGGTTCTGATAGATCGTACAGGCGTCTCAGGCTGTTCTCAGGCAAATCCCTGTCCCGTCTGGCGAGCTGGCCTACGAAAACTGGAGGCGGCTCGCCGCCAACTCCTGAAGGATGATAGCGTTCCGAGCGCGAGAAGAGGAGCAGAATTACGCCGAATCCTTGGTCCCACCAGCTCTCAACGTAGTCTGGGCCGTAGCTGATGGGAGCTCGGCACAAGAGTATCTCGACTGTCTTGCCGAGCCTACGGGTTGACCGCTGATGGCGATGAACTACTGACTTCTTTCCGGTGCACTTACCAAAGAGAAGACGAGAAGGCATCGGAATATCTGCTTCGGCTGCACACCCTTCTTACCCAAGTCGTAGAAATGGGCGGCGTCGATCACGACGACGGTGACAAGGTGCTGTGCAGCCAATTCCAGAGAGGCTGCATATTCAATGACCCCCTCTTGAATATGCTGCAACTGCAAGCAAGGAAGGCAGATCCGCCAAACATGCTACTTCTGATACATGCATGAAGTTCGGGTGGCGGAGAACCAACTTGAAGAGAAGACAGAAAAGAGGAAAGGGTCGGTTAAAGCCATCAAGCGTGTTGCGACCATGGCGCAGGCGGCCACAGCAAGTGCCACTGGACCCACGGTGTCTCCGTCACAAGGCGAGAAGAGAGGAGAAGTAGAAGAATTGCGACAGTCAGTCGAACGCCTACACCGACGGCTAGATGGCCTTTTCAAAAGCCAGAGCACGCCCCGCACCGGCAGTCGTCCAGCAGCCAACCCTCGCCAATATGTAAAACGAACCATCTTCTGCTACAATTGTGGGGAAGATGGGCACAGGATGGACTCGTGTACAACCCCGAAGAATCCAACCCTGGTACAAGAAAAGATGATGAACCGAATGACCGAGACTAAGAATTCGGGAAACGCCGGCGGACAGCTGTAGAGACCCGAACAGTCGTCCCAAACTCGCCCAAGGGTCAAGTGTATCATCAGACGAGTGATGTGGTACGGTGTCAAGAGGTTTCTACTAACGATGTTCCCCATGGCGTAGTCGGTAATCAAGCCATTACCCCTGTCTTCATCGATGGTCGCAAGTTACATGTATAAGCGCTAAATACCACACTCGCCATCTTCCCCACCGTCAGCTTCAACCCCTCTCACACCTCGCGGTGATTGGTGCTGCCGGCCAAAAGGTTCCCTACAAAGGCTATGTAGAATTAAGCCTCAAGTTTCCAGCCACATCTGCTGGGGCTCAAAACGAGGTTGTTACTCTAGCCCTTGTTTGCCCTGATCATCAAGGAAGAGATGATATACGACTACTTGTCGGGACGAATACCAGTGTTGTTAGAGAAATGGTGCGGGTTTGTGAACAGAAAGGTGGCAAGGATTTCCTCAGAAAGCTCTCCGTCGATAGTGCGTGGGCACAAACACAAAATCTCCCCAGTTTGAGTCAGTCCGGTAGTTGGGTCGGTTAAGTCCTTAAAACTTACAAACAATCAGGCCAGGAGAAAATATTGAAGTCACTACCGTGGTGAATAACCGCCCTCGTTGCAAGCGAGAAGTCCTCATCGAAAGAGAGTTCATCCCAACTCCTGATGGTGTCGAACTAAGGACCAGTCTGGTTGATTTACCCGCTCGCAGGATGGCAAGGACAACAGTAGTCCTCACCAACAAGTCCTGCCATAGTGTAGTGATCCCTGCCCGATGCCGTCTCGCCACAGCATTCACAATCAAAGAGAAGTTACCTTTCAATGACCAAGAAGCATCCATTTCTCCATCTATAACACCATCTAAAGATGAGGCTATTAAGTTTGACTTTGAGGGTTCCCTTCCTCCCCACAGATGAAGTAAGACGAATCACCGAGGTGTTAAAGGGCCATCTTGATGCGTTCTCCAGAGATGACTTGGATATTGGGTGCACGTCGGCTGTCAAACATACTATCAAGCTGTCAGACGAGACCCCTTTCAGAGAAGGATGCCGTCGTATTCCCCCAGCAGACTATGCTGATGCCCGTCAGCATATAAAGGGAACTACAAGAGAAAGGCATCATCCGAGAATCGCTTCCCAGTTTGCTTCACCAATTGTATTAGTGAGGAAGAAGAATGGGGATATTCGACTTGTATTGACTATAGAAAATTAAACAGCCGCACTATCCGAGACCAGTATTCTATTCCTAAGATAGAAGACACTCTACATGCAATGAACGGCGCAGGTGGTTTTCTTGTCTAGACCTCAAGTCCGGGTACTATCAGATAGAGATGACCGAAGAAGACAAACACAAGACCGCTTTTTGGTGCCCTGTGGGGTTCTACGAGTTTAATCGTATGCCACAGGGCATAACCAACGCCCCTGCAACTTTCCAACGACTCATGGAGAAGTGCATGGGCGATCTCCATCACTATGGTGTCTTTGTTTACCTAGACGATATTATAGTTTATGCCAAGACTGCAGAAGAGCATGAAGCTCGTCTCCTTCAAGTTCTAGACCGTCTCCGTCAATTTGGACTTAAACTCAGCCCCGCTAAATGCAAGTTCTTTCAGTCGTCTGTCAAGTGTCTTGGCCATGTCATTTCCTCTGATGGTGTGTGTACTGATCCCTCCAAAATAGAAGCAGTAAAGTCATGGCCAGTACCTAACACTGCGAGAGAGCTGAAGTATTTTCTCGGGTTTACAGGTTATTACCGCCGATTTGTTGAAGGCTACTCTGCGATTGCTAAACCCCTGAACCAGCTTACTGCGGGACATGACTTGACCAAGCGACGGTTTAGCAAGAAGAGAGGCAAGAAGACACAATCACCAAAGCTTCGTAGTCAAAACGAGCCCTTTGGTGACCTCTGGAGTTCAGCCTGTCAAGAGTCCTTTGAAGAAATTGTCAAAAGGTTAATTTCGGTCCCCGTTCTTGGTTTTGTTGATTATCAGAAGCCATTTATTCTTCACACCGATGCTAGTGGGATAGGACTTGGTGCTGCACTCTACCAAGAAAGTGATGACGGTCGACCTCATGTCATTGCATACGCTAGCCGCGGCTTGTCTAAGAGTGAACTCAACTACCCCGCATACAAGTGGGAATTCCTGGCGTTGAAATGGGCCATCACTGAAAAGTTTCGTGATTATTTATATGGTAGTCCCTTTACTGTACTGACCGACAACAACCCGCTGACTTACATTCTCACCACCGCCAAACTTGACGCCACCGGCCATCGTTGGCTGGCAGCCCTCGCAAACTTTGACTTTGTCATCAAGTATCGCCCTGGCAACAGGAACGCGGATGCGGATGGGTTGTCAAGGAGACCACAGGCAGCCCCACTTGTAGATGAAGAATCTGTAGAAGTTGAAAAGAAGATCTCACAACTCCGTGACCGGATCATCAATCCTACCGAAGACGGTGTCTGTTCTAGAGATGTGTTTCGAGCCATTTGTCAACGACATAGTATCAATATACTGGCAAATAGTACAACAACTAACAGCTCTAATGATGATGATGATCCAGCACTCATTGAAAGTTTAACAGACTCACCGCAAGCTATCCCATCAGATTTTTTCCCCCCATTGTCAACTCAGACTGCGCTGCCCATGATGAACCCTGACAACTGGAGACAATTACAGAGTGAGGATGACAATGTCAGACTTGTAATTGAATGTGTCCAGAGTGGCGAGAATCCTCGAGGCGTTCAGCGGGCAGAATTGCAAGAGAGGCCCAACTCCTCCTCCGTCACTGGGACAAGTTAAACATCAAGAGGGGTCCTTTATCGGCAAAGTACCACGAGCGATGGTCGGGTGGTGTTCCAACTGGTTGTGCCGAAGAACCAGCGAAACAAGGCACTCCGAGGTATCCATGACGACGTCGGCCATCTAGGTTTTGAGAGAACTTTGATCTGGCCCGGTCTCGGTTTCTGGCCTAATATTGCAGCAGACGTGAGTTGAAGTGTCAAACGTGTGAGCGGCGTGCGTGCGGAGAAACGGAGGGCTTTGAAGACCGCACCCTTGTCTCCATCCAAACCACGGCACCTATGCAACTCGTGTGCATTGATTTCTTAAGTCTGGAACCTGACGCTAGCAACACCAAAAGATATTTTGGTCGTGACGGACCACTACACACGCTACGCACAGGCTTTTCCTACAAAGAATCAATCATCTCGCACGGTTGCCAAGGTGTTGTGGGAGAACTATTTGTGTGCACTATGGGTTTCCTGAGCGGCTACATTCCGACCAAGGGCGGGATTTTGAGGGCACGTCTCATTCAGAATTTGTGTGCTGTCTCGGAAAAAAAATCGAGAACGACTCTCCCCACCACCCAGGGAACGGACAGTGCGAGCGGTTTAATCAAACCTTGTTAAATATGCTCGGCACCCTAGATGAGGAACAGAAGAAAAGTGGAGGTTATACGTCGGTCCCCTGGTACACGCCTACAACTGCACCAAGCATGCGTCCACCGGCATGTCTCCGTATTTTTCTTATGTTTGGCCGTGAGCCACGACTCCCCCCATTGATGTCCAGTTTGGATTACCGACTCAGCAGGGCGGGGGCTGACCACACCCAGTACGCTATTGACCTTAAGGAGAGGATGCGTCGAGCACACGAACTTGCCTCAGCTGCTATGGAGAAAACAGCTTTGAGGTACAAGGCCCGCTATGACAAACGGGTTCGTGATCATGCACTTGAAGCAGGTGATCGTGTGTTGGTAAAAACGTTGGCCTGAAGGGCCGACACAACTGCTGACCGTTGGAGTAAGATAGTTTACCGTGTCCAACGACGAGTAAGTCCAGATATGCCGGTTACGTGGTTGAGCCGATCGATGATGATGGCCCACGAAAAACTCTTCATCGCAACATGCTCTCCCATGTGGGTTTGTCCCTCATGTGAAGATGAACCTAGTGATAGGGGCCGACCACAGCCCAAGCCTCGCCGCAAACGCCCCGTTCGACGGCCCCTGGTGACACCTGCTGTGGACGACATGGCTGATGCGCTGGATTCAGACATATCAGATGACAACGTTTATGTTCTTCGTCCCATACCTGCCCCAGGACGTTAGTTGCTCTTAACCCGAATGCTCCGGTGTTTGCCCCTGAAGTGACCGCACCTGAGCCCGTATCTTCTGCCAGTGATGCGCTAGTCCCCAGCCCAGAAGAGAGTGAATCTGCCCAAAGCTCACAACCCTCCAACTCTGATGAGACCATGCCGTCTCCGAGCAACAACGATACCACTTCTTCTCCTTCTAACTCATCCAACTCGGATGAGCACCCTGGTGAGGAGAGCGAAAAGTCAGCGCCTGAACCCACAGTTCCTGAGTCTGAACCCTCTGTTCCTGAGCCTATCAGTGTGACGTCAGCTGAGACAGATAATGATGAGCCGAACATTGCCTCGCGACCTGTACGTAATAGAAGGCCGCCCAAATATTATGGGTTTGAAGGGCATGAAGCCAGATTGCTTGAACAACATTTGATGACCCAGCAAAGGGCATTAGAGATAACTAATAACCTTGTCAATGTCATGTGTCAGTGATCGTCACCTACCGGTGTTTGACCATGTCGTGGACGCCACGGTTTTAGAAGGGGAGAATGTCGGGCCTTGTTAAATTTTAGATTTCTTTAAAAAGATTTAGCCCGACAAGAACAAAATTTTGCTTTTCTCTCTTGATGTTCCCACGCTCACGAGAACATAATTTTGCTGAGTTTACAACACTTCCTAACAAGGTTGTTGAGCTGGCACCTTTTGGTGCTGCCCAAGGGCAAATTATCACACTTGCACCACCCCCCATAGATTGCAAGTCGTTGTTCATATTGTGGGAAAGTGACCACTCGGACAACGTGGCATAAACAAAGGTATAGATGTGATAACTCACATCCGGCCATGCTTTCTCAGAATATTAGTCCACTATTCCTTTTCTGATTGGCCCTTACCGGTTACTAGGCAAGATTACCTCATTGTCTTAGTTTCTTAGCCAATGAAATTGTCCCACCAAACCTGTTGAGCCCGTGTTCCCATGGTGTTACTTCTAGCTTGCTTAAAAAATTCAGAAGCAGTAGAAGACCTCAAGCGAGAAGACCGTAAATTCAAGTGCTCCGATTTTTGCACTTGTAGTTAGTACAACTTTAGGAACAAATTATACTTCCTAAGTCATTTCCTAAATCCTTCTCGCATCATTGCCACGTGCTCTGTTGATATAGGTAAGCAGATTTATTACTATCTGTATAAATGTACGTTGTATACATCCCTTGGGTGGTTTAGATTCAAGAACTAGCCGTTAGACAGCTCAAGATGGAGATAACAACCCAATATGAGTCTCAGGCTAGACACCCGTCTCTGGTTAAAATATATGTTCCTTTTGTTAAAATTTATTGTAGATATGATGCTTAGTCGTAACTAGTCGTCGGACGAACTCAAGATGGAGGCAACGATCCAATATGAGTTGCAGACTAGATACAGTTTTTATGATGCTCAGTCTATATTGTGATTAGCGATTATAGTTTTATTTACTATTTTCATACCAAGCATTAGATCAATTGCCTATCTGGATGCTGTATTTTGGATTTCACTGATGAGTTGAGTTTTAGTTATAAGTTGAGTTAGCCATGATATTCTAGCGGAAGATGACGCTCTCGCTTAGTCGCTTTTGTATAGGGCTTCTATTTAGTATAGAATCATGTTTGTTGTCGTTCTTTCATCGCCGAAAGATCTGAGACTTTTTGATTGTCTTGTAACCGTTTTTTTTCACACAAGTTATTAAGTTTCACAATCCGTTATTTAGTTAGTTGTATTCTTATTGTTTAGCTTATTTACTAGTTTATTGCTCCATCTTATGTGCAACCAGTTCGGTCTTGTGTGATCAATGGTCAACTAAGTTAACCATATACTAGGTATACGACCGTTTGCCCTCAGTTGACCTTCCAATATTCTTAGCTGTGCAAATGGTACACCTACTATTTCCTTGTTCAGACCTTTTGTCATTTACTATGTTTTGCATAGTCAAATTATGATGTTTCATCTTGAATGCAGTTCAGTGAACATCACTTGGACAACAATATTATTATTGTCCAATCCCCGACTTGGGTTGTTTTGATTCACAACCAATCCACTAGCCATTTTTATTGTTGAACTATTTGGTATTACTCTTTAGGTATTGGTTTATCTTTTGAGTAAGTTAGTTAGTGCTTTTTATATAAAGTTGATCGAACGAGAAGCAGTAGAAGACCTCAAGCGAGAAGACCGTAAATTCAAGTGCTCCGATTTTTGCACTTGTAGTTAGTACAACTTTTAGGAACAAATTATACTTCCCTAAGTCATTTCCTAAATCCTTCTCGCATCATTGCCACGTGCTCTGTTGATATAGGCACACATTTAACAGGTCCCTGGGGAGCCATCCTGGTTCGCCTTTCTACTCCTGTTTCCGCTTCTCACCACCCTCTACCCCGATTGGATTTTTTGCCTGGACGTCGCTGCCTTGGACCCAGAGCCCGTTACTCTTGAAACCCCCTCTACCTGGATTTGTCGTCTCGCTGGATTTCGCCTGGACTTCCGTTCGCGTTGGACCCGGAGCCCACCTGAGATCACACGTCGCTACGCGTTCTCCTACTCAAGACCCAGTGAAGCGCTAACTAGCTAAGACCTTTAAATTATTATTGTTTGACTCATGTAATTATTGCTCCAGTGGCTTAATATTCTCTCAAATTCAGATTTGACGTTACCCTAGTGAACATTGCAAGTACCGTTATAATCCTTCTAATTGAAAGAGAGTTGTTTTGAGACTTTGAGATTGTTGTGCGATCGGTACCCATTATTGAATAAGCCACTGTAGGAATATAAAACCTTGTAAATTGATTTCATTCCTTGTAATATATATGTTTCATGTGTGACATTTCAGTGGTTTAAATTGTTGGTTTTTTTCCCTTGTCATGCGACAGATCTAGTGAGCCCTTTTCCTTCCAATTTTTTGACAACTAACTGTTATTTTATATTTGTATTCGAATAATTTTTTTGTTCGAGCTTCACGCCTCGAGTGTGTGAAATTTGTGTCTTGAGTTGTAAACTCGTGACCTTCAATTCCATCTTTCTAAGTTGTCGATCAAGTTGCGTCCCCACATTTGACAATTGTCTCACTCGATTCTAAATTGTAGAGATTGCCAGATTTTGGTTGGTAATTATTTTACACCATTGAAGTTCACACCTTAATATTATGTCCTGACGATTTATTGTTGACGTGACGATTGTTGATAATTTTGCACATTTAACTGAAGATTTGAATAACAATATTAATGTTCCCAGAGGGAAGGATCAACTCAATTCCGCTGTCTGTATGATTTTTATTCTGAGCAAATATCCATTATTAACAACGAACTACCGCAGGTACTCAGAAAATGCTTGAGAATACCCTGTGACAATTGCAAAGGGAAACATTTTGTTTTACGCAAGATGACCCCGTAGGGAAACTCAGATTCTTCTTATTTGGTACTTTCAGTTGTTTGACATTGGAAGAAAAATCACGAAATTGGATAGCGACACAAAAGAAGTTTCGAAAATTAGGCGCATTTAATTGAATACCCTGAAAATTAAATTGAATGCCCATAAATGAAGGCCAAATTTTTTTTTTAAATTAATCGCGAAAAGGTGTGAATAATACAATATCAGGATGAGTCAACTGAAGTCATGAATGCAAAAAAAAAATTAAATAGAACTAACTAAACCCAGTTGTGAATGACAGGAAAGATATAATGTCTATATGTAAATTAACGCAACAATATAAAAACACTGATTTGATCGGATCAGAAAAAACGGAGTCAATTTGAACGTTCTTTAACGAAAATTAACCCAAATTTTGTTTTTGAAATTTACCGAGAAAAATCTATAATTATTAGGTTTAGTATCCTTTTAGTATCAATATGGGTTGAATGCTATCAAAAATAAGGTTACACGAATGAAACATGCGTGAGACGCTGCCCTGTGAGGAAACACGCACAGGCAACAGGCGCAGGTTCGGGTAGTGTAACGGCGCGGGCTACGGCCGCCGTATGGCAGAAACGATCGGGACAAATGCGGAAACGACGACGTTCAGGGATTTCGAAGTGCGGCGAAGAGCCGGTGAACCCCGAGGCACCGGTGTAGACTTACTACAAACACAACAAAGGTGGTCTCGAGCAATCAGAGAAACTCGAGCAATCTCTATTGCTGAGACTCATACAAAGGATGAAGCGTCAAGCCAAAAAGAAAGTAGAGGGGAAAACAAAGAAATAAACAAATCCCATAAGCATACGCTGTTAAAACTAAACTGCATCATTTTGTGTTGATATTGTGTAATTCGTGAATATAAATATCATGGATATAATCAATAAACAGCATTGTTATAGTTTGTATACCGACAGTGTAGGTAATATTAGGTTTAGTATCCTTCATTAATATGGATTGGTTGCTATCAAAACAAGCTTACGCTGTATATTCATTTGGTAAATATGTGAGTAAATTCAATTTACTCACATATTTCAATTTAAAAATCAATTTTTGATAAGAATCAATGAGGTTTATACACAAATCACTATGTTAAGAATTCAGTTGATGTTGTTTTGTCTTTAAAAGGAAGGTACATCATTGGTATTTGGCAACGTATGTTTAGTTCAACCCTCTAGTTTTCAAGAAATGTCATACAATTCACTTGTAAACATTTCGTCACATTAGGTGCTCTCGTTTTAGAGAAAACAACGAATAATTTTGCTCTTTTTTCTGTTTTTATGTATTGACAAATAAGTTGAGTGACAGCAACGTTTTATAAATTCGACATGGTAATTTCTCTAAGATGCACAAGGGAAGAAATCAGGATGAATCTTGTACCAAACTTACACCAAGTATATTTTTACATAAGTATTTGTTTATTTTATATTCTGGTAATTACCAATCTTGTACATTTCCTTTTAACGACAAATGCATTCATACTTTGCGTAATCAAATTGTAAGTTGAATTAGTGTGTCTCAAATACATTCCGATCTGTGTATTTATTATAATGTAGAAATTGTTCGTTTTCTATACACATTTCACTCTTTTTCGAAAATGACAACAGGTCAGTTGGAATGAAAACAGGTGTTTCGTACCATCTTAAACCCAAATAAACTTAAGCTTACATATAATAATTCACAAAATTTCGTTTTAAAATTAATGACAATGGTGTAAGCCCATTACACACCACAAACACTGGAGTATTAGAAACTACAAGAGTGATGTTAATATTGATCAGCTTTTCCAATATGAACACCATGGAAGAATCAAGTAACCACTGGTGTTAATTTAACACCACAGATTTTGCTTGCTAAAGATACTTAAATAAACACAAATTATTTCCACAATGCTATGAACCATTATCCATGTTGTATGCCTTGTAAATAATACTAATAATGCACACTTACCTTGAAACTGTTGATATTCTGCTTCGATAATGACCAAAAGTTAAGATGCGAGATGTTTGTCCTATATTTCCGTGTTACAGAGTATCCCGCATAAACATCAGATCTAGTTTATTGTCTGTCGATAATATGCAATAGATAAGATGTGAGATGTTTGTCCTATATTTCCGTGTTACAGAGTATCCCGCATAAACATCAGATGTAGTTTATTGTCTGTCGATAATATGCAAGAGATAAGATGTGAGATGTTTGTCCTATATTTCTGTGTTACAGAGTATCCCGCATAAACATCAGATGTAGTTTATTGTTAGTGCGAACTGCTTAAGGAAAATGAACACAATGAAGCTAAAACTCGACGTCGATGCCTTAAATGCCTCGCCCGACCAACACATTATGCTAATAGGCTTTTAATTAATTTTATTTTAATAGGTTGACGTCACAAGTCATTTATAATTTATATTTTCTGTTATATATTACATATTTTCCCCCGTATCATGTACATCCGGAGTTCATGACATTGAAGTCACTGCATCCCTGGACACTGAATGTACTACAGGGAAGGAGTTTAGACTATTGGCTAAATGCATCATTGCCTCCGGAATCAGAACACATAAACAATTTTGAATTTGTTTCCATTTTACGAATTTGTTTGTTGTTGTTGTTTTTTGTTTGTTTGTTTGTTTGTGTTTGTTTTTTGTTTTGTTTCTTTGTGTGTTTATTGAATGCAGCTGATAACGTAATTTAACTTGCAACTGTCTGTTTAGTGAGCAGTACCACACAGACTACCAAAGGGAAATCTGAGAGGTAAAACCTCTATGTAACCACGCTATATTATGTGTGTTTGTTTGGGTTTAAACCGAGGACTTATATAACAAACTAGAATAATGGGTTTACAGTTATTGTTTGCAAATGTCCTCGGTTGAAAACGTGAACAAATCATATGGGAAATGCCTAACAGTTTGAGGGGAATCAACTAAGTTTCATAATATGGAAATGGAAGTTTCCATACATTTTAGAAAATACATTCGGCAATTAACAATCATTTTCACTATAAACCTAAAGAAAATAAACAACATTGATAATAACCTGATTACAATATGACAGAATTATTATCAGAAAGCTTACTTGATGTGAAATTGGTCAAGATACCAGTCATCCTGGGAAACAATGCGCACATTTCATCAAAGAAAACACCAACAAATATGAACATTTTTCAAAAAGTTGCCAGATGGAAATATTTTACTCCAAGTGTCTTCTGATGTGATGTAAGGAGAATTTGATAATAAAGCAGGTTAAAATCCCCTTATTATGCAATATCTCCACTTAATATCTCCACAAAATGTACCCTTAATACATTAATACAGAAATAACATTTTAACTCAGATAGTTATCTAGTGTCGATGAACTTGTTATTATAGTCAATTTGTAATTAATTTTGTTTAATACATTACAAATTCTTAATACGGCTTAACAGTGTCACTATAACCTCTTTTCCAGGCGTTTCTATAGATTACTTTGAATGTCAATGTAGAATTTATCCATAATACCACATCAGCTTCCATTACGGCGGATTGTATGGAAGAATAGACATGTATGCGTACATTTTACAGTACACATACAGGGTATGCAGTCTACATGTATTACAGGCAAATAATAGTTATACACAGTTCGCCACGACAACATTTTAGTGCCATGATTCCAACCGAAAATCATCATCTATGACTAGATCTTTAACTATTATGTTGGCACTGTCATCAAGTCAAATTTACTCAAGTTAATTGAAGTCACAAGTAATTTTTGTCCAAGTCAAGTCGATTCACAAGTAATTTTTTGTGTAAGTCAAGTCGCAAGTCACACTGATAATTGGCGACTGGAGTCGGACTCAAGTCCGAGTCACCAACTCTAGTCAACAACACCAAGTTATTTTGTATTATTGTTTTGATGAGACCTAATTGTTCTGTTGTTGTATATAATATGCCCTACATTACTGCAAGAACATCGTGTCTTATTGTAGAACAACGAGGTTTGAATGAATATAAAAATACTATAGGCCCACTTGCAGAGTTAAAGATCAGGTCTTCGTCTCATGTCTTGCTGTGTCATTCAGTGTAATTAGTTTATGGTTACCCTGTATAAACAAGCTCATATTCGTTGTCCTTTGTGACACTTGTTTCAAACAGATCAGTATCCTTTAGAAGAGTTTTATATAATAATTGTTTTCCTGAATTGAAAGTTTTTCTTGATTATTCCCAGAACCCTGTTGGTTTGCCTCCGCACAGTGTCTACTGATTCCGTTATTTTACCTTGATAATGACTTGAGATGTTGGCAACTATGATTTGGTGTTATCATTCCCCCGTCCGTGCTGGGCCCAATTTCCATGGCACTGCTCACTGCGGAATTCTGCGCTTACGGCGCATAGAATCAAACGCTTTTTATGGCGCCGTAGGCGCAGAATTATGTGGTAAGCAGTGCCATGACATTGGGCCCTGGTCGATCACGTTGTATTTGAAATAAGTGATGTAAATTCACTGCCCCCTTTGAATTGTATATGATAATGTTCAATTACGGCGTTGATTTATCACGTCTAAACCGCCCCCCCCCCCCCGCTCGTTGAACGATATTCAAGGTGTTCAAATGGGAAAGACATTTCAGCCCCTCTCTCATTTTTGGTTGATATGAAGGTATCAGAATTAATAAAATTTAACTAGTCGTACTTGTAAACATGTTATATCGTGTACACGGCTGTTCGATGCAGCCGATCACGTCACATAAAATAACACACAACATAAGGTACAATAATGTGTACACGGCTGTTCTATGTCTTAGGTCAAGAAACGCAGGTTCAAATAACGTAAAGGCGCGGGCGGCGGGCAGACCTGTAAATTTCTCACCTGATTTTGACACAGACACCGGGTCGATGTTCCCGTCGTCATATGCCCATTATAGGATTCGTACAACAATCGGCATGAACCTTGTATCGTCTTTCTGTTTCAAAGAACACTGTAATGTAAACAGGGGTGGATCAAGAGTCTCGATAAAGTGGGGACGGCAAAAAGGGAAGAAGATTGCCAAACAAGAGAGATATACTCAGAAACGTATGGTAAATGTATACACACACCGCAATAAATGGGTGGGAGTGCATGCAGGGCCGTAGCGATCGGGGGTTAAGGGGGTGTGACAACCCCTAATAATTCTTCTAAGTCGGCATTTAGAGACTCAGTCAGCAAATGAAGCATCCAATGTACCGGTACTAGAACAATGGTTGGTCCAGAATAAATGTTCAGTCGGCAAACCCAGAGAAAATATATTGTGTTTCTAAGCATTGAATATTTGCCGACTTGTTATTTATCAGTTGTATTTACATTGTATTGTACTCACGGAAAGAGCTGCGGTAACGTGAGAGAAACCCCCCACCCCCTCGTTGAGCGACCTTAGAGATTGTCCACTGATGTCAGTTGGCAAATTGGCTTCCACCCAAAAAAAATGCTTTCGCTATGCCCATGGGTGCATAGGCATACCCCCCTCCCCAGATCCGCTATTCAATGTGAACTCTCTTGACAAAAACTCTATATATAATAGGAAATGTATTAATAATAGGTGTTCATTTATATTCATAATATCATAGTGATACAATTGACATCCATTATGCATACACAAATTATATAAGATGATCTCAATGTGCCTGGTTGGTTTATTATGAGATAAGGAACTTGAATATATATTGCAATGGTTCAGAGTTTTCAAACCTAATATCGTTACATTATATTCACATTTATTGTCATTTAGTAAAATGCATTTATCAAATATTACGAAACGAATTACTAGATCAACAAAAACGTATTTCCAGAAAGGCTACGTGCAGGTTATCATTGCAGGGAGCAACCATGCATCTCATCATCACATCCATCGTGGAATCAATTACATGTGCGTGTCAATATTAACCTTATAAAACCCTGTCATATTGATATACATATGTTGCAATATGATCAGGTCTTCGTCTCATATCTCGCTGTGTCATTCAGTGTAATCAGTTTACGGTTCTCCATAAGCAAAGCCATATTAGTTGTCCTTTGTGACACTTGTTTCAAACAGATCAGTATCCTTTAGAAGAGTTTTATATAATAATTTGTGCAATTGTTATTTTCCTGAAGTGAAAGTTCCTCTTGATTCTTCCCAAAACCCTGTTGGTTTGCCTCCGCAGAGTGTCTACTGATTTTAAGGGATTTATAGTTTTCTTCAGTTTAATGTTGGTATTTTCCCCGCCCAGTGTATATTTGAGGATGTGTGTTATTAACACTAGCCGAAGGCGCACGCCCCAACCAGGAACAACACACCTGGGCTTAAATCTCAGAGGCTGGGGGAATAATTATTATACCCCACTTGTTGGCCCGGGGTATGGTCCAAAGGATCATCCCCGAATTGTTCATGCAGTAACAAATAATAATAAGCGAATAATTCTTGCAAAAAGGGGGCAGTTTGGTTGATTTAAATATTGATTGTCTGGTACAAAAAGTGATGTTTCAATCGGTGTCGGGGGGGGGGGGGTATCCCCACCTTGAGCGATGTTCCAGATGCAGTTCTTCATTGTACATTATGTAAACAACTTTCAATATCATCCTCCACACACTTTTCCACACGGAATTACGCCACTGTTATTTCTCTACCGACTTGGTCGAGAAATCCTAATGCATACTTCATTAGGTAGATACTTTGTTATGATATAACCTATATGCAAATATAGACGAGCCAAACTTTGATTAAAATAAACTTGCATACATATTCATATTGTTCGTGTGCAAATAATTCAGTAGTTTAATTACGTCCACACAACAGACAGGTAAAGGCGCTCATTGCTTTGCCACTCGTATGCGTAGTCTTTTTTCAAGCGCGGTGCACCAGGTTGCCGCGTGCGCCTTGACTAAGGCTAGTTGCCATTCATACAGTTCCATTGCGTGTATACTGCATTCAAGCGGGATCACGATTTTGCACGCGAGATCAATCTTGCTGGATCGCGGGATCCAAGTAAATTTAAACTTGAGTATGATCCCGCATAGATTTATCGTGTCCACCAGAAGTTACGCTAGTGTAGTCTGAACGGTCATCGTTTCTTGTCGCTATGTTATAACTTATTTAAATTTAAATTTTCGGTTAATTAAATATTTAATTTATGTTAAACAAAAAACGCACCGTTTAAGGATTTAAATCAACTATACGGAAGCTGTTTATTGCATAACCAAGTCGACCGGTGTAAAAGTCAATGCCATTTGTTAGTGTATTTTGTGTTTGACCCCAATTAGCGCCACTCGCCCCTTCAAAATGACACAACCAGAACATAATAGGCCTGTCAAAAAAGACTAATCTCTCAGTTTTAATCCTAAGGCACACCATTCACACACCTATACCTAACACACCATTCCCGATAATGCAGTGTTCAGACTTATACCTTGATAATGACTTGAGATGGCAACTATGATTTGGTGTTGTCATTTCTCCGTCCGTACTGATGGATTACTTTGGATTATTGTATTTGAAATACGTGATGTAAATTCACAATTGAATCCTAACGCTTTTCCTGACTAGTGTCTCTTCTTTGTTCATACATTTTGACTTGGACTACGGCTTGGTCGATACCGCGCTTGGTCGATATTGACAAATTGCTGGATATGATCCTTGTTTACGTTAACTCTTGTGTTTAGATCCTCCTTGTATCATCTAATTCTACTTTGAGGAGAGGCAGATCAAATTGGAGGATCAGATCCTGATGGTTCTTCCGTTTACACTTTAGCCGTTGATCGCACTGGGATCTGATACTCCTTGTGAAAGTTTAAACGCGTTGTAACGATCACCGAATGAACTACACGATCGAAAACACTCGTCAGCCTTATTCTAAATAAGGTCGTTTCTTCCGGTCAAACTAGGGGTGCCATGGCCGAGCGGTCTAGTGCATTGGACTTGGGTTCTGGTGGCTGAGTCGCCAGGGTGTGGGTTCGAATCCTCACCTCGACCGTGATGCTTGTGTCCTTGAGCAAGGCACTTTACCGTAATTGCTTCTCTTCACCCAGGAGTATAAATGGGTACCTGGCAATAGCTGGGGAAGTAACCTGCGATAGACTGGCATCCCATCCAGGGGAATGGAAATATTCTCAGTCGTTTCATGCCAACGAAACCGGAGATAAATACCGGCCTGATGAGCCAATATGGCTCGGGACAGACTTTACTTTACTTCCGGTCAAACTGAAGTGTCGCAAACATATTTAGCATGTTAAACAGTTCTGTTTATATTCTTATTATTTAGTAAGTTACTGTTACATTGACGTCGCCTTTTCTTTCTAGTCCACCTATAGTAGGGGCCCTAAGAGGACACATTGTGATTTTCTGGGTACAATCATACTACATTTCACATGGGAGTTCAGAATGGGACAAATGTAAGCTTTAGACACAGCTATTGGGGCGGAGCTTAATTTTTGTTCAGTGGGAGTAGAAGACCAAAAATGAGCATTATATGACGTCAGGATTTTGCCTCTTTTAGATAATGGCATAAATGTTCAGATGAAAATGGATCTTTGAATCTTTTCTATGGGTGTGTGTCATTTTTGAAAAAGTGAGGGGACACTAGATCAATGGCCAATCTGACCTAAGCAACCCAACATTTATTTTGTGTAAGTTTATATCTGATATTTACAATTATATAGGCCTAGGTAGGTGTTGTGTAGATGTAGATCCATCTTGTGTTTTACCTATTTTACCTATTTTAGGGTTTTCAGAAGGAGGGGTGACACTTCACCCCAACAAATTTGATGGTACCTTTCATTAATCTAGCCCTGCCTCTACAATAGGCAAACATCCCTGTAGTGTAAACGTAGGGTAAGAAAACCCAATCAGTTTTACGTTTCGTATTATATATCGTGAATAATGAACATATTGTCAGATCATTATGTCTGATTTGCGTGTCTCATGTCAGCAATTCACACAACAACATGTGTAGTAGTGGGGAAAACACAAACAAAAACAGTGTAACATTGGAAAAGCCTCTACAGGATAAAATGATGAAACATTTCAATCAAAATAATCAGCTAAAAGGGAAAACAACTTCGCATACACAGGAAACGTACTGTTCTAAAAACATACAATTAGCATGTTTGAGAATAAACGCTTACCATTATGTCATGCAATGATGTCATGTTGTCATGTATATGTTTAATGTTAGCCCAACTATATAACACTACGATATTAGACTTACATATTAGACTTACGTAACTTACATTTATAACATGACCTAGGCAATGTTTATTTAAAGAACTAAAATTTCACATAGTATTAATGAGTCTCGTTAATGTTGATATTAATCACATTTTGTAAACAATAAATAAATAAAAAATAAGAATACTTATAAAATATAGTTTCATATTATTTTGTTGTGCAAGTTTATAAATTACGTAATTAAATATTTTGAAACCAAATAAAGATTTGCTTCAAAACAAATATATGAACTAAACAAATTATTTGAAGGCAATGTGGCTATCTGTTATTGTTATTGTTATTTTTATTCTCTGGGGCAACAATTGAATGTTCGAATGAATAATAATTACAATTCTAAATACATTCAAAAATAAACATTCAATGACAACATAACGTAGGCTACACAGTTGAAACTTGTACATGTTGGTTGTCTAATGTATAATAATCTTGATTCAAAGAAAATAAGACTCAGTTTTTGAAGCAGTGTTGTCAACATTACCAATAATGCATAATGGCTTTAGCATATGTAACATATGTTGCGTGATCCCTGGCTACACAGCATGTTATTATTACAAGCTAAGTTACCCGATCTGATGATTGGATTTTCATAGCATGGAAACGTAGAAGGCCAGTCATGATTAGGGAAATGAAATATATAAGAGTATTATATGGTTATCAGGACTGACCTTTTCTGTGCTAAAACATTATGGGAAGTTATTGGATCTGACTCGCAACATAAAGATTGTCCATGGGAGAAGTAGCTACAATCCCGGTCAAATCTCGCTGGGTCCCCCAGGCCCCCAGACAATGTTGGCTCTCATTGCGCGGTCTATGCTCCGGTTTGAGAAAACAACATTGGTGGGGGGAGCGGGGGTGGTGGAGCGGGGGTGGTGGAGCGGGGGACAGGGGAGGGTACGTTTATTGTCACGCGTCTCAACTATTTTGGCTGGGATTGTCTGAATTTTCTCTTAGTTTATCTATAAAGCCGTGACCAGACGCAGACAAACCGCAGTCTTTGTCTCAGTGACCTTCAATACCTTGAAGCGGGGGGGGGGGGGTATGTTTATTGTCACGCGTCCCAACTATTTTGGCCAGGATTGTAGGTTTGATGACAGTCCTGTAACTTCAAGGGTAACGGTTTTTTAATTTATTTTTTTAATTTTTTTTAATGCAAGTTCGCCCCAAACAAGGCTAAAAGCCACTCTTGGTAAGGGGCTACAAGAAGAAAACATAGAAGATGAAAATAACTCAAGGTAGGAATTGATATTCCTCTTAAAACTGTCCTTGCTGGCCCTAATTGTTGACGGTCATTGCGAAGCATAGGTCTAGTTTAACTGAGCTTTGGGACATCTGAACAGAAATGGTATGGTAAATTGACGAATTTGTTGGTATTTTAGGCCAAACCCGTGTGAATTTGTGAACCAAAAATGAAGACCATATCCTGCCCCCCCCCCTTTGAATTGTATATGATAATATGTTTAATTACGGCGTTGATTTATGGCGCCCAGCGGCGTAGCCGAGGGGAACCTGGGGAGGCACGTGCCCCCGCCCCACAAATTTCCAGTGCCACCAGTGCCTCCAGTGCCCGCAAAAACAGAAAAGAAAAAGGAAAGGGAAAAACCCATACCCCCTGGGTCCCCCCACTGAAAAAGTCCTGGCTACGCCGCTGATCGCGTCTACACCCTCGCCCCCCCCCCCGCTCATTGAACGATATTCAAGGTGTTCAAATAATACGGGAAAGACATTTCAGCCCCTCATTTGTGGTTGATATGAAGATCTCAGAATTAATAGAATCGTACTACTCGTACTTGTAAACCTGTTATACCGTGTCCACGGCTGTTCGATGCGTCACATAAAATAACATTCGGCATAATGTACAATGGTGTGTACATGACTGTTCTATGTCTTAGGTCAAGAAATGAAGTTCAAATAACGTAAAGGCGCGGGCGACGGGCAGACGTGTAAATTGTTCACCTGATTTTTGACACGGACACAGGATCTGTAACTATATGTTGACAATGTCATCAAGTCAAATTTACAAGTCATTCACATTTACAAGTCGATTCACAAGTCAAGTCGATTCACAAGTTATTTTTGTGTAAGTCAACTGGACAGGAGTCGGACTCATGTCCGAGTCACCAACTGTAGTCAACAACACCGATTTATTTTTATATTATTGTTTTGATGAGACTTAATTGTTCTGTTGTTGTGTATACAATGACCTACATTACTGTAAGAACAATATTATTGCCCTGTACAACAATGGGGCTTGAGTCAATATCAAAATACTACAGGGCCACTTGCTGATAAAAGATAGCTTTCATTCATGAAGTGCGCGGCGTTTCACAGATGTACGTAAACAAAAAACAGTCATATTATAGGAGTCATGCAACTTACAATCGGCATGAAACCATGTATTGTCTTTCACAGATGTACAGTACGTAAACAAAAAACGTGAAAATTCATTCATATTTTGCGTTAGTTCAATGTAAGTTGTGTCTCAAAATACATTCCGATCTGTGTATTTATTATAACGTAAAAATTGTTCGTTTTCTATACACATTTCACATTGTGTTTTATTTGGAAATGACAACAGGTCAGTCGGAATGATAACAGGTGTTTCGTACCATCTTAAAACCAAATAAACTTATGCGTATATATAATGTTTCACACAATCGGCATGAAACCATGTATCGTCTTTCTGTTTCAAAGAACACTGTCATGTGAACAGGGGCGAATCAAGGGTCTCGATAAAGGGGGGACGGCAAAAAGGGAAGAAGATTGCCAAACGAAAGGTATACCGGTACTCAAAAACGTATGGTAAATGTACACGCACCGCAATAAAAGGGAGGAAGATTGCCAAAGAGAGAAAAACGTATGGTAAAGGTACACACACCGCAATAAAAGAGAGGAAGATTGCCAAACAAGAGAGATCATCAAAAACGTATGGTAAATGTACACACACCGCAATAAAAGGGAGGAAGATTGCCAAACAAGAGAGATATACTCAAAAACGTATGGTAAATGTACACACACCGCAATAAAAGGGAGGAAGATTGCCAAACAAGAGAGATATACCGGTACTCAAAAACGTATGGTAAATGTACACACACCGCAATAAAAGGGAGGAAGATTGCCAAACAAGAGAGATATACTCAAAAACGTATGGTAAATGTACACACACCGCAATAAAAGGGAGGAAGATTGCCAAACAAGAGAGATATACTCAAAAACGTATGGTAAATGTACACACACCGCAATAAAAGGGAGGAAGATTGCCAAACAAGAGAGATATACTCAAAAACGTATGGTAAATGTACACACACCGCAATAAAAGGGAGGTGCATGGGCAATTCCTCCTAGATCATCCGTTAAATGTGAGCTTTTTGGAAAATGCTCTATGTATAATAAGAAAAGGAATTAATAACTGTTGTTCCTTTATATCCATAATAATCCTTTATACCCATAATATCATAAAGTGATACAATTTACATCAATTATTCATACACAAATTATATAAGATGATCTCTGTAGATGCCTGGTTGGTTTATTATGAGACAATGAGCTTGAATATATATTGCAATGATTCAGAGTTTTCAAACCTAATATCGTTACATTATATATACATTCATTGTATACATTCATTTAGTAAAAGGAGTGTCGCGGCCTTGCGGTGTATTGCATCGGATTCAAGTTATTGTGTTGTTTAAAACCCGTCCTGGCTGGTTGCGGCGCTTGTGTCCATGAGTACCGGTACTTAACCACAACCCAAGACATTTATCGTGAAAGAGAAGGGGCTTGCCCCGGTGTTTAATATCGTGAAAGAGAAGGGGCTTGCCCCGGTGTTTAATATCGTGAAAGAGAAGGGGCTTGCCCTGGTGTTTCTGGAATGGCAGCAAAATGTGCCGAAAAGGGTAATAATGCTCATGCGCCATGAGCGTCAAACGCCATGAGCGTCGTTGTCATCGTCGTCGTCATTATTAGAAGTTACTAGATCATCAAATCACCAAAACGTATTTCCAAAAAGGCTACGTGCAGGTTATCATTGCAGGGAGCAACCACGCATCTCATCATCACATCCACCATGGAATCAATTACATGTGCATGTCAATGTTAACCTTATAAATCCCTGTCATATTGATACATAATGTTGCAATAATGATCATGTCTTTGTCTCATTTCTCGCTGTGTCATTCAGTGTAATCAGTTTATGGTTCTCCATACCCTGTATAAGCAAACTCATATTAGTTGCCCATTAGAAGAGCTTTATATAATATTTTGTCCAGTTGTAGAGGTTCCTCTTGATTATTCCCACAACCCTGTGCCTCTGCACAGTATTTACTGATTTTAAAGGATTGATCGTTTTCTTCAGTTTGATGTTGCTATTTTCCACGCCCAGTGTATTTTTGAGTATGTGTGTTACCCTAGTCGAAGGCGCACGCAGGCAACCTAGAACTATACACACGAGGATCAACCGTGGCCTTTTGTTTTTTCTTGTTATTCATGATGATGATGAGGGATATATACCCCCACTTGTTGGCCCGGGGAATGGTCTATAGGATCAACCCCCCACCAACCAGAATTTTTAATAAACGAATAATTCGTGCAAATAAAGGGTGAAATTTGATTTGTTTAAATATTTATTGTCTGTTTGTTTCTTTGTCTGTTTGGGTGTCATCTTTAAGGAGGAGAGAAATGGTACATAAAGTGATGTTTCAAGAGTTGAGCGATATTCGAGATCCAGTACTTCGTTGTACATTATACAAACAAATGTCATCACCCCAAAACACACTACCGACTTGGTTGAGAAATGCTAATACATACTGCTTTAGGTAGATACTTTGTTATGACATCACACATATGCAAATATAGACGAAAGAAACATTGCTCACAATAAATTCGCATGCATATTGATATTGCTGGAGGTGTATAAATAATTCAGTAGTATACGTCCACACAATGGACAGGTAAAGGCGCTCATTGCTTCGCCACTCGCATGCGTAGTCTTTTTCAAGTGTGGTGTACTGGGTTGCCGCGTGCTCCTTGACTAAAGGCTAATTGCGTGTACACTCCATCCAAGTGGGTTCATGATTGTGTACGCGAGATCAATCTTGCAGGATCGCAGGATCCAAGTCATGTTTAAACTTGGGTTTGATTCATTGATTCATTGTGTACACCGGAAGTTACGTCAGTGTAGTGTGAAAGGTCATCTTCACAAGTAAAATAAACTTGAAAAGGCAGGATTTTAAAAAACGAGCGATCGATCGTGTGCATAATCTATGACCCCATGTTTCATGGTAACCGATGTTGAATACATGCACATTTACTTGTGTGTTTTTAATTGTTGTAGTAATCATTTAAAATATACAGAGACGACATATACGTAGCTGTTGTTTGTCAACACATGCCACCAGTCTCATCCCGGTCCCACAACCTCTACACGCAGTCTCGACTGCTGATCGGTAATTGTCGCTATTTGATAATTTGATAATTTTGTTAAATATTGAATTTCTGTTACACTAGAAATACACCGTTTAAGTATTTAAATCAACTACGGAAGCTGTTTCATTGCATAGCCAAGTCATCCATTGCAGAAGCCAATGCCATTGTTATGGTATTTTGTGTTTGACCCAAATTAGCGACACTCGCCCCTTCAGAATGACACAACCTTGATAATGACTTGAGATGTTGGCAACTATGATTTGGTGTTATCATTTCCCCGTCCGTACTGATCGATCACTTTGGGTTATTGCTGGATATGATCCTAGTATACGTTAACTCTTGTGTTTGGATCCTCTTTGTATCATCTAATTCTACTTTGAGGAGAGGCAGATCAAATTGGAGGATCACATCCTGATGGTTCTTCCGTTTACACTTTAGCCGTTGATCACACTGGGATCTGATACTCCTTGTGAAAGTGTAAACGCGGTGTAATAAACAGATGAACTACACGTATAAACTTTAGGCCCAGTAGTTGGCTCAACTATATTGGGGCGGAGCTAGATTGATGGGAGTGGGGGCAGAAGACCCAAAAACATTTTTTGCCTGAATTAGATAATACATGTTCAGATGAAGATCGAAAGGTTGAGGGGACAAAAGATCAATGTCCAATCTGACCCTAGCAGCACATTTACTGTGTGTAACCTTTTATCTGATACTTATCTGCAATTATATGTGTTGTGTAGATGTACACCCCCAATTATTGTGTTTTACCTGTTTTAGGGGCGGATCCATGTTTTCAGGAGGAAGGGAGACGCTTCACCCCGGCAAATTTAACGGTACTGTGCGGTACTGCGCTAATATAATCACTCCACCCTTTCAACAATCGTCCCCTGCCCCTATAATTTGTTTTGCGCTGTTCCATGTTAAACGTTCACCGTATGTCATGCAATTACGTAATTGATATGTACAACAAAGAATATCAAACTACAGAGATTTGCTTCGATAAGGGCTCTTAAAACGTTATTATCAATAAATGTATTCCTTTATTGAAATACACAGTTCACAAAAAACACATAACAAATGTGTGAATTAAACAAATTATTTGAAGGCAATGTGGCTATCTGTTATTGATATTATATTTTATTCTCCGGGGCAACAATTCAACGTTAGAATAAATAATAATTACAATTCTGAATGCATTAAAACAATTGTTTAAATCAACAACAACATAACGTACAAAGCTACAACTTGTATATGTTGGTTGTTTAATATATATATATATATATATCTTGATTCAAAGAAAACTAGAGATGAGTGTTTGTTGACTAACAAACACAAGATGTTCGTGTGAACTTTCGGTTCAATCAATATATCATCAGTGATGTTATAAACATATTTTGCAAAGGTCTATCATCTATAACAATATCAATTTCACATGCAAAAGACCTATCAATTTTGCGTTAGAATGTGTTGTGTTTAATATATTTCGTGTGGTAGCCAAAATTGTTTAAGTTTCATGAAACGGGCAATCTGTGACTCAACGTTCGCGTACATTTACACATTCAGTCAGGTGAATAGCCATTTCAAACGGGGATTACTGGCCTTTTAATTATCACATTACCGTAAACTCTTGACTTTAATCAGTAGAATGTGGCTAGCATTTTAATTTCTTTTTCAGGTAAGGTTACATTTTGCTCTCACAAACTTCTCAAATCAGAGGAGGTACATGAAGTGGATTCATAATTACTCAGAAAAAACGTTCCTTTTCTTAAAGCCCTTCATCGGGATTTAATTTCCAGTACAATAATTTGATTTTCCGACTCTCATTTTTCAATCTCCTGAGGACGATCAGAGCATACTGATCGAAACGTCGAGTTGTACCCCCAGTTCTTTTCAGAACTAATTACTACTCAATTGAGATTCCACATGGTGTCACCGCAATTAGTCTTACTTATCATCCTCACCATGCAAAGCTACAAGTTTTACCTATTTTTCAATCTATTGTTAACTTGTTCATTAATACCCTTCTCCTTGTTTACTTATTCTCTTTAAAATGTAAATATTAACAGACAATTATCTATTCAATAATTGATAACATTTGTGGCTTTTAAATACAGGAAAACCAAAAGGTATACAATACGAGTATTTGCTTTACTCAAACTATATACACACATGTGCCATTCACACTATTGAAATGAAATTCCCACACGATCACTTAACTGTGCTCATCACCATTTGGGGCTTATAAAACAGAATAACAGTACACTGGTTGTGGTACAAAGCCAGCATCAAAATACCCCAGTGCACATTTTCATCCCCAAAAACCTTTTGTATCGAATGTCATTTAACATTATCAATGTTCCCAAGTGTAACGTTATCAAGTTTAAGTTTGACAGCTTCATTTACGTGACATAGACCATATGCTGCTTGACATGAGACCAAGCGAAATTATTTTTTTCAACCACACTTAAATTTCCGGTTTTGACCGGAAGGAGAGGTCAGTTTGGGGTCATGTCTGTATACGAAATGATCTTTAAGATGATGCAAAGATTGTGAAAATATCTTTTGCGGTTCATGGGATATGATTAAACTTTGATTTAGTGTAATTCGATATCTGATGAGGTCAGCAATGAGGTCACAACTTTAGGTACAACTACATGTTAAGGTCTAAGTATGTGGTAAATTTGAAGGTCAGTGTAACTAGGGTCCAATTTTCAGGGGCACTAGGGGGCGCACCACTTTTTCTCGGAGGCATGTCAATACTTGAATCCTGCAGTCTCAAATAGGGACCTATTTTTTCAAAATTCTGAATGGGGGCACCCGGGGGCACGGACTTCGTCTGGGGGAGGGGCACGTGCCCCCCCTGCTGATACATTATGGGGAGTTATTGGATCTGACACTTGAGCATGCAACATAAAATTGTCCATAGGAGAAGTGTGGTTTGATGAGATGAAGTCTTGTAACTTGAAGGGTAACGGTTTGTTATTGCTTAGCCTTGTTGATGGTGAGTGCGAAGCATATAGACATAGTTTAACTGAGCATTTGGGACATCTCAGTGTACAAAATACCTATGTGTACAAAATCCCTATTGAAGACCACCCCGTGAACTTTGTTGTTAATGTTCAATTACGGGGGGGGGGTGGTAATCACGCCTACCTCCTAGCTTGTTCAGCGACATTAAAGATGTTAACATTTGTGAAAGACATTTTAGCCCCCCTCTCATTTCATATCTGTACAGTATAATAGCCTCTTAATTATTGCGATCATTTTTAGCTGTTTTTTGTATGTTTTTTGTTGTCGTTTTATGAGGGTATCAGAGTTGACAAGGACGTACTGCTCGTACGTGTAAAACCGTTATATCATATGCACGGCTGTTCGATGCAGCCGATCGCGTCACGCCATTACACGAATAACATGTGTGCCTTAATACTGCCATGCACATAAAATAGCGTGTGGGCATAATATAACATGGCTGTTTGATATCCTAGATACGACGGCCGATCAGTGCCCAATTTCATGGCACTGCTTACTGCGGAATTCTCCGCTTACGGCGCCATAAAAAGCGTGTGATTCTACGCGCCGTAAGCGCAGAATTCCGCAGAAAGCAGTGCCATGAAATTGGGCACAGGTCATGCCATTACGCATATAAAACGTGCCAGATGCTACCTCAAAAAAGTGCATGTGTTGGCAATATCAAGAAACACAGATCGACAAACTAAGTTACCCGATCAAGATCAGGCGCGGATCCAGGAATTTTTTAGACGGGGGGCACACCCAACACGAACATTTTTTTTCCTATGCTAACATTGTATATTGTTTGTAATCATGTTTTTTTCCCTTTGTTTTCGCGCCTTAAGCGCCCAGCAGGGTAGATATGTGCGCGCTACAAATCTTTATTATTATTATTATTATTGTTATTATTATTAAATGCGAGCGCGAAGGGCGAAGCCCTTACGGCGTTGGGTCCGGGGCCTGCTTAAGGGCCCCGGAAAATTTTGGATTCTGGATGCTCTGTGGTGCAATCTGAGGCGATTCCTGGCCAGTTTCACCTGACTTTTTTTGCAAAAGTTTTCAAGATTATATGGAGAATATATATATATATATATATATATATATAATTATTTTAGCCATTATGTTTAGCCATTATTTTAGCAATGTCATGACTACAACAATATAAGTTTCTCCCTCCCCGATTTTTGGCATTTAATTTGCAATTTTTGACTTCAGTTTTAATTTATCCGGAATTCAGTCCAGTTGAAATTTTCAAGAAAAGGGCTTGATTTCATACTGTTCCTTGCCCTGTGTTAAAACCATCAGCTGAAAGACTCATCGTACTTCGCAGGCCTATGCGTACTGGCGTAGAATCCGACAGTAAATTGACATCGGCGATTGTAATTTCCACACGGTACCCCGACCCTTCTTCAGATGAAACGGAACAATTTGTAGACGTGGAGGAATTGGGTCAAGAAACCAGACTAGCTTGCTTTGCCCCCGATCATAGACTACCGATTGCAAACGAAATGTAGACTAACTAATTTTGGGAAGTATTTGAAAAAAGTCACTATAATCATCATTGGAAATTGATACAAAAAATCCACTTTACTCAATAATGACAGTACACCAAACTGAAGGCGCTGTTCACCTTGGATGGTGGCTTTATTTTTTACTCTGCACCCTTAATTTTTAATCCTTTTTTATCAACCTTTTATGAGACACATCGTTGGATATTTTTATTACCGAAGCTTCTGTGGAAAATCAAATATAATATAAAAGAAACTGCAATCAATTAATTGGCATAATGAGGCTGTGTTAAACTTGATGAAGTCATCTCCATTAACTAAATTCGTGGAGGAAAATTGTCTTTAAGAATGGGTTGACTAAAATAAATCAATCAGTTCCTCAGAAGATTGCTCAGGGCTAACTGAGACTGGCCTAAAAGTCCATTGAAGAGAAATTATACTTCACACTGGTTAGACCACATCTTTGATATGGGAGCACTGCTTGGAAACCCCATATCACCAAAAACATCTCTTCGCTTGAAAGAGTCCAGAGACGAGCTGGCGTTCAGAGCGGCAAGACCTGCCTGTCGAACTTACGGCAGAAGTCAGTTGCTTTAAACGTCGACTTTCTGCCGTGTCTAATTCAAATACAGTCAAATCTCGATAAGTCAAATCTCAGGGGAATGAACTCAAACTTCGACTTATGCGGAGGTTCGAGTTAGCCGAGGTCGCCATTTTACCCCCCCCCCCCCCTTGCGTGCATAAATTACCGTACGCCCGCAAAGTAACCTATTGTAGCACGGGGAATTAAGCACACAAGATGCAACATTTTAAAAATTTGTTATAAACGTCTTACATATTTATTAATTTGTTTAAAATGGCATGATTTTTGTTTTTAAAGTTTTCCAAAAAATATAAAATTATTGTTAACGCTTTAGAAATCAATGATGACCTACCTTATACAACTCATTGGTGTGAGATTTGGCTACGCAACAGAGCTTTAAAAAAAAGGATTGAGCGCATTTCCAGCACCGCGTTGACGTTAGCCTTGGCGTGTTTTGAAACGGTCAAGCCACCCATCACTGCAGCTGAAGTCTGGATGTCCTAACTTCTTTGCCAAAGACCTGGCCTTTTCTTGAAGAATTGGACCCGAAATCGGAATGTTTTCGGCCCGTACAGCTTTGAACCAGGTCAAAGCAGCCTCTTCAACATCGTGAAAAGCCACCTTTCTCATGCGTTTCCGACCTGCTGAATAAGACTCATTGTTGAACTGTTCCAGCAGTTTCTCCTTATTACATGTAATGTAAATTTTTGGGACATTATTCGAATTAGATACGGCAAAAGTTCGACGTTTGAAGCAGGCCTATAAACAAAACTTACTAACTAGTAACTAACGGAGAGATAATACGACCATAATTTTGTTGAGATGCATCACAGCCTTGCATTCAAGGCTATATTCACTGCAAAGGAATTTTGGCAAGGAGCCCAGATAATTAAGCTGCTCAAACGAAGTATACTACGTGATGTACTTTGGTCAAAGAACGTTCGTGGTTTTTGGGTACAAATACAACTTTATCATGATGAGACGATTTTCTCTTTTTAAAAGCCAAGGTCTATTTGTTTGTGGCACCAATTTCAACGATCAAAAAATAATACATGGTTTCATTACTGGACATGATGGCACTGGATATTTTATTAATTGAAAAGAATGTGTGCGTTTAGGCCACTCAAAAAGGATTTTGGCAAAACTAGCAAATCATTCAGTCAAGTGATCAATTGTTTCCTGCTGGCTGTGGCCATTTAACCGGTAATAAACTCCCCCAAGAGGATTAGATGTTGAGATGGAGAGAGTTGAAATCCCCGAGCTCCGGGAAATACTTCGGTTTTCTCTCAAAAGAGGGTTTCAGTTCCATGGCATGATTGATACCGGTAACCTTTTTTTCTTGTTGCATTTTTCAGTATTTATTTTATGCCAAAAGTAGACACAGCAGATGTTTAATATTGTCGCCGGTATTTTTTTTAGGCTACTCCTCCTTTTCTCTGACCTCCCCCTCTTTTTTTTTTCCTTTAAAAATTTTTTTTTTTTTTTTTTTACTCAATTTACCCGGGGGGCACGTGCCCCCGCGGCCCCCGCCCCCCTGGATCCGCGCCTGAAGATAGAGTTTTTGATAGCTTGTAGGACAAGTAGGTTGCGTTATAAGGTTATCAGGATTGACACGTTTTAACTTATGTGCTCAAGTAGATAGATTATCGATCCGATTCCACTCGCGTCTAGACTTGATTGAGACCGAGTCTCTCGGCCCTCTCTTCGGCCGTGTCTCACGGCAGTGCCAACTCGACCGACACACTGGCACTTCCGTCCTCAGACTGCTGAACCTCATCCATGTAAGCCTTCAGTACAGCCACATATACATGTACATCATAGTCATTCTCCTTTTTAAACCAAGTCTGAGTGATTTAAAATCACAACAAGGTCGACATTTTGATTGGGTTTTCACTAAGAAGGCTTTGACGAGTTACAATAAACAAAATATTTTGCAATAATATGGCATTAACATTATAGAAATGTGTATTTCTATTCAATGGATAACGGCATAATTCCAATAGTCAGTAGTGTTGTCATCAGTTGGGGTGGAATGGCTTAACATTTTAAGACAATCTAAAGGGGCTTATACCTCGCCCCTTTAATCATAAAACAAACTAACATGAAATCAAGTCAAACTGTTGGTCTGCATCTATATTATCCCTTAACTATTTGTTTTAGTTCACACTGATGTAGTGGCCCTAATACTCCATCTCACATACAACCTGCGCACAAAATTAAAATATACAACAAATGTTGATGAGAACAAGAAGAAGAAACAGTAGTAATGGTCAGGCCAATGAACTACAGTACAAGGACGTTCGCTTGGCATCTCCTACACGGTCGTATCAGATTACAACCGCTTATGTTCTTGCACGTGTACAGTCTGGGCTGTATTTATGAATGAATGTGTCGTCACTGCTTTGCTCTGTTTGTTTACTACGTGTTCCTTGACCTTAAACAGGTCAAATGTTCAAGCAGCAAGGGGTCTAAGAATGGTAAGTAAGAAACCACGCTGGTGTGTGCGTGGTACCATAATTATGGTGGTACGTTGGCTTCTTCTTGTGTTTAATGGTAGTGCGGATGACGGGGTTACTGGTTTTCCAAGGGTGGTTGGGAAGGGATATCACCATAGCTCATACTGGCGGTATATGCATCACGTGTGACAGGGCTACAGACGGCTGGTTCCACTGCTGATGACTTGTCTTCCCTCATCCATGGGTGTACATCGTCACTAAAATACCGTTTTAAACAGTCATGATGTAAAATGTTTAATTTCCCTTTATGTTTTAAAGGAGTACAAAGAGTAAATAGCTTAGTGTTCGTTCAATGACACAAGATCATTTCCATTTAATCTGAAATAGAGGGCGATATATCATCATAATCAAAGGGTAAGATTCTTAACACTGTAGTGAATCTTGTACATGCAATATAGGTGTTTTCAAAGAACCTTAAAGTCAAACAAAAAAATGTTCACTGGTCTATGCCAAGAAACCATAAAAAGAGATGTTTTGAGCTAATTATCAGCATGCAGAAAAATTCTTAATTGTATTTATTTTGAATAAGGCACTAACATAACATCTCCAATGTTATTCATCTGAGAAGTAATACACACATATTTTTAGGGAAATGCCCTGGTAAAGGTCACGCAAAGTGTAAACACACACACACATGGTGTAAACACACACATGGTGTAAACACACACACACACATGGTGTAAAGACACATGGTGTTAAGACACACATGGTGTAAAGACACACATGGTGTAAAGACACACATGGTGTAAAGACACACATGGTGTAAAGACACACATGGTGTAAAGACACACATGGTGTAAAGACACACATGGTGTAAAGACACACATGGTGTAAAGACACACATGGTGTAAAGACACATGGTGTAAAGACACACATGGTGTAAAGACACACATGGTGTAAAGACACACATGGTGTAAAGACACATGGTGTAAAGACACACATGGTGTAAAGACACACATGGTGTAAAGACACACATGGTGTAAAGACACACATGGTGTAAAGACATACATGGTGTAAACACACACATGGTGTAAAGACACACATGGTGTAAAGACACACATGGTGTAAAGACACACATGGTGTAAAGACACACATGGTGTAAACACACGCATGGTGTAAACACACGCATGGTGTAAACACACGCATGGTGTAAACACACACATGGTGTAAACACACACATGGTGAAAATGTGACACATAAATCACCTGATTTGAGTGAAAAACCTGTAATTTTCGTGACCGTACGCTGTGGCTACGCTCTCGCAAAGAGGCGTATCTACAATCTTGGGCAGACGCGTTGGGACACTGGAACCAGAATCGACCATTTCCCCGTCCATAGGCGTCTATCGGCTTTGTATTAAGGGATTTGTTTGCTCGATTTGTGAAGGCTCCCTAAGCCACCATACTTTGTGTATGGAAAATTTGGTCTGGTTCTGATACCCGCGTATTCATACACCTATCATATTTCACAGGTTAGCAAAAAAGAAATTAAATTAAAAATTAAAAAAAATGAAGCCGACCTGTTTTCCTAACTATTTTTGGGATCCCCTCACGCAAAAATCAACAATAATGGGTGTTCAAGGTTTCCATGACAACCATTTATTTTGAACAGGTCCAATAGAATTTCCACTTTTTGTTCAAAATAGATTGTTGATATTGTAAGATTGTTTTCAGGAATGTTGTCAACTTTGAACTGGACAATACTTAGTCATGGGAATCAAATATGGCCGCCATCACGTTTAAATGCAAAACTTATATTTTAGTCCCAAAAGCCTCATATTTAAACGTTTTTCAGAATTTGTTTGTTCATTATAAAAATTTATGTCATCAATAATACCATGGATATTATTATATCTGCCTTTATTGTACTTTTGGTAAAAAAAAATTAGGTCAAATATATTTTTAAAATAATGCTTTGGAACAAAATGTTGGCAAATTGGGGGGAAAAGAAATACCCCCCCCCCCCCCCGTAGCGCCGCCGCTGGCTGTATTATTTACACGATCATGAAAATGATAATGACAACTAGAATATTCACTCATGAGTAAATCCATAATAGTGTTATGTTTTACTGCAGTCTCCCGTGCGCCATCTGAATTGAAGGCAGTGAGCCTCAAAACTCTAAGAAAATCAAACTTAATGGTGTGTGGTAAGAGCGGGTGGAATTGAATAGAAGTGTCCGGAGCGCATGTCTACATAGCAAATGCTGAAAATTGGCTAGAACACGCGGCTTGTTTTTCAATGTCTGTCGAGGTGGTTACGGTAGCTGGTTTGGACTGAAGGCCACTCTGACTTGATAAGTCAGTGCTTTAGGATGATGTTGGATCTTATTTTAAAGGTTTCTTTCAATATGATTGTTTGCCTACAATCAGTGAGTGGCATAGACTATTACTGATTACATTATACTGTGATATGTTCGAATATTAATAGATAGCCTACGTTTTTTTTTCGCGATACCATTTTAAAATATACAGCATATTTTATGATGTATATCTCAAGATTGTGTAATCACTTCAGGGTAGAATCGCATACATGGTGATGCTAGGTTGTGAAACTCACACACCAATTGATCTAGTGCTCGGTGGCCCGCCCAACAAAGAAGATGAATGCGATCATGGATGAAGAATTTACAACGGACTCTCTGTTACAAAACACAAGAGTTCCAGATGACACTGACCCTACCGCCCCATGTGATGCACCAGATTTGTCTCGTAAGAGCAGCAATGATGTCGCTCATCTCCGTGGGCCTAGACATAAGTCTCCATCCCACCCCTCCCCGTGCATCAGCAAACAGCCCCTCCCTCTATCCTCAAGAATAAAGTCTCCATCCCATCCCTCCCCGTGCATCAGCAAACAGCCCTCCCTCTATCCTCAAGAATAAAGTCTCCATCCCACCCCTCCCCGTGCATCAGCAAACAGCCCCTCCCTCTATCCTCAAGAATAAAGTCTCCATCCCATCCCTCCCCGTGCATCAGCAAACAGCCCTCCCTCTATCCTCAAGAATAAAGTCTCCATCCCCCCCAGTCCCGTGAATAAGCAAAATGCCCTCTCACTATCTTCAAGAATAAAGTCTCCATCCCATCCCTTCCCGTGCATCAGCAAACAGCCCCTCCCTCTATCCTCAAGAATAAAGTCTCCATCCCATCCCTCCCGTGCATCAGCAAACAGCCCTCCCTCTATCCTCAAGAATAAAGTCTCCATCCCATCCCTCCCCGTGCATCAGCAAACAGCCCTCCCTCTATCCTCAAGAATAAAGTCTCCATCCCACCCCTCCCCGTGCATCAGCAAACAGCCCCTCCCTCTATCCTCAAGAATAAAGTCTCCATCCCATCCCTCCCCGTGCATCAGCAAACAGCCCCTCCCTCTATCCTCAAGAATAAAGTCTCCATCCCACCCCTCCCCGTGCATCAGCAAACAGCCCTCCCTCTATCCTCAAGAATAAAGTCTCCATCCCATCCCTTCCCGTGCATCAGCAAACAGCCCCTCCCTCTATCCTCAAGAATAAAGTCTCCATCCCACCCCTCCCCGTGCATCAGCAAACAGCCCCTCCCTCTATCCTCAAGAATAAAGTCTCTATCCCACCCCTCCCCGTGCATCATCAAACAGCCCTCCCTCTATCCTCAAGAATAAAGACAGGGAAACAGAAATGGCGGCCCCACGGCCGGTATCTAGCGTAATTCACGAGCCTTAACCATTTCGATCCCACGGGCTCTAAAAAGAGCCGGGAATCGGCATGCCCTTGACGACCACGGCGACTTAAATCACCACCTGAAAATGCTTGAGTGGTTTTGGGGGTTGGCGCCCTCTATTGACAGGAATGAAGTGTATAAAGGTTTATGAAAAGAAAAGTGCGTCACTTTGCGGTTCCCGGTGCTAGCGTCCACTCGCTTCCACAACGGTTAGTTTAATTTAGTTGCAATCATGATGGAAACGGACATAAATGATGGCATTTTGGCTGAGATTTTGGCAGACAGTGGCTCAGAATCAGATGACGAAGTAACGGATGACGACAGCACATTAGAAGTACTAATTCCAGCGGAATTCGTTGAACTTGAAGAGGTAGGCCAAAATCACAGTAAAAATGAATAACTAATATTAATAACAGTTAACGTTACTCTTCCTGGCCCAATGCAAATTAACGTAATTCACTTATTTTCCTAGGCTATAGCGTAAATAGCGTTACACCTGTTGGAGATGAGTAATGTAAATTTAGAAAATGGATCCCTTTTAATAGGATTGACCAAATCCCCACCCCCTGGACTGGGTCAAAAAAGTCAAGTGAAAATGTACAATTATTAGTAGTTTGTTGGGGTAATATTTGTATTCATTGAAACAGCAAGTTGATGTATAGATATAGCATAGAAATTTTAACATTTACCCATAGCCGGTCGTGCTGTTTAGCGTTAACAGGCTGAAAATGCACTCTTAGTCTCAAGATTCCAAAAGAATAGCCTTGTATTCGAAAGGCCCTCATAAGTCGTATTATGCAAGAAGTTGGGGGAATTCACATTCACAATCCCACATTAAAACGAAAATTTATCGACAACGAGTTTTGGAGAGTGGATGGAATCTGCCATATTTTTTCTCAGCACAATATTCATTTTGCGCATGACCCCCTGTGGCCTGTGCACATGCAGCATTGAGATATTGTATTTACAAAGGACCGAGATTAATCCTCCTTTGCCTTGTTTTTCTGTTGCAGCCTACCTACCAAGGTGACAGCCGACCGAGATCAAGGATGACAGGAAAGTTAGATTTCCGATCCGGTTGGGAACGACGAGACCATTACGAGTGTGGGACTGTGCAGTTCAATGGGCATTCTGGCCCCACCGGCGACTTTGCCACACTGTCGGCAGTGGAGATCTTCAAGCTGTATTTTTGTCAACTCGTGTGGGATATGCTCGTCGATGAGACTAATCGCTATGCGCAGCAAACAATAGACTCAAATCCTGGTCAACAATTCTCCTGGCACCCAACCAACATTCCAGAAATGATGGCATTTGTGGCACTTCTCATTGCTATGGGCATAAACAAATCCTCTCAATACAAGATGTACTGGTCAACATCTGAAGTTCTTCGCATCCCATTCTACCCGTCGATCATGTCCCGAAATCGGTTCAGTTCAATTCTTCGGTTCCTCCACATCTCAAATAACCAAATTCCTCGTAGAGCCTTGGCTAAACGGGACAAACTTTCCAAAGTTCGGCCCTTGATAGAAGTCCTCGTCCCGAAGTTTCTCAACCTGTATAACCCTGCGCAGAATCTGTCTCCAGACGAGAGTATGTTGAAATTCAAGGACGCTTAAGTTTTGTTCAGTACATGCCTAACAAACCTATCAAACGGGGTATTAAAGCCTTCTCCCTGAACGAGTCCAAAACAGGATACACGTGTGCTTGGAAACTGTACACAGGAGCCGACGACACCCAAACTGTTTATGATGCAGACGTAGATTTCAAGTCATCAGACTGCCATCCACCAAACCCAACAGTTGCAGGAAAAGTCGTCATTGATCTGGTCCATGGACTTGAGAATAAGGGACACGTAATATATTGTGATAATTACTATACTAGCCCAGCTCTTGTAGCTAAACTTGCTAAACTAGGATTCGGATGTTGTGGAACTGTTCGTTACACTACACAGGGAATACCCCAGGCCGCAAACCCAAAAAACCATAAAATGAAGAAAGGAGATGACCCATTTGTTTTGGTGAAAGGTGGGCAATTGTGTATCGTTTGGCAAGACAAAAAATCTGTAACACTTTTAACTAATGTAGGCAACACTGATTTGTCCAAAAAGCAAATTCGCTGTAATAAGAGCACAAGTGGATTTTGTGATGTTATGAAGCCCAATTGTATTGAAGATTACAACAAAAACATGGGTGGAACTGATCTTGCCAACCAATGTTTTCAGTACTACAATCATACACACAGAAGCTTGAAATGGTGGAAAAGAGTTTTTTTCCATATGCTGAATATCTGTATTGTCAATAGCAGAGTAATATTCACCAGCATAGCAGGGAACACAAATGTCAGTAACCTTGATTTTCGTATAGGGATTGTACAGGGCTTGCTGTTGGGTTGGGAACGTAACGCAACAAGTCAGTTGAGATACCATATTCCTGTTGAGTTGACAGGGCAACAGCACTATCCTGGCAAAACCCCCAATGGAAAGAAACGCGACTGCATTGTTTGCAGTAACCGAAAATTAGGCAGGCGAAAACAAACAAAGATGATCTGTAAACAATGTACACAACCTATGTGCATAGTTCCTTGCTTTGAGAAATACCACATCACTTGATTGTAAAACTATACTATTTGCCTTCAACACCCCCCCCCCCCCGTTCAATGTTGGGAATGGTCGGACAAGCCGCAGATTATCAAAAATCTCATCCAAGTTATTGTTTTTCACATGGAAAAGAAATCTTATACATGTACCGTATTTGCATGAAATATCACCCATTTGTATTACTTTTCTTCAGTGTAAATACTGATCTAAATATTTCATTGTTTTGCTTTTACACTTAAAAATCTGCACAATATTTTCCTCCCTTTGTATACTCATTTTTACCATCAGTTTAACATACAAATATATTTGAGCCATTTGGTATGTACAGTACACATGTAAAAAAAGTGTCTATTACTGCAGAGTGAGGGCGCACTTCAATGAAATTGTGAAAAACCCACTGGTGCTGAAGTGACATTGGGCTCCTAATTACTGTGGTAAAGAAGGGTACTCTCTTACATAACTGGCTGGTAATGAAAGGGTTAAAGCGTGACGTCAGGTCTTCAGGCTAGCGAGAAGCCAGCGAGATATAATTATGAACAACAGATATTCCATGCTTAAAACTGCGCGTGACCGCACGTTAGGTCAAAATAATTTCTCGTAGTTCACAGTTTCCTAGGCAACAGTTACGATCCAGTTCATTCATAAAATGTTTTACTCGTGTCGAAGTAAACCTCCATGGTACAGCTGGCATGTATATCACATGACACTTGCGCTCAGACTGCTGGACAGCATATATAGTGTGTACAGTGTATACTACAATCAACTTCTTATATAATCTCTATTATATTGGACTATCTACACGATGTAGCGTTTATCATTAGAAATAATGTAGAGTCTCTACTCCAGTTTATCTGCATTCTATAACTGGGGCGTTAAAACCACTAAAGTTGAAACTGTTTTAAACCAAGTTTTTGCAGAATACAACAGATAAAATAAATTAAAAACATTCCAGAAGATCTAATGTAGTATTTTTCCAAACGCATATTATAAAATAGCTTTGAATAACTTATATATTCGACCTAGGCATGTGTAAAAAATAAATCTACTGAAAATGCATATTTTTGATTATTTCAACAAGAAACATAACCAACCAAATAAACAAATCTCATAAGCTTAGGTTGTTAAAACTGATCTGCATCATTTTTTGATATTGTGTAATTCGATAGACATGACTGTTGTAGTTTGTACACCCACAGTGTTGGTAATATTAAGTTTAGTATCCTTAGGGATTGGTTGCTATCAAAACAAGCTTGGACTGTATTTACATTTGGTATTAACATGTGTGTAAATTATCAATTATTGATCAGAATTAATGAGATTTGTACACAAATCACAATGTTAAGGATTCAGTTGATGCTGTTTTGTCTTTAAAGGAAAGTACAACATTGATATTTGGCAACGTACGTCTAGTTCAACCCTCTAGTTTATTTTGTTGTGTCTAATGGAAGGTACAACATTGGTATTTGGCAACGTACGTTTAGTTCAACCCTCTAGTTTATTTTGTTGTGTCTAATGGAAGGTACAGCATTGGTGGCAACGTACGTTTAGTTCAACCCTCTAGTTTATTTTGTTGTGTCTAATGGAAGGTACAGCATTGGTATTTGGCAACGTACGTCTAGTTCAACCCTCTAGTTTATTTTGTTGTGTCTAATGGAAGGTACAACATTGGTATTTGGCAACGTACGTTTAGTTCAACCCTCTAGTTTATTTTGTTGTGTCTAATGGAAGGTACAACATTGGTATTTGGCAACGTACGTTTAGTTCAACCCATTAGTTTATTTTGTTGTGTCTAATGGAAGGTACAGCATTGGTGGCAACGTACGTTTAGTTCAACCCTCTAGTTTATTTTGTTGTGTCTAATGGAAGGTACAGCATTGGTATTTGGCAACGTACGTTTAGTTCAACCCTCTAGTTTATTTTGTTGTGTCTAATGGAAGGTACAGCATTGGTATTTGGCAACGTACGTTTAGTTCAACCCTCTAGTTTTCAAGAAATATATCATCAAATTAACTTGTAAACATTTCATCATCGCATTAGGTGCTCTCGTTTTTACAAAAAAGTTGCCAGACAGCAACATTTTATCAATTCGACGACAATTCTTTTTTGTCTAAGATGTACAAGGAATAAATCGTCCTGATGATTGATTCTTATACCACCTTTACACCAAGTATAATTGTATATAATTATTTGTTGATAATCTGGTAATTACCAATGTTGTACCGTACCTTTAAAGACAAATTTGTGAAAATTCATTCATATTTTGCGTTAGTTCATTGTAAGATGAATTTTGTGTCTCAAATACATTCCGATCTGTGTATTTATTGTAACGTAAAAATTGTTCGTTTTCTATACACATTTCACATTGTGTTTTATTTGGAAATTGTTACATATACACACAAACTGTATGTGGAGATAATCCGTGCGTGACCGCGTGTTGACCCCAAAGGGGACGGGATTATGTTTACGGGTTATGAATAGAAAGTTCTGGAAGTTTATTTTTGGAAAATGATGTAATTTAACAGAAATTTTTAGAAGTGAAGTGAAGAAGAAATCTCTAGTATTTTCTAGAAGGGATTAAAAGCTATAAATACGGGCTGGTAGAGGATTTTTTAAGCAGGACTTGAGCAAACCATCAAGACTTGATGAGACTATATCGATACTTCAGTGTACACCCAGTAGGACCTGTGATGTCGCTTACGACTCGTCTGTGGAGTGTTTTGAGAAAGTTCGTCTGGACCGAGTGAAGTGTCTGAGAGCTGAATTTAATTCCGGAAGAGACATTTTGTGAACTAAATCTACAGTTCAGAATTTTTGGGATTTCAACTTTCTCATATATTTGTCACGGTAGTCGACTTGTGTCCCCGTGGTTTCGTCTATTTCCGGCCGTTTGTTGGAGGTGAATTCACCCCACGTCCAGCTCTATTTACACCGTGTCAGATAACTGTTTTTTACCCTAATCATTGTACGCTTGTTAAACCCCATCGATATTTGAAGCGGTTGATATTTTCATTATTAAATCACAATTTGTTTCTTTGTTCTTTATATCAGTGTGACCTTGTTTGATTTCTTTGTTGCATCTGAGAAAATTCAGGCTTTTTGAGTAATTTGCATTCACCTATAGTTTGAAGATTTTCGGATCGTAACAAAATGACAACAGGTCAGTCGGAATGACAACAGGTGTTTCATACCATCTTAAGCCCAAATAAACATTAAGCGTACATATAATAATTCACAAAATTTCGTTTTAGATTAATGACAATGGTGTAAGCCCATTACACACCACAAACACTGGAGTATTATAAACTACAAGAGTGATGTTAATATTGATCAGCTTTTCCAATATGAACACCATGGAAGAATCAAGTAACCACTGGTGTTAATTTAACACCACAGTTTTTGCTTGGTAAAGATACTTAATTAAACACAAATTATTTCCACAATACTATGAACTATGATCCGCATTGTAATGTCTTGTAAAAAATCCCACTTACCTTGAAACTGTTGATATTCTGCTTCGATAATATCCAAGAGTTAAAATGCGTGATGTTTATTCTATATTTCCGTTTTAGAGAGTATCCCGCATAAACGTCAAGTAGTTTATTGCCCGTCGATAATATCCAAGAGTTAAGATGTGAGATGTTTTTCCTATATTTCCGTTTTAGAGATTATCCCGTATAAACGTCAGATCTAGTTTATTGTCCGTCCATAATATCCAAGAGTTAAGATGTGAGATGTTTTTCCTATATTTCCGTTTTAGAGAGTATCCCGTATAAACGTCAGATCTAGTTTATTGTCCGTCCATAATATCCAAGAGTTAAGATGTGAGATGTTTTTCCTATTTCCGTTGCGAAATGCTAATGGTAAACGATCACAATGAAATTAAAACTCGACGTCGTACCTTAAATGCCGTGCCTCACCAACGATTATTATAATAGGCTGACGTCACAATTCATTTATAATTTGTAGAACTATTATATATTTTCTCCCGTTTCATGTACTTCCGGAGTTCATGCATGACATTGAAAGCTCTGCATCTCTGGAGGCTGAATGTAGATGGAAGGAGTTGGAGCTAGCGAGCATCATTGCCACCGGAATCACAAACATGGAAACAATTTTGAAATTGTCTCCGCTTTTGTTTTGGGATTTTTTTTATGTAGGCCTATTGTGTTATTAAATGCAGCTGTTTTACGTGAAGTGTAGATTTATCTAGAAAAGAGGGACACAACTTTATTCAAGGTGCTTTTCCTTTAAGAATGATTAGCTCAGTGACATGTCAGGAAAACATTTTTTTTTACATCTGAAATCTTTCAGTAGCATATTTTATGGACTTAATAGAATTTTTACTTTTCCAATAAATACATGCTGATAACCCGACAAGGTACATGTAGAGGGTTTTTAATTTCAAAGTAGAGTGTAATGGAAATTATACATTGATTTTGGGATTACATAGTATCACAGAAGTTGGTCTTATCTGGCAGTTTGCCATCATATTAGGCATCAAGTGTGAGCACAATGTGTATATATATATATATATATATATATATATATATATATATATATATATAGATATTTATATGTATTATATATTTTTTCACTGATTTTCTTTTTGTGTTTGCTGTCACCTAGCTGCAAGAACCACGGAGGACGTGGTACTGTTTTAATCACGAGCACCAAATTTGCTGCATGATCATATCTATAATTTTGGATAAAGCAAAGTGGAACATAAGTTAAACACTGATTTGGGATGACACATCACAGATGTTACAATATCAGTCATACAGGTACTCAGTGTGTGCTAAATACTTGGCCATGGTGATTTTGTATTTTGTATTTATTTTTGGGGGTGGGGGTGTGTTCATCTGGTTTTTTGTCCATTGTTCTCCTGCAAGAGCCAGTGGCCTGAGTGCCAATAAGAAGTATTGTTTCTTATGTTTACAATATTGTGGAGAAGTACATGAACATTTATATTTCAGTATAATCAATGGAAATATGACACTGATTTGGAATAAGGAGTTGGTACACATCAAATACTTGTCATGTTCATTTTGTATTTTATTTCTTGGGGGGGGGGGGGGTAATGACCATTTGTTATTCACTGTCATCTTTTTTTTTTATGCAAGATACAGCATAATCATGAACACCAATTGAAATTTTGTGTTCATGTCTATAATTTTGGCATAAAACCATTTTTTCCCAAGTAAAGTTAGTACTTCAGGCAATTTGCCAAGTTGTGCAAAATAATTGCCATGGTGATTTTTATTATTATTATAATTATTTTGTGGGGATCTAGTATTTTTGTTCACTGTCACTGGCAAGAATTACAGAGTGAAACATTTTTATGCAAGATACCTTCAGCATGATAATTGTCCATAAGTACCGATGAAAGTTTCGTTTGTCATGACTATAGGCCTAATTAGCAAAAAGTCAATCAACATTTTTCCAAAATAAATTGGATACTGATTTGTGATTACACATAGTATCACAGAAGTTGGTACACTGTTGAGAGGATTGTTTGTTGTATTGATATGGTGTTGGATAATCGAATAAGTAATTGTTTTAAATAAATAATTCTTGTTTGCAAAATGGAAAACAAGTGTCATTTAGAGTGTTATTGCATTTGCTGAAATTTGATCATCTGAACTCAGGAAAATGTATTATAGATCTCAACAAAAAAACTAAAGTTTCATGGGCACAGTGGATTTTGCAGAGTAGTGATGGTGATTGTAATCACAATACATAATAATGTTTTGAACAGATTTTTCTTCTTTGTGTTGGAGATGTTCTAATAAAGGTAGAAAACAAACGAAAAGCTTAAAACAACAAGTTTGTAAAAAATATAAAATACAGTAATTTTACGGATTCGGCTTTTTTTATTTTGCAGACGTTTTGTAAAAGTAAAAAACAATTTTCCCAAATTAAATAAACAATTTCTGTCAATTCAAATAAATGTAGCTGATTGTAAACACAAACAATCGAAAATCAGTAATTTTACTGTTTCTCATTTTTAGAATTTAAGGTTTGCTTGTATTTCGCCAAAACCATTTTGTATGTTAATAATGATAACAACATTTCTTATTTTATATAATAACAGCAGGTCTGTAATTATATTTTACAAAATTAACAGTTAAATAAAATAACAGGCAAAGTGCCGGCAACTCTGTTGCCGGCACTTTTTCTGTAAATTTACAAAGAATTTTTTTTACAGTGTATATAAGAAAATAGAATAATGGGTCCTCGGTTGGCGATTATTGTTTGCAAATATCCTCGGTTGACAAACGTGAACAAATCAAATGGGAGATGCCTACAAATGGTGGAGGGGATCAACTAAGTTTCATAATATTTTAGAGAATGCATTTGTCACTTAACACTCATTTCCACTATAAATCTAAAGAAAATAAACAACATTGATAATAACCTGAATTATTATCAGAAAGCTTAATTTATGTGAAATTAATAAAGGTACCAGTCATCCTTGGAAAAAATTATCGCATTTCATCAGAGAAAACAAGAACCAACATTTTGTTTACACTTTTCTTTTTCAGGACGGTGGGGTGTGATGTGACACGCCCCATATCGGTTTTTAATTGGCAAATGGAGCTTCTCAGTGGGCACAATCGAGCCTCCGTCAGCAAATAAACCACAAATCAAACTATCGAAGTAGACTTGTGTTTTTGTTGTGTTATATGTGTTAATTTCAGGAATTTGTAACGCCCCTCACATTCAGCGTTTTTACGGGAAAACATTAAGTCAAGTCGATTCATAGGTGAAGTCAAAACTCACAATAATTGAGACCTAATTGTTCTGTTGTTGTATATACAATGACCTACATAAGAACCTATTGTAAGAACATATTGCCCTGTAGAACAATGAGGTTTGCGTCAATATCAAAATACTATAGGCTAGACTTACTTGCAGTGGCTTCATTCATAATGAGCCCGGCGTTTCACAGATGTACGTAAACAAATACATGTTATAGGATGCATACAACTATACTGAAACCTTGTATCGTCCTTCCAGTGTTTCATAGAACACTGTAATGTGAGCAAGGGCCATACTCAGAAACATATGGTAAATGTACATGCACGACATGTGCACATGCCCCCTTTGCCCCGCCCCCTGGATCCGACATTGAATGTGAGTTCTTTGGACAAAGGCTCTATGTATAATAGGAAATGTATTAATAATTATTGCTTCTTTATATCCATCATAAAGTTATACAATTTACATCAATTATGCATACACAAATTATATAAGATGATCTCAATAGGTGCCAATAGGAACATGAATATATATTGAAATGGTTCAGAGTTTTTAAACCTAATATCGTTCACATTCATTGTGATTTAGTAAAAGGAGTGTCGTGGCCTCGTGGTCCAGTGAAAGTTGTGAATGTGGGTTCGAATCCCGACCTGGCTTGAGTAAGACTCTTAACCATAATAATTGCTTTGCCCTTGGGACGTAAAGCTGTAGGTCTCATGTGTTGTATAATGCAACATTCTGGAATGGCAGTAAGATACGCCGAACAGGGGCAATAATGCTCATGCGCCATGTGCGTCAAACTTGACGGATAACGGCGCAATATAAGTGTCCATTATTATTATTACAAATCAAAATTACGATTTTCTAGATCATCAAATCAACCAAAGACTTTAAAACTTGTTTGCAGAAAGGCTACGTGTAGGCAATCATTGCAAGGTGTGACCCATGCATAATCATCACACCCGTCGTGGAATCAATTGCATGTGTGTGTCAATGTTCACCTTATTAAGTTTTTAAGATTTGTTTTATTTTGTTTGAGAAAATCATTAACTCCACAAGTTATAAACACAAAAACTTCAATGCAACATGTAAAAAAAATTGTTCAAAAGTGGGGGAGAGAATCGGGACTTTTTCTTAAGTGGGGGCGGGGAGGCGGATCCCCTTGTCCCCCTGCATCCACCGCCGGTGGTTTTGTTAGCTTGTAAAAGCACCGTGTATATCGATCCAATTCCACTTGTGTCTAATATCTTCGCCCTATCCTCCTCGGTGTCTCACAGGTGCCAACTCGACCGACAAACCTACCATCTTTTACATTATATATAAATAAAAAGTATTTACGAAACGAGTTCCTAGATCATCAAATCACCAAAAGCCTTTAAAACGTATCTCCAGAAAGGCTTACGTGCAGGTTATCATTGCAGGGAGTAACCATGTATCTCATCATCACATCCATCGTGGAATCAATTGCATGTGCGTGTCAATGTTAACCTTATTAATCTCTGCCATGATGATACAAATGTACGGTGCATCCCACACATAACCCACGCGGCAGGATCTGGCCGCCAAGATATCCACCGTTCCCGGTACCCGATCCCGGCTGTCTCCCGGAGAGCCATACGTGTGTACTCGCTACCAAAATCATGAAACCGTAAATGCTTGCATGCCCCACACCCCCCAACTTGTTACATGTTTGGTGATTGTCCGCAAATATTTGTGAAAAGTATAATTTGCAATATCATGTAAAATTAAATGTCAATAAATCTACGATCGTAATGAAGTTGATGTTGGTAAAACTGTTTCTATGAAAGATGTAAATTCAAGATGTAAATTCAAGAAAACTGTGAAAGTTTGCAGCTTATTCCGTTTTGTAGTTAACAAGATAATAATAATAAAAAAATACATTCAGATTGTATTCATTCTTACACGGAATTAAGGAAAGAGTACTATTTGGTAAATTCCAAAGGTAAATTATTTCACTCTGAAAGTGACAGCACAAAGAAATGTAAACTATTTCTGACAGCACCTCAAACAAAATTATTTGTAGTGAAAACTGATTTACCATCATTAGCTTTACACCAAATAAGTTTCACATTAATTCCACCATTTTTAGTTATTTTTGAATTACCAATCCTATGCCCTACATTTGGAAATACTATTCCTAAGATGTCTTATGTTAACTATCAATGTTTCCACTCTTCGCTCGTGCCCACTGCCTTTACCCAATGTCAACACTCGCGCGGGGCCTTCAGTCACCACGATCGCTGTCTCCTATAGGCCGTGTCTTACGGTGATGCCAGCTCGACTGACGCGCTGGCACAGACCACAAACTCCCGACCCTCATTATGTAGACCCACAACAATTTACCAATAGATCTCTATACTTTTTACACATTCATGTCATAAAATAATAATGATGCTAACAAATAGGGAAATTACGCATATTTAGTATCATTCAATGTGTATGTTCATGTACATGTGCATATCAGTGGCGTAACTATGGGGGTGCACGGGGGCGAGGTATTTTCCCCTAGGTTCCCCCTCTCCACATTCAGAATTGAAAAAATAGGTCTCATTTGAGGCTGCAGGATATAAAATGTTCATGTATTGACGTGCCCCTCAAGAAAAAGTGGTGCACCCCCTATAGTGCCCCCCTGAAAATGGGACCCTGGTTACGCCACTGGTACATACAATTATTTGTAATTTAAAGCTATTCATAGCAGGATTTAAGTACGCTTATAATGCATTGTGTCTTCCTTCACAATATATTGTGAAATAAATTAGCATATCCCCGTGTATTGGACAAGACTGTTTGGTATGAACCACAGTTTGAACATTTTGTTAAATGTTTTATTTTGTTGACATGTTTTAGAGATAATATAACTAAATAATATAGGCCTATTTGCCTTTCCTGACGACTGAATAGTACACTACTGTTTCTCTTGCAACACCAAAAATATTCATAAAGCGTTCAGTATGCGCCAGTGTTCAGAGTGAAAACAAATTTGGCAAACCTGTAATTTTCGTGACCGTACGCTGTGGCTATACGCTCTCGCAAAGAGGCGTATCTACAATCTTGGGCAGACGCGTTGGGACACTGGAACCAGAATCGACCATTTCCCCGTCCATAGGCGTCTATCGGCTTTGTATTAAGGAATTTGTTTGCCCGTGTTGTGAAGGCTCCCTTAGCCACCATACTTTGTGTATGGACAATTTGTAAAACCAATGTGCCCCTGTGACATTTTGTATAAAATTTCCAAAACACTTTGTCTGATCACGCCAAAAATTTCTGAATTTTTCTAACTATTCTTTGGGACCCCCTCACGTAAAAATAAACGATAATGGCAACCGTTTATTTTGAACAGGTCCAATGAAATTTAATTTTGTTGTGTTAAAAATAATATATTTGTGATATTGTAAAACATTTATCACGTGGTTTATTTTAGGTATGTTGTCAACTTTCAAACTCTGAAAAGGGAAATATTGAGCCATGTGACCACTTCCAATGTATTCTTGGAATCTAATATGGCCGCCATTACGTTTAAATGTAATAATTTAAATTTTGTCCAAAAATTGTTAAAGGTTTTTCAGAATTGTTTATGTCATCAATAGTACCATGGATATTATTATATCTGCCTTTATTGTGCCTTTGGTAAAAATGAAACTCCAATATTGGGTCAAAGATTTTTTTAATTATGTTATTCAAACAAAATTACCCAAAATGTAGCGGTCATCTAAATGACGTCACATTGTTGATTGTATTGAAGACAACATTTGCGCAAAGTTTCATCGCAAACGGATAACAATTAAGTTATGAGAACGAAGGCTTGATATGGTTAAGTAGGTTAAAACTCTTTTATTGAATTTGCCCAGGACCCTTATACACGGACCCAAGACTCCCTGCCGTGAATAGCCCCATCCAGCATTTGACCCGTAGAATTGGGTTCTACAAATTAAATTTAGTACTGAGTCGGAAAGGCACTGCATGTTTACTTTCCCTAATGCTAACCAAAAGTAATGCATTAATAAACGAAATATATTCAAATTAAACAAAGAAAACGGTAATAATAAAAACATTCGGCTTATTTATTTCGTATTGAGAATCGTTTAACCAAAGGGTGTTTTCCGTCTTGCTTAGTTCTGTTCCTCTGATACACTTTGTAAACAGAAATTCATTCAAATTCATAAATGCCACATTTCTTGCTATAATAAATGATATTACAGCCTTTCGTATGTTTCATTGAATGTCATATTATATGGGATGTATTATTTACACGATCATGAAAATGATAATGACAACTAGAATATACACCGATGAGTAAATCCATAATATTGTAAACAGAAATTCATTTAAATTCAAATAAAATAAAATAAAAAATATTTAAAAAATCAAAAAATTAAATTTAGTACTAATTCAGAAAGGCATTGCAGGTGTATTTTCTCCGATGCTAAACAAAGTAATGCATCAATAACCGAAATGAAATCAATTTAAACAAATACATTTAAAAAAATTTAAAAAACTTTCGACATAATTATATCTTTCGTGCTGAGAATCGTTTATCTAAAAAAAAGTTGATTTCCATCTTGCTTATTTCTGCTCCTCTGATGCACAGGTTGTTCCCTACTTTGTAAACAGAAATTCAAATTCACAAGTGCCATATTTCTTGCTAATGATATTACAGCCTTTCGTATGTTTCATTGAATGTCATATTATATGGGATGTATTATGGACACGATCATGAAAATGATAATAACAACTAGAATATGCACTCAGGAGTAAATCCATAATAGTGTTATGTTTTACTGCTATCATTTACTGCTATCGTTTTACTGCTATCATTTTTACAGGTTGGCAACAAAATTTAATAAAAAATTAAAAAATTAAGCCGACCTGTTTTCCTAACTATTTTTGGGATTCCCTCACGCAAAAATCAACAAAGATATTGGGTGTTCAAGGTCCAATAGAATTTCC
>CM055816.1:69394280-69422793 GCA_029582265.1 Zoroaster sp. YZ-2022
TCACCCACATATCTGAACAATCCATATTTCATTTTGTATCGAAGGATAGAAAAGTCTATCCCTCACCACGTATCTGAACAATTTTGTATCGAAGGATGAAAAATCTATCCCTCACCAATGTATCTTAATCCATATTTCATCCCTCACCAATGTATCTTAAAAATGTGTTTCCTTTCGTATCGAATGATAGAAAAATCTACCCCTCACCAATGTATCTTAAAAATGTGTTTCCTTTCATGTCGAAGGATAGAAAATCTATCCCTCACCAATGTATCTTTCCGAAATCACATTAAGCTGTGGATTTATAATTAAAATGAAATAAATACCAGTTTAATCGCAACTTGAAAAAGAATGATTTTGTGTTCATTTGTACTACGTGAGTTGTCTTATTCATTGACGCTTTTCAATAATATAACTTCAATGAAGAATTTGTTAAAATACTGCATTTAATTTATGAAAAAACATAAATGAAATAATCAACTGACACTGATATGAAATTCTTGAGTGTTTTCCACATCGTTCATATTTTTCTTTTCAAATAACAGATTCAAGCATTACTCGCTGACTTTTCTGAACTATTTTAAGTAACTGAAAACACTGCGCTCTGTGTTACAAAAGTAATCGACCTCTATAATAATGATGCTAAATATCTCTTTTGTATAACGGTGGATGCAGTTTTAGAAAACAATAGCTAAAAAAAGCCACTACTGAAAATATTTACAGAATCATGAGGAATTTTCCACTTCAAAGTGATTTATGAAAAAGGTAGTTTTTAAATGAACCTGTTGTATGATGACATTTGAGAATATCAGGATGTCGCACATTAATCTTGATATTAAAATTGAAAGGATCTACATCGTACACACCATACAGACACTTGGCAACATAGCCATTTGCAAAATAAGTATGTCTGTTTTCCAGAGAGGTGGCCAAGCCAAGTTTGAAGGCAGTCATAATAAGGCAACTCGCCTCACCCCTGGGTGCAGGCAGACAAGTACGCGCTAAGTGTAATTTTACTTGATGGGATGATCCAGAAATAGCGACTAGGCATTCATCTCACTTTTCTGACTCTGCCTTTGCAGGCATCTGGCAACAACAATGGCGCACGCTGTGACCACAGCAGACAGGTATTACAAGATGGAAACGCCTACTCAACAAGTTTTGGAGATCTCAGCTCAAATTAAATCAGCAATGAGGACATCTGATACAACTTAACTTATTTGAGGGCAGAGTTGTTTTAATTTTCTGCTTGTATAGACGATATGGTATGCGCATCCCGGTTTTGCATACTTTTTGTTAAGGAGTGACGTCTGGGTCACATCGTCTTTGTATGATGTGACAGGTATTAAAGACTTGTTTTTTATAAGCTTCATAAGACATTTGGTACTACAATGCAGCCCCCCTTAGATTTGACCCTTTCAATTGATGGTGTTTGTGATTTGAGTAATTTTTAGCGGGTGGGGGTAAGTAATGGATGATTTTATTTCAGAGAAATCACTTGTAATTTTTTCAAAATCTTCCCACAAGTTAATGCATGGGATAATTCTAAAATCTTTGGGGGTAGGTGTTTGATTATTTTTCTCTACTTGAAAGAGTTGTTTTAATTGTATACTGTATAGACGATGTGCCCTCTGACGTTACAGCTAAACCAAAACATCACGTTTCTGCTCGCATCCCGGTTTTGCATACATTTTGTTAAGGAGTGACGTCACAGGTCACATCGTCTTTGTATGATTTGACAGGTATTAAAAGACTTGTTTTTTCTAAGCTTCATTGCTTTACTTCCCAATACATTTGGTACTACAATGCAGCCCCCCCCTTAGACTTTACCCTTTCAATTGGTGATGTTTGTGATTTGAGTAATTTATATCGGGTGGGGGGTGGGGTAAGTAATGGTTGATTTTATTTCAGAGCAATCACTTGTAATCTTTTCAAAATCTTGCCACAAATTAATGCCTGGGATAATTCTGAAATCTTTGGGGTTAGGTGTTTGATTATTTTTTTCTACTTGAAAGAGTTGTTTTAACTTTATACTTGTACAGACGATGTGCCCTCTGACGTTACAACTAAACCAAAACATCACGTTTCTGCCCTGGCGGTATGCGCGCGCATCCCGGTTTTGCATACTTTTTGTTAAGGAGTGACGTCACAGGTCACATCGTCTTTGTATGATGTGACGTGTATTAAAAGACTTGTTTTGTATTAGCTTCATTGCCTTAACTTCATAAGACATTTGGTACTACAATGCAGCCCCCCTTGGACTTGACCATTTTAATTGATGGTGTTTGTGATTTGAGTAATTTTATCAGGTGGGGGGTGGGTAAGTAATGGTTGATTGTATTTCAGAGCAATCACTTGTAAATTTTTCAAAATCTTGCCACAAATTAATGCCTGGGATAATTCCAAAACCTTTGAGGTTAGGTGTTTGATTATTTTGTTTTCTACTTGAAAGAGTTGTTTTAATTTTATACTTGTATAGACGATGTGCCCTCTGGCGTCGCGGCTAAACCAAAACATCACATTTCTGCCCGGCGTTATGCGTGCGCATCCCGATTTTGAATAATTGTTTTGTTTAGGAGTGACGTCACAGGTCACATCGTCTTTGTATGATGTGACCAGTTATGTCACTCTTTAACCACATTTATGCAAAATAAGAAGCGCGCATATTGTCTGGCAAAACACGTGGCTGCGCCACAATTTTGTAAACAAGGGGCACATGGTCTATTCAAAGAGTTTTTTCTGTTCTAAAGAGTTTTATACTTTAATATAATTAGAGTTTTGTACTTTTATAACGAGTTTTATACTTTTATATTATATTTATATGTTTATATATTTATGAAGGTGAGATCTCATCTTTTTCTCACCTTAATTAAAGATAGAATCTCCCTAAAAAATCTAACCACGTCTCACTTCAAGCCCCGCCCCAAAAGGAGTGCGTGAAGTTGTGCGTGAAATGAGATCCCCTTTTTCTCACCTTTTCCAGGTTAGAACGGGATGAGATCTCACTTTCTTCTAACTTTTCGAGGTGAGATATCTCACTTTTGGAGGTGATAAAAATGTGAGAACCCGGCTGTTTCTCAGCTCGAAAAGGCTAGAAAAAATGAGATCTCACTTTTATCTCACCGCATCAAAGTTCGACAAAAGGTGAAAATTCACCATCTCATTTCTGCCCGGCGGTATGCGTGCGCATCCCGATTTTGAATAATTGAATAATTCGTCTTGTATGATGTGACCAGTTATGTCACTCTTTAACCACATTTATGAAAAATAAGAAGCGCATATTGTCTGGCAAAACACATTGGCTGCGCCACAATTTTTGTAAACAAAGGCACATGGTCTATTCAAAGAGTTTTTTCTGTTCTAAAGAGTTTTATACTTTAATATAATTAGAGGTTTTGTACTTTTATATTATATTTATATGTTTATATATTTATATATGTTTATAAAATCATGCTCATCTTTGAACTTGGTGAACTCATGCATTTTCGTGTCCCGTGTTATTGTTCTTGTAAGGCTGTGAATCGACAATGACAATCGATAGTCTATTTAGAGAATGAGGTTTGGTAGTCCAAATAGAGAATGTGGTTCGTTAGCCCATTCCACCTGATATACTCATCACCCCCTGAATTTACGCCAATGTGGAAATGTATGCTGTGGCCTAACTCTACTGATGGACCCCCTCTTTATTAAATAACGGGAAAATTTCTGCCCCCCAAAATAGCACTTTAGGGTTAGGGTTAGGGTTAATGTTAGAGTTACAGTCACCTCTCAGGGGATGGCAGCATCAACTCTCAGAGTCAAGATTGGGTAAGGGCTGGTGATGGACAAGTGAAGGTTGCTAAAATCCTTGTCACCTTTGTCTTACTCTTGGAGGTGAGATAAAGTGAGATCTCATTTTTTTCTAACCTTGTTCTCAGGGCGCCCGCATTACGTGTCCACCCCTTTAGAAGCCGACCCGACCAAACCTTATATCTGGTCGGGTCGCTATTCACCCTTTTGGGAGATAAATCAACAGTGACTCTGGGGGATTAAGATTGTTATCACCACTAACCCCATAATGAGTTTGATAAAGGTGTGAAAGCGATCCTGCCTGAAGGATTCCACGTGAATTTTTTTCCAACAGAATACGAAGATATAAGTTGGTATAAGTATCAAAATAGTTACACTTGTGAAAAGTGTTATGGTTTTCGTTTTTGAACAGTAAAAATCAATAAAGGAATGGCAGAGAACGATTATTTTTGTATAATGGAGAGTTTGATTCCTCGGCTGCACTTGCGTGCGCACTGATACTGTGTTTATCGATAAGGTTGTGCTGCCGGTTAAATTAGTACTGTCTTGAACAAAATAATCTAATGAATTGCTTGCGCACGTTTGAGGTAAAATTATTCTTTCAATGTCTTGTAATATAAAATTACGACATCGTTCTTACAATCGAAAATATACGGCTTTTAACCTCTGCGATGGCCGGCAAAATGCGCATTTTATTGTTACTTATAGTCGGATGAGCACTGTTTTATTGGTGCGTGATAAGTCGGCCGGGCCCAGTAGCGTGGGTTTCGTTGTTTATTCTCTGAATGTTGACGTCACCGGAATACGCACGTACGGAGAATTTGTTTTAACAAAGAAGTACATTATACAACGATTCGCTTTACACACAACGCGGGGCACTACGCAAGAGTATTGATCACAACCAAATTCTCTCTACGTTCCGTAGACTGTGATTAACAGTCCTACATGTATTTTTGTGTGTGTGGTGCACGTGATGTATGCACCATAGTGCTAGCGCTGGACGTAGAACCGACTTACTGTCAAGTCTATCTGCACACAGTCTTCGCGCGCGAGAGCTGAGGAACTTTCTATGCGATCGAGTTTGCAGACGATAGAAATGGCGCTCAAACTTACTTACGTCCAGCGTGGTTCCGCCGTGGATGGTAATGAAATCGACAAAACTATCAAAAATAAATGGAAATGGAATTGGTGTGATAAAGTTCTGTTTGCTGGTTCTGCAGACCAGCATCTAATCGGCGATTGTTTTCGTAAACTTCACCACTTCAGCATAATAAAACCAAGTCTTTGCAAGAACCAATTAGTCTTTGTAAGTGTTTGTAAGATTTGTTTTAATATGTGTTGAAAATTATATTTTATTATATTGGACAGGTCATAATGTACACAAAATCTTGCCAAAATAACAGGAGATGTTAATGAAGTTAATACCCAAAATAGCTATCCTTTAAGGATTTCATTTACCAAAATCCAAAAATTTCCCGGGATTATTATTTTTTTAAATTTTTTTTTTTTAAATCCAAATTACAAGAGATTTCAATGATAAAAATATCCAAAATAGCCATCCTATAAGGTTTTCATATACCAACATCTAATATAAGCCTGGATTATTTTGTCCTTTTTTGCAAAACTCCGTTCTCATGCCTGCTAAGCTGGGAGAGCATTGATCTGAAATATCTGCTTCATTTGAGGCATTACTTTGTTCTTCAGTGTATAGGTTATATTGGATAGTAAATCAATATTTAAAAAAAAATTTTTTTTTAACATTGACTATTCTGAATGGCCCCTAAGTTAAAGTCAACTTAATCCAGTGATGACAGAATGTGCAAACTTGCACTTCTCATATTTAAGAAGGATATAAGGCAATTCAGTGAATACAATTTCTTCGTGTCTATGGTCATAGCTTTTGAAAGTAGTTCCAACAGTTTACCAGTCAGTTTTGTGGTCAACAGCAGGTTGTTTATTTAAGGGATTATAGGGATTATCTTGGCTGGACATCAGGACAGTGTGTTTACTTAAGGACTTCCCACTGAGGTTGAAAAGGGTGCGTGAAACCAGCAAAATTTTCTAAAGGGCCGGACACTGGTTGGCAGCACCTCCTTTATGTGCTCTGTCTTTCTGCATTTAATTTGTTGTGTTCTACATGTTGCATTATCTTCAGTTTTTTACTACTGGAAGATCTACACACCAAGAATCTACTGGGAATTTTTCTCTGTGTTCTGATGGAAAATTTTAATGTTTGGAGTGGAAATATAATGTGTGATTTCTGCAATGTTAACACATAATGTTTTACTACACACTGCTTGGTTGTTTATTCTACTTGGACTGTGACTCATCCTCATTTGCATAAGCTCATCACTTTTCCTGTATGTAGCCTACTGTGTTGGATTTAACTACTTGGACTGGAACAATGGCTGCTCAGCATGCACTCCTTTTCATCTTGCTCCTGTGCACAGGACAAATTTACCTCTATGATCATGAGTATGTCTGCCCACAGTATGGGAATATACATGTACACCATAAACTTCTTCATCACAAAAAATTCCTTGGAACTAGAATACATATTATGGAAATACAAATGCAACTTTCCAGGTTAATCTTCTTGTATCAGGTGATATAAATCCAAACCCTGGTCCCTTATCAACTGGAAATAAATATGAAACTACTGGATCACATCAGACTATACCTCGGATTGTTTACAATCAAGATCAACTTCTGGCACTCAACAAATATAATAAGAAATCTTCTCCATCACTGCCTCAATCATTGTGGACCCATATCAAAACTCTGGGAATAACTAACTGTTGCCCCAGGGGAAACAGAGGTGGGCGCCGCAAATGGCATAATTGTCATGACATTTCCATACCACGTGATACCACAATCAATGACATACATAATGAAACTGGAACTTCATTTACTACTATTGATGAAAAACAAAACTTTGGCGAAAGAAGTGTTAACCTTTGTGTCCTAAACGCCCAGTCAGTTAATAACAAGTCTACCGTGCTTACTGATTATTTCTCGGAAATGGATTTTGATCTCATTGCTTTGGTTGAAACCTGGCTTTCATTGGATTCCAACTCTAACAAAAAAGTCATTGGAGAGTTATGTATGCCTGGATATGATATATACCATGTTCCCCGACCTGATAGGCCTGGTGGCGGTGTAGCTATTCTACACAAGTCTTCAATCATCAGACGTACTTCTACGGCTCATAGCGCTTCATCGTTTGAAAGTCTATGCTGTGACTTGACTTTCCAAGGAACATCTTCCCCAGTCAAACTAGTTGTGATATACAGACCACCGTACAGTAAGAAGAATCGCAGAACATCTACAGTTTTTCTTCATGAATTCGCTGACTTCATTAGCTTATTGTCTGCTTCAAAGTGTAAACTCCTAATTGTTGGAGATTTTCATTTTCATTTTGAATCTTCAAATGATTCTGATACCAATTACCTGAAAGAAATAATCGAAGTCTCCAACCTTGATCAATTTGTTACTTCACCAACTCACATCAGTGGACATGTTTTGGATTTAATTATCGCGCGTACCTCTGATAATCTTGTGGATTCTGTGAAAGTTGACTGTCTGTTAACAGATCATGCTGCAATTCACTGCAAATTAAACCTTAGTAAGCCTCCACCAATGAAACAGCGAATTTCTTACAGAAAACTCAAAACACTTGACCATGCTGAATTTTCTCATGATTTAGAACAAATATTGTCAATTTCTGATACGTCGTTAAATTTGGAATCTGTTGTTAATCATTATAATTCATCGCTTGCAAGCATTTTGGAAAAGCATGCCCCCTTAAAATCACGCAACATTACAATTCGGCTTTCCAATCCATGGTACTCCCCTGAAATTGATGCTGCAAAGAAGTTAAGAAAAAGACTTGAAAGGAAATGGCGAAAAACCAGGTTAGAAGTTGACCGTGAAATCTTCAAAACTCAACGTCAGCAAGTTTACACCATGATAAATGATGCAAAAGCTTCATATTATAGGAACAAAATATCAAGTTGTACCGATCAAAAAGAACTCTTTAAGATTGTTGAACAACTTCTACATCAAAAAGGGAAATCTAAACTTCCTTCTCATAATTGTAAAAAAGAACTGGCAGAGAAATTCAACAAGTTCTTCATTTCTAAAATTGCCAAAATACGAGAGGACCTCGATACTTCTGTAGATGTTTATATTAGCGGTGTTTCTACAATTTCTCAAAACATGCACTACGATATTTGAATTCAAATCTCGAAGTTTTTCTACCTGCATCTGAAGATGAAATTAATAAAATAATCGCTGCTTCACCACCAAAATCTTGTGATTCTGATCCAATACCTACTTGGCTCTTAAAGAAACATCTAAACCTACTTGTTCCCGTTATTACAATGATTGTTAACATTTCGCTGCAGTCTGCTACTTTTCCATCATGCTTCAAAACTGCTCTTGTGACACCCCTTCTCAAGAAACCATCATTAGACTCTGAAAACTTAAAGAACTACCGACCAGTCTCAAATCTGGCATTCGTTTCAGAGATCATTGAAAAAATAGTATCCAGCCGTCTATCAGATCATCTTGCTTATAATAATCTTTTCGAGCCTTCCCAATCTGCCTACAGAAAAAAATCATGGAACTGAGACAGCCTTGTTACGTGTACAAAATGATATTCTCCATGCTATGGACAACAAACGTGGTGTGTTTCTGGTGCTACTAGATTTGTCTGCTGCCTTTGACACCATCGACCATAATATCCTCCTTTCACGGCTCTCATCTATTGGTGTCAAAGGCAAAGCCCTGGAATGGATTCAATCATATTTGAGTGGTAGAATGCAAGCTGTCAACATTAGTGGCTGCTTATCTTCAATCATCTCACTTCTCTTTGGCGTCCCACAAGGCTCTGTATTAGGGCCTCTATTCTTCACTATATATTCCGCCCCCATCGCTAATATTGCCCGCAAGCATGATCTTCAAGTTCACATGTATGCGGATGATACGCAACTTTATCTGTCATTTGATTTGTATAATACTGAAGATGAAATAGCTACTCGCAAACGCATTGAATCATGTATCAAGGATATCAAATCTTGGATGACATTGAATAAAGTGAAATTAAATGATGATAAGACTGAGCTTATTGTAATTACCTCAAAATATCATCAATCTAGACCCACAAACAAATGTTTTCAAATAGTGTTCTCATCAATCCATGCTTCTCCTAATGCTCGTAATCTGGGAATTATCTTTGACAGCACGCTATCTATGGATGATCATATCAAGAACGTCTGTAAATCAACATACTTCCATATTAGGAACATTAACAAAATTCGTAAGGTTTTGGATAACGATACAGCAGCTACTTTGATCCACGCTTTAGTGACGTCAAGATTAGACAATGGGAACTCCCTACTGTATGGTGTCACTGATAAACAGCTAAATAAGCTCCAACATGCCCAAAACTCTGCAGCACGCATGTTAACCAGGACTCGCAAGTTTGATCATATCTCTCCAATTTTAAAACAACTCCACTGGCTACCGATTCGTCAAAGGATTCAATTTAAACTCATATTGCTCACTTGGAAATCACTTCATAACATGGCACCAAAGTATATAAGTGAACGTCTTTCTCCATATGTTCCCAAACGCACTTTACGATCTACTGATAAATTTCTTCTGACTGTTCCTAGGACTGCATCTTCATATGGTGATCGTGCATTTTACGCAGCTGCTCCTAAACTTTGGAATGACTTGCCAGTAGAACTTCGCAGTTGCAGTTCAATCAATGTTTTCAAGAACAATTTAAAGACTCATTTATTTAAGACTGCTTATTGTGCTTGATTTTTGAATATGTATGTAATGTAATACATGTACATGTATGTAATGGGTAAAACTTGTAGCTTTGCATGGTGAGGATGATAAGTAAGACTAATTGCGGTGACACCATGTGGAATCTCAATTGAGTAGTAATTAGTTCTGAAAAGAACTGGGGGTACAACTCGACGTTTCGATCAGTATGCTCTGAGGACGATCAGAGCATACTGATCGAAACGTCGAGTTGTACCCCCAGTTCTTTTCAGAACTAATTACTACTCAATTGAGATTCCACATGGTGTCACCGCAATTAGTCTTACTCACATGTATGTAATGTTTTGCTTGATTTTTGTTTTACATATATATCTTTAGTTAATATGTGTATATGTGTGTATATGTATATGGTATGTGTATGTGCATGTGTGTATGTATGCATATGTTGGCCTATACATGTACTGTACATGTATATCTATGTGTATGTGTGTACTTTCTATAATGTTCATACTTTTGCTGTGTTAATCGTTGCGCCTCGGAATAGGCATGCCTAGATAGACGGCGCATTATAAATGCATTATTATTATTATTATTATTGCCCTTCATAGCTGGAGATGTCTTATTGAGTGTACCATCATTGAAAATGAACATTCATACATACACAGCTGAGCATTTTTGAAAAAAGCAAATTTTTCCTGATATTAAGTCTATGAAGTAAACTTGTATTCTGTGGAATTATTTGACACTGACACTTTAGGGAAGACTGCTTATTCCAACCTCCCAATATCCTTCGGTTTTCAGTGGTTTTGGCCGGGTTTCCAATCTCTGATCAATAAAAATGGGCTGGAATCCACTCCTGTATATTCCGGTATGCAAGAGGTCATGCTAATCCCCCAGAGAGCACATTAAGAAGTGCTCAACTATTCAAGGTGATTAGAACAAGGATGGCCAAAACGGTGAACAAGACAGCCTGGCTGGTGCAGAGTGACTAATTAACTGATAATGTTTACGACCCCTTATTTTCCAACAGATGTTTCAGTCTTAGGTAAGGATTTCAAATTAGCAAAAAAGGGAGACGACTCCATGCGTGCATCAGGGCAACGGGGATTCAAGTCGTAGGACTTGCTGTCATAATTTTCTCTTTTTTTGGTTTCATTTTCAATCATGATCACGTTGGTCGATCATCAAACCAAAACTTTGCAGTCCGTGCTTTCCTCCATGAGCTGATCGAGATCATGCTGCACTGTCTATTACTAACGTTAGTAATGGAGTTTTGTGTATAAGTATGTATGAAGCGCAAGCCTGATCCAATCACACGAACACAGTCTAGCCATGCCATTGACTGGTTCCATATTTGTTTTTGTGTAGCTCTAACGTATATCTAGCTCTAACGTATATCGCGGAACTAGACTACAATAAACAGATGCCGCTGTACGAACCAGCATGCTTTTTAGGCCGAGTTTCGTTCTTGATGATTAAAAAATATTAAAAGCAATTTCAGTCAGTCTTATTTTCACAGTTTCTGAAACTTCTGCAAAGACAGCACCATCGCCATGGGCAACAAGAAGAATGAGGTCGTAGGTGTCAGTTGTGTTTTCAGATCGCTCCGCGGGGAAAAAAAGTTTGTCTGCCAATGATTGTATTTACCGTATTTAGTCTTCTATTTAGTCTTCTGTGATTGCTAAGATCACCATCACACAATGGCAGAATCTACTGAGTCAAGAAAGACAAGAACCAGCCGAAAAAACAAGGAACCCACGCCTAAACAGTCGAGCTTGGATGACTCAATCCAAGATGGCTGCCGTGCATGCACCTTCCGCGACTCCATTACCCAGCCCGCAACCCGCGATCGGTCCGTCAGCGGCCCACCCGTGGCACTGCCAGCGGGCCGCCGTTGGCTGCAGCCGGCGGACCGCCGCACAGTGGGCCAGGGGATGATGAAAGTGCGCCAAAATAGTGGTTTGGGGTGTGTGACGGTTCCACTTTTAAAAATGTTTTTTCGAAAGATCAGACCCCCACGAACACTTTTTGAGAATATTTTTCTTTAGAATTTTTTTAAAGTATTTTTTTTTTAATTTTTGAACACAAAAAAGTGCCTAAATGAAGCTAAAAGGCTAAAAGTAGCTTTATTTGTTTAAACCATAATAAGGGTATTTTAGAAAAAAGGTATTTACTTAAAAATGTGTATATCTACTGTCCATAAGTCATACTTCAACAATGTTGGGTTTTTAAAATTTTGAAAATTTAAATTAATCCCATTAGAGGGTAAAAACTGTCAAAAAACCCCACAAAAAACAGTTTTTTTATTTTAAATAACACAAAAGGTTTAGATTCCCGTGGATTCCCGCCTTAATTTTTATACTGGCGTGATCCCCATAGTCTCCCCTTCACTTTGGTACCATATTTGGCTGCTACTTTGTGCAACTCTTTAAGATACGTTCTGATTTATGAGCGCCTGTATCGGCTTTATTTGTCATCACGCACCGAGAAGCTACGTGAAACTCGATACGCGCATTGTCTTTGATCCTGGCCTTCGTGGGAAAATATATGTGCAGTCGCTTTTGGTTTAAGCTACAGCTTATTTTTGTCAACTACATCAGTCAGTGCGTCTTCATATGTAGACAAGTCTAAGAAACCTTTTCTGACAAAGATGGCATCTTCACGTATATCACGACGACAATTGTTTGAACTGGTGCATTCTTCTGGTTCAATTACTAATATCGAATTGTCTTGTAACAAATGCTTCGATTTTCTTCTTGAGTTTACGTCGAATGTTTCTGATTGCCTCAAACAGCAGACGATCAAAGCAATTAAGAGATTTCTTTATCGAGTGAAAGAAAGGTGGACCAGAAGTAAGCGTGTTAAAGCATTGTTTCTGAGCAAGAACTCAGAGTGGCTTGACCAAAACATATCACTCCCTGATGAATTTGAGCAGTTGTTGATGCAGAGTGCTACCATAGATGATCCTTGTGCCTCATCAGTCCCGGGTGCATCGCAATCGCAATCCACTGCAGGACGTCCCCCAAAAGACTGGCAATCCCTTTCAAAAAGATCACGACAGAGAAAAGCACATGAACTTCTTATTCAAAAAGAGCCAAGTGAACTTCTTTATGCAGCATCACAGGGTGCATACCGACAGAATCCTGACCTAAAGTATGTTCTCAAGTTTGCAATGATGTCTCCCTCAAAACCAGCTAAGATGAGAAAGCTCATTTCTATGCCATCCAAGAAACAAGAAAATTTCTCATCGGATGAGGCTTTATCATTGATGGTAGAAACTGGAATGACCAAACAGTCTTATCAAACGGTACGATCTGCAGCCAAACGGAAAAATGCGAACATATATCCACCCTACAATGAAGTCAGAGAAGCAAAAAAAAAGTGCTACCCGAATAACATTTCAATCATGGAGGATTCAGCAAAAGTGCCTCTGCAGAGTCTCCTTGATCACACCGCACTCAGAATCATCCAGGAGCAAAAAGAGGCAATAACTGAAGTTGTCGAGGGTCTTGAGGAAGGTGCACAATTATCATGTGATTTGGTGTGCAAGTGGGGCTTTGATGGTGCATCAGGACACAGCGAATATAAACAAAAATTTTCCTCTGTTGATCAATCAGATGCCAGTATGTTTTGTACTACACTTGTGCCACTACAATTAAAATTTAAGGATCACATTTGTGGCAGAACCCAGTCCCTTCTTCAACCCGATTTTGCCGGCCCATCAGTTTACAGTTCAAAAAGGAAACAACTGAGTTGAGTCAGGAGGAATGTCGTTGTATGAATGAGGAAATTAAGAAACTCCAACCCATCAGTGTAACTTTAGAAATTGGGTACGAGCTTGAAGAGGACCAAAACAGGAAAGACAACATGCTAGTGAAGTATGATTTACACCTCACCATGGTGGACCAAAAGGTGATCAATGCTCTGACTTCAACCAAATCATCTATGAGATGTTACATTTGTGGGGCAACGCCTAAACAGTTCAATAACCTAACAGAGCTACCTTCCCCAGCTGAAGAGAGATACAAATACGGACTTTCACCACTCCACAAATGGATTCGATGTTTCGAGATGCTTCTTCATATTGCATATCGACTTACGATTCGTAAGTGGCGTGTGCAGTCTGAAGCTGACAAGACATTGCTTGCAAGCAGAAAGAAGGAAATTCATGATGGGTTCAAATCTGAACTTGGACTAAAAGTCGATGAGCCAAAGCAAGGAGCTGGCAACACAAATGATGGAAACACTGCACGAAGAGCATTCCAGGCAGAAAACACATTTGCAGTAATTTGTGGACTGAATGAAAGCCTCATTCACAGACTACACATGATCCTCGTTGCCCTATCATGCACACTTCCCTTGGACCCGGTCAAATTTGGTGCATTTTGCATGGAGACAGCAACACTTCAAGTTGAACTATACCCTTGGTTCTATACCCTTGGTTCTTGAGTGTTCACATTCTTCTCATCCACGGAGCTGACATATTGTCATCGTCTGTACTTCCTATCGGCATGATGAGTGAGGAAGCTCAAGAAGCCAGAAATAAAAACAACAAATTATTCAGACTGAGGCATGCACGAAAAACATCCAGGGTGGACACCATGAGCGATGTATTTCATCGACTCATGGTGACAGGAGACATTGTCATCAGCAGTAGATCATTGAAGACACGACAATCAAGACCTCTCCTAAGTGAAGTCAAAGATATGTTAAAATGCTCGGACCATGACGATGACAGTGACACAGAACACACAGAGCACAGTGATACTTCAGATATAAATTCATCTTAAGCAGTAAGTACAATGATCGTAATTGTTTTTAAGTTGTAAATTTCGCATCTCAAATAAAAAATAAAAAATAAAAAATAAAAAACAAGCAAACAAACACCCCAACAAACAAACAAACAAACAAGCACCCCAACAAACAAACAAACAAAATTTAAAAAAATGGTATAGAGGTTAAGGTTTAACGAACATTCCAAGACTTGATTGATAAGCTATATGAACCAGATATCTGTACTGTGACTACATTTAACCTTAAGGAAAAGTATCGCAAGCACTGCTATGACATCAATTGCATTTATTTAAACTACTACAGACCAATCATAACTCAGCATTAAAATGACGTCATATGCGTTTAAAAACATTACCATCGAATTCTACGGGTCGGAAAACCCTTAGAGAATAATTTACATCAAAAAGTAAGTTGAAATATAATTTTGGCGCACTTTGATCTCATTCTGGCCCACTGTGCGCCGACACAAACGTCCGCCCGCTCGCCGGTGGCCCGCTGGAGGCAGCCGACAGAGATCCGCTGTCGGACCAATGGCGGACCATTGTCGAAACAATGTCACATTTCGACAACGGTCCGCCGTTGGCCCATCATCGGCCCTCCCGCGGCTGCCGGTGGCGGACCACCAGCGAGCGGGCAACGTTTTTGCTAGCGGTCCGCTAGGGAAGCCTTATGACGGTCCGTTGTTGGCCTACCATCGTCCCTCTGTCGGCTGCCGATGGTGGTCCACTGGCGAGCGGGCAACGTATTTGATAGCGGTCCGCTAGGGAAGCCTTCTGACGGTCCGTTGTTGGCCTACCATCGTCCCTCTGTCGGCTGCCGATGGTGGTCCACTGGCGAGCGGGCGAACTTTTAAGTTTTCGGTCCGCTGGTAGGAACCTTTTGACGGTCCGCCGTTGGCCTACCATCGGCCTAACAGTAAGCCGAAATCGATTTTTTATTTTATTATTTTTTTTATCGACGGTGGACCGATGGTGGTTCAACAACGAGCAGGCAGCCGTTTTGCCGGCGATCAACCGGTGGCGGGCAACATGCAGTATATAGAATGGCTGCCTGACGTTCTTGCCTCCATGCTTGAGCTGAGTTAAGCATGCTGGGCTGATGAAGGAAGGCCATAAAAGTCGCAGATCGACGGACGGGTGCATAAGGACCAACCCTAGGTTAGCAGTCTGCTGGGGCCGACGGTGCGCCATTGACTTGCATGTGTTAAAATAATATAAATAAATCTATTTACTTATTAAACTGAGGACACACCACTGATTTGTTCACTGTGAATGACTGGGACAGCATTTATTTAATGAGGCAACAAAACGAAAAAATTACTTAAACATTACGAAATTACTAAATCAAAGTACATGTAAAGAACATAATCTTACCTTAAACATTAGGCTGCAATGAAATTACCCACAACTGTAATCATGTTTCTAAAGCACCACTTTTATATGACGCTTACATCAGCACCACATTATATAAACCAGTCACAATTGTTAAGTTTGTTTCCTCCATGTTCAGATGTTGCAAAATACATGGATGTGTACATTTTTGTACTTTTATTGAATACGCCCCTAAGTAAGTTGTCCTCAGTGAGAAAACGTCGTACTGCGATTTTGCAACGACGTTGTCTCTCAGCGCTTAGTATTTTTATGATGTGCACATCCCGGCTGTTTTAAGCGTAATTTGAATGTTATTTTAGGAGATATAACATTATTGCACTGACAAAAACACTTTATAAAAGAATACATAATTGCATAGTAATAAAATGAATAATAAAATCATGCAGTGCGTAATACAATTAGAAACATTTTCAGGGCAATTAGTAAGAGCTTGAGCACGGATACCTGCAACATTTTCCCCCTTAAAACAGACCATAATACATTTTTATGGGTGATCTTCACCCAACTGTTATAATTTGTTTTAAAAAAAAACACATTACAGTAGAACGCAGCAAAATCAAGTACATTGGCAATTATTTGTTTGTAAATTAGAGTTAACATTCCTAACAAAGACCTGTCCATGTTATGTACGTAATTGCTAATTTATGTAAGACTTGCACCAGGAAGATTACCTTGCTTTTTCTTTTTAAACAACCCTCAAGGGTCAAGGAATGTAAATGAAATTATATTTTGGTAAATACATTCTACACTCTAAAAACTCCCGGGTCAGATTTGACCCAGAATGGGTCAAATCTGACCCATACTCCGGGTTGGATATGACCCGACACTTTCCGGGTCAGGATGACCCGAAAAGTTGGGTCAGATTATTTGACCCGGAAAACGGGTCAAATAATCTGACCCAACTTTACGGGTCAGAATGACCCGGAAAGGGTCGGGTCATATCCAACCCGGACTAACGGGTCAGATTAATGTTGACCCGGATTCCGGGTCTAATGAGATAAGCATGTCTTCCATGTGTTAACCCTCCTATGCCCATGCTGAAATTTGGCACAGTCAGCACGGCACTCACAGACACTCACTTGAGTATTTTTGGTTGTATTTCCAATTGGTAGGTCAAACCACAGAGTCACACAGAGCTGTGTATGTACTGTCAAGTGGTTTTGGTTTGACCTTTGTGCACTGCACAAATTTTGAGTGTCTTTGGGTTTGACCTCTATCACAGCCACATGTGCTTGCATGTATTTGAGTGCACTGCACAAAGTCAATGGGTTAAGAGAGATACAAATTTTGAGTGTTAAACCTATAGGAGGGTTAAGAAGCCTTATCTATGGCAAACAATCAAATAAAACAAATTTCTTGTTTTTTATGTAACATTCAGCTGAAACTGTTAATTTCTATAGTAAATTGCCATAAATAAGTGCATCTTTTATAAGGAACACATGCTTACCTTGTTAGGACGGCCTAGAGACAACACAATGTAATTTAAAAGGATACCTGTAAAATGATCTTCCGATTGTTATATGTATTTATTTCTCTTTAACTGTTTAAAATACATGTTCATAAATAGTCATTTTAAAGTTATTGTTTAAAGGTGGCAATATCGTCACGATCAACAGGACATGGAATCAGAGTTCAAGTTCTAGATTAACTCAGTGACTGAAAATAATACTCACATGATAAGGTCATATTCGCGTTGCTGATGCATAAATGAGCCAGTAATTTTCAGACACTGTGTTCATCTTTAACTAGGATACCGATTCCATGCTGTGTAGAAAGTCTGCTCTGATCGTGACAATACTGTCCCTTTAATATCTTTACACCAATTTGTGTTTATGGAATTGATGGTCAGTACTTAGGTTGAACTATCCCAATGCTCGCATAAAAATAAATATGAACGCAATGAAGACTGGGGGATGTTTACTAATGTTTACATGGCCCAACTCCCAGGGATTCAGTCAGCAATATCCATTTTACTAGATCACCCAACAGATATTAACTACACACTTGTGGGGATTTTTGGGTCCAGTCAAAAAACAATTCCTCACTGAATAACCTAGATGTGTCTTAAGGTCCTGAAAAAAACAATTCCCATGAAGGTGCAGACTGCCACAGATAGGATAGGTCCATATAAATTAATTTAGGTAAAACTTGTAGCTTTGCATGGTGAGGATGATAATTAAGACTAATTGCGGTGACACCATGTGGAATCTCAATTGAGTAGTAATTAGTTCAGAAAAGAACTGGAGGTACAACTCGACGTTTCGATCAGTATGCTCTGATCGTCCTCAATTAGTCTTACTTATAAATTAATTTGAAACATACGTTAACTCCTTTGAAGAAAAGATCAACCTCCACACCTGGCCATTGGATTACAAAGTTATACAGACTCTGACACACCTCGTAGCAGTAGCACAAGTGGCTGTTTGTGTGACACATTTGTATGACAAGGGTTCACTGGTTCAATCTGGAGTAAAAGGGTGGAAAATTTATTTTAAAAGTGTGAAGGTTTAATACTTGTGTCTAGTTACGATATGATGGGCTGTATACAACAACATGTACAATTTTACTAAATAAGATACATGTATATTCAATATATTCCGATACCGATGTATATAATGTTGAAGTTTTTCTAGAAATTGAAATTCCTAAATTGTTATTCATAATTATGATTCTGCTAATACAATCTCAGCTTAGATGGTGATGATACATGCCTAAGAATTCACAAGGCTTACAAAATGATGGCTAATTAATCACTTATTCAATGTAAAAATAAACATTTTAAGCTTTCTCAATGCATGCTAGGAATTGAATGACAACACATCTTTTACAAATTTGGTGCACCATTAGGCCTATGCCTGTGTACTTCAAATGATTTGCATGCCACGGGATTTGTCACCAGATTCCCAAAATGCACTTTGAAATGCAATAGGTTATTAACAGTCACATCCTTACCGGTCAATAAATGACTTGGTGGCATCCTGTAGTGGCATGACGATAGAGTTGCCTTTTGCCCTTCACCCGCCTTAACTCTGATGGTGAAAATGGAAGGAACAAGGTTGCGCCTCACTGCAAACTCACAGTCTGGACTATCTGTGGACAGTAAAATAATTGAATAAGAAATATTTTCAGTGACGAATGAATGACTTTATTTTAGCCACACAAATATTTTAGCCACACAAATATGGAAGTCTCCAATTTTTGTAAACATTTGTTGTGTTCAAGTCATTTTTAATATTGAGGCGGGAAAAGTATTACAATAAGTCCACATTTATTATGACTCTAATTAAACAAGAGAAACTTGTGTTCATATTGGTTATTTTATACATTCGGGAGTATTTTGTGTTTTACAAATTATTTACGGGTAGCCGGGTATCCGGTTCCTGAAATATAAACCAAAAACACACCTAGCCTTAAGTAATATTAGTTTTCCACACTTAATCTGCCGATGTTAATGTTTTTCCATTTCTCTTTTTTGCTGGGGGGGGGGGGGCATGGATTCATCAAAATTAATAAATAATTGTTTGAGTGCAGAAAAACTTACATGATGTTCATCATCCTGACCCTTAAGTAGTGTAAATTGTAGATGGTTGACCATGATGTCATAGCAAGCATGATCAACCGTTGATCTGAAATATAAACATATCATGTACAGTGTATAAACAAAATTACATGTTTTCAAAGAGGGATGAAGAATAATGGGTCATGCTAACAAAACACACATAAATTAGCAACCCCTCATGTTATTATCAGGATGATAGATTGATTTAACTTCAGAAAAAAGTATGCAACTTCAGAAAAATGCGTTATAGAATAGAATACATGTGACCTCTTCCTTCCTCCATGATGTGACATTCTCAGTAAAGGGGCCGGGTGATTGTTTCAGGCCTACTTTAGCTTAGTAAGAAAAGTGCCAGACTCCAGAGTCCAGTACAGCAACCACCACACAAGTCACAAGACCGACACAAAATACTGACACCGACTACTACTACTACTACTAGTACTAGCCAAGTTTCCTACTACTCTAGTAACGTTAGTAGTACTGTAACGTGTGTGTGTGTGTGTTTTGTTAATAAAACTTACCGGATTCAAGTTCTGGTGTTAGCAACATAATGTGGGTTCGAATCACGGCCATGACACTTGTGTCCTTGAGCAAGACACTTAATCATAATTGCTTCTCTCCACCCAGGGGTTAAATGGGTACCTGTGAAGGCAGAGTTGGTTTGCTCTATATGCGCTAGAAATGGCAGCAATTGAGTTGTATACTCCCCAGGGAGCTGAGATGGTTTCAGGAATGATTTATGAGCCTTATGAGCCTTATGAGCAGGGATAATAATATAATGCGCCTTGAGCACCACTTAGTTGGTGGATACGTGCGCTATATAAATCCACACATTATTATTATTATTATTATTATTATTATTATGTCCACATATCATGAAGACATGATGACCCCTCCATCCATTGTACAGAACAATGACAAAATGGGTTGCATCAACCACACTGCACACAAACCTTAAAATGTGTGCACTGCAACACATAAAAACACTAGACAAAATGAAAGAGATGCCCAGGGTTGAGCCTGCAGTATGTAGTGTTGTCTCTTAATTCAGCTGTTTGAAGAGGAATTAATTAACAGAAAAACTAAATGTGTAATTAAAAGTCAAACCAATTATAACAAAAATATAATTGCTGAAAAATTCCAATTTAATTTTAACATTGTATGATTGAAAACAGAGTAGACAAGGAGTCGGCCTAATACGCATTGTTGGCTCAAACCACAGAGCAAGTACACTAGTATATTCTCTCAAAGAAAATTGAGCAGGAAAACAATTTTGTACAAGTTACTACCAAAGACACAAATATTTACCGGCACATATTTTGAGAAAGATCATAACAGGATCAAAACGTCAGGACCTCGTATTTTTAAATTTGATGGAAGATTCTGATTATAAGTAAAATAATTGTATATTTGTAATGAGTAACAAAAACAATTAGCCAAATACTTAGTGAGGGTGAATTCAGGGCAAAAGGTGCAAAGTCGGTCAGTGAAAACATCATTTGACATGTAACCTAAAAAGCAGAAGGTTGAAAAATGGAATTTTTAGGGAAAAGACACATGAATAAATAAAATAAAAAACGGTAAATTAAAAAAAAATTACATTATTTTTCATATTATGTTAAATCATGATTACCTCAAAATCAAACCCCATGCCATGTTTATTAACCACAATGTACACATTTCAAAAGTTTGTTTAAAGGCAAAAACTTTTTGGCTGAAAAAAAAAGAGTGCTCGTTCTGCTGGATAGCTTAGGCCTACATTGTATATAGGCCCCTATAGCCTAGCTAGGTCCATGTGAAATTCCTGGGCAGAAAATTACAGATGTGGTTGCGGTTTACTACAAAACAAGCTCCAACGTCACTGCACTAACGTTACCCCGAGTCTGATACTTTGTTAGAAATTTATTGCTTAACTAGTTAGACCCGTTAACACTAACAGTGCAGTTGTACTGGACTTCGTCCGTAGCCCTGCTGTGTGGTGTGCAGTAAAAATTGTTGACATTTTCCCCCCAATTTTTTTTTTCTTCGTCATGTTCTGCAACTTCAGTCAAAAAATACTCCCGAAGAAGGCATCGATCCGATGGTTAGTTTTGGTGAAATTGTCATCAACAATTTTGTACACAAAATGTTTGGGAAAAAGTCTACACGTTTTACTGCATGCACATCACAGCAGGGCGGTGAGGTGGTTACGGAGGATGTCCAGTACAGTAGGCTACAACTTGTTCGCGGGCAAATGCCTAACGTTATGTTTGTGCAGAATGTGTGCACATCAGAATTAATCCACACAATGCGGTTCCAGATCATGAATTCGATTGCTGTTTTTACGGGCTTTTATATCCATTATTCTCTTATCAGGAGTACAATTGCTTACCTCGCTTTAGAAGACATTTCAGCTAATGTGTGCAGCATACGGTACCCGATGTGTGTGCAGAGAACAATGGCTGCCGAACGGTTGAGCGGGTCAGCAGATCAGAGTAACACGTTGCATTTTTTCGATGGTTCCCAACTCCTCATATTCGAATAGCGCAGTGCCGAGTACCGCAGTAGTTTTTAACCAATAGAAAGGAAACGCGGCATCGCGGTGTTGACTATAGCTACTGAGTCCGTGGACTAACAGCAAAGTAATTACGGATAACACAATAAGGTGGTAAAGCCGTGATAAATCGATTTTTATTTTGCTTTTTGGAACAGTTAAATGTATATTATGTAATACTATCTTATGCACAACACAAAGAAAATGAGAAATTATATTTTCACCACATCTGCATGTAATAAATTTCATCAAAAATTTGTGCATTTAGATTTTTGTGATGTAGCATTGTTATAAAGATTAATTTGATCAAAGAAACATGCAAAAAAACATTTAAATGTAACATTTATAATGAAACAAGACGTTTTGTTAATGAAACAAGACTTATTTCAATTAGTCACCAGTATCAACATGGACTAGAATAAATTGGTCATTGTCGACCTCATATTAGTACTGCACTGATTTAATTAGTCACAGAACGTCGCCTAATCTAAATTAGTCAATTTGACTAATTAAAGAGCCCCAGTGACTAACTTATGTTTACAGTGTACAGTGGTTTAAATCCACTGCACATTAGTATACTAATGATCTTAGTGATAATTATTTGTGGATAATTTAGCAGAAATAATTAATTTTGAATGCCTGGGAGAACAATGCTGAGGTTACTCCTTGAGGGGATGGGAATATTTGGTTGGCGACAAGGAACCATACAACTTAACAATCATGAGTAGTTATTTTTTTTTGAACTGTCTTCCTTGATAATTTGTAGAGCCTCTTCACACAAGCAACTGAACTTACCCAATCTAAACGTGCCCGGATTCAAGACCTCCTCAGCGATACATTTTCAATGCGCCGAAGGAAGATCACTACTCCAAGCCTTATGGCCCTGTCACACTGTTGCGTATGAGAGAAACGTAAGAGTTGCGTATGAAAATTCATAATATAATTTTCATACGCACAAAAAGCCCTTGAAAATACATAATTGTGCGTATACTTACCGTATTGAACCTATGAGTAGCGTATGAGTAGCGTATGGCAAGCGTATTGACAGCGTATGGACAGCGAATGTCAGCGTACGACCAGCGTATGTCAGCGTATGAACAGCGTATGGACAGCGTACTCTGCGTATGGCTAGCGTATGAGTAGCGTATGAACTGCGCATGCCCAGCGTACCGCATATCCGCCTATCACGTGACAAAGTGCCTATATAATCGGCGGCCTTTCAATGCGCTATCAAAACGCTAGCTGTACGGTACACCTTCATGCCAACGTATGGCAACTTATGTCCAGCGTACTCGACCTATGAGTAACGTACCTATATCGTACCTCTAGCGTATTCAGCGTATGCCTAGCGTATGCTTAGCGTATTAACCATACGTCCGCATACGCACAAAATGTTTAAGCATGCTTAAAAATTTATTTCTGCCTCAGCGTATGCCAGCGTATGCCAGCGTATGCCACCGTGCTTGAAACGTATACAACCTATGCCTAACGTACCCCTAGCGTATGTCAGCGTATACCAGCGTATGAGTGATAATTTTCATACGCTGGCATACGCTAGTACGATACGCAACAGTGTGACAGGGCCATTATGGATGCATCAGATGTTATGCTCAAACTATGGGGAGAATTCCGTTGCTTCTCAGAAGAAGAATTAACTAGCATTTAATTTTTGTCACTCCATTCATGGACATTTGCACTTGTCCAGTAGAAGATTTAAAACAATAATATGCAGTGTGTGAAGGGTGCAGTGAATTTATTTGTAATTTTTTTAAATTTTATTTCAATATTATTATTTGTTAAGTTTTAATGTAACAGTGCAAGAACATTCCTCCAGGCTATTCAGAACTTTAAAATCAAAACTGTTTAAAATTAAATGTACCTTATCCACTACATTCACGAATCTCATTCCAATGTAGCTTCTGCATGAGATGAAACTTTGGGATGCAAGTGCTGTTGACTTCTATAGCAAGAATTACACCAATGTCATGACCAAGCTGGGTGTAATGCTGGGTGAACCTTCAGAGGTATTCATTTGTTAATTAATTGCTTTAGTTTTTGTAGATACACTAATTATCACGTTAGGTTGGCCTTTCCAAAAAAATATTTCTAGGTTCCTGCTGGTGTAAAATCCAATAAAAATTGCAGTGCACAGACCATGCATTCATATTTAGCTGTTTTAGAGACTGGTCCCCTCCATTTCAGACAATAAATGTTGTTGGTTCCCATTTATACCCTCTGTAGCTGAGTCCTTCAGTAAAACCTGTGCTATATGAGTATAAGGAATTTGTGATCTTTTTCTTAGGCAGATGATGATCTTGAAGTCATAATGCAGATAGACAAGATCCTTAATAAAAGGCTAAAGAATGTGGAACTGATCAGAGTGATTGAGGTAAGAATATCATGTAAAGTATTTCAGCTCAAAGTAACATGCCAGGGCTTGAGGTAGAATTGTTAGCAAGTACAACACCTACATTTGGGAATCTTTTATGATATTCCAATTCCATTTCTGAACAGGGCCCAATTTCGTAAAGCTGTAAAGCAGAAACTTTTGGTTGACAAATTTTGTTGCTTAGCAAAAAGTAGCGGGGAACTAGTTACAAGCAATACACATTATGACATTTTGCTGGTAACCTCATTCTGCTAAGCAATGTTTTCTGTGCATGGTAAATTTGTGTGCTTAGCAGCTCCATGAAATTGGGCCTGTGCATCATGTGAACTGAAACTGGAAGGGCAATATTTGATGGCAGCATGCAAGAACAGTGTGTGTTTCTCCCTTTTGTATGCCTGCCAGTAACCATTGTTTCCTTCTCTATACTTCATTAAACTAAATTTGACATGATGCTGTGCATTTAAGAATGGTTAGAGAAACATTTTTAAAATGACATAATTTGTTGGTTGCCAATGGTGCTGAGGAAATTGTGAAAAGAATGTTGACAAATTTTCTCAGTCAGTTGATCTTTCTTTTTAAAATGGTATGTTCCAGCTCCATCCTTGGACTTGCGCAGATTAGAAGTGGAGCCCAAATCTTGTTGAATGTCTGATTGAAATAGCCACGACTTGAAGCTGTGTGTTAAAAAAACATGCCCTTTTAAATGTTTTTTCAGGTACAAGATTCATCACCGACAGAGGCTGTTCAGCAGCATGTCTCGAAATCTACTGCTCCAAACGTGATATTTACCATGGATGATGGAGATCAGCCAACAAGTGCCCATGTGACTGCATATGGACGTACCCTCTGTCAGATCACAGGTGATGATCTAACCAAGCGCTGCCTACTATTGCTCATGGCAGTGTATTTTATCAGTGATTTGCAGTGGAGTGTCGTGGCCGAGCGGTCTAGCTTACCGGACTCAAGTTCTGGTGTTAGCAGCAGAATGTGGGTTCGAATCCCGGCCGTGACACTTGTGTCCTTGAGCAAGACACTTAACCATAATTGCTTCTTTCCACCCAGGGGTTAAATGGGTACCTGTGAGGGCAGAGTTGGTTGATTAGCCCTATATGCGCTGTAATGGCAGCAATTGAGCTGTATACTCCCCAGGGAGCTGAGATGGTTTCAGGAATGATTTATGAGCCTTATGAGCAGGGGTAATGATATAATGCGCCTTGAGCACCACTTAGTTGGTGGATACGTGCGCTATATAAGTCCACACATTATTATTATTATTATTATTATACACCATGTTCTAACATCACCTTGAAATTTTTGGAAGCCTATTTCTTGGGGAAAACCTTAAAGACATCCCAAAGTCAATCAAAACACTTGCAACCAAGGCCGGACTTGACAATGGGCACTAAACCAGATGTAAGTGGAAAAGGTATCCTGTCACTTTGTGTGTTTGCATGATTGATACTCTATTCTACTATTTACATTTCAGTATTAAAAATCAATAACGGGACTCATCATAATTTGTTTTTCAACATTATTGATTTCAGTTGCATCATTTGTCTTAAGACCAAATGGAGAAGTCAAGACGATGTTTTATAGGGGAAATTTTTTAAATTGAAGCATGCCCTTTGTGTTCTTTTTCAGTGACAAATTTTCGGATGATAATTTTTGTTAAAGTTGCTCGGTTAAAAGTTGGAGTACATGAAGTTTTGTATTACCATATGTTAACAGTTAAAAGTTTTATTAAGTTAAACTTTTTATATAGAGATTGTGCTTTCTTTTCTTATTAATGTAATGAGTCACAAGGCCAAAGGGAGATTTAAGACATGTTGCTAAAAAAGCCTTATAATAATCATGGGATTTGCCATCATTGCATGGGAGTAGTGGGAGTTATTTGACTTGCAGGGGAGGAGAACCATTTATCAGTGAGGGAAAATTTTGATCTGCTGTACTAGTGTGTATTATGTCTTTATAGTGAACCAGGCTTCTGAAAAAACAAAAAATTTCAATTTACATTATTCTTACGGTCTTAATTACTCTTACTGATATTTATGTGTGTTAACTGTGTTAAAGTTTTTTTCCTGCATATTAAAAGACCATCTATATTACACTGTTTACGATCATTTTACAGTACATCTTTACAGACCTGCCAACTAGTACGATTTTGCCGTATTTCGTACGGGAATTTGTTGAAAATACGACCGTACGTTTTTCCTCCATAAAATACGGGTTTTGACCATTTTTGACACGCCCGAAAAAATCCGAGTTCAAAGCGGCTGCGAGTGTAGATTATGCAAGGGGAAAAAAACGGCTGCGAGTGACTGTAGAGGGCGCTAGATATGACACGAGGCTCGACACTACTCTACATCGCGATCTCTTAAGCAAGGGCGTCCGTGGTTGGTGCATGGGATGTAAACAAATGCATTTGGGACCGGGCGTATTAACCAATCGGAACGTTGTATACAAAAGCACTAGGCATTACGATAGATGAATGGCCGTCATTTGAGTAGCGCACGACCATGCATGCAGACGATAATTTTATGATCTAATTTGAGCGTGAAATGAATGTTTAAATATGGCTTCGACCTCCAAAAAAGATAAAAGGAATCAATCGTACAAAACAGAATACTCAGAGAAATGGGATTTCATACAGCCATCTCAGAAAGGAGAAAATCATGCACGATGTACATTGTGTAGTTCGGCCTTTCACTTTCAGCATCGCGCACAGACGCAGTGGATCGTATGACATTACGCACCACATTGAAACCGCCAAGCACCGAAGTATTGCCGAGACTAAGAGCGCTAATCGCCGTGCCATCTACATCCAATTTTAGGTGGATTAATTAAGCTTACTTTGATAGATCATAGAGGCAGTATTAGGTCTGATTACCAGCTCTGAAGCTGTATGACTATGAATAAATCCGAATCGGACCTAGAGGCTATGGCATTTTCTGAGTTGTATGTAATCTGGGAACCTCATTCCACTTCCAGGGAAATAATCTTCCGATTCCGACACACACACCATATAATATTATTATAACATCAACATGCTAATATTTAGGCCCTATATAGTGAAAATATATCATGTTACCTGTTACCTTTTGACTTAAAAGTCCCCGCATACGGCGAAGCTCTGTTCAATTATTTTTTATGAATTATTTTTAATCTGACCTCACACCATGTGCTTTTTATAGAAAACTATAATGTACACCTGTAAGTATTAAAGTTGGAGCATTGCAGCCACATTAAACCTTTGTTCGTAAGCTCGTCTATGTATATTTTTGAAAAATACAGTTTTTTATGAAAAATACAACTTTTGGAGTTTCAGAATACAGTTTTCTGATCCCAAAGGTTGGCAGGTCTGTCTTTAGGTACTCCTATACAACGTGTATAGGTGATGTACTCCCCGAAAAAAAAGAAAACAAGTTGTCACTATGGACGGGAGTGAATTCGAAAAGGCTTTCCATTCCTTGTCTAAAGATCTTGGCCCAATTTGATAGAGCTGCTTATAAGTAAAAACAATTTAAGCCCTGAAAAAATCCTGCTCATCAAAATCAGTTTACCATCCAAAATATCATGTAGAGTATTCGATATGTGAATGCATACTGTTTGCTTAGCGAGTAAATGTGTCAAGCAATTTTTTCTGATTGGCTGCAGATCTATGAAATTAGGTCCTTGTTTTGACTTTAGAAAATATTATTATTTATATAGGCAAGGTATGTGGATATATCATTACTGTTTTAGTAATCTTTGAAACATTTTGTCTAGAATATTGGATTGGATCGAGTTGTCAGCATGAACATCATTAGTTGTATTTACAGTTATGATGATGTAACAAAAGTACCAAAGTCGTCAAAATTTTAAACATTTTTCACAGAGCAATAGTCCATTTCTTGTCATTTGTTCTACAGATTTCCTTTTCAAAATAATTTACAAAAAAATATTTATTCCCCCTTGATGATCTTTCAGCTTGAGATGGTCTTTTAGCTTCCAGTTCTTGCCATTTAATCAAAAATATTGTTTAACTTTTTAAAATTCTATTTTGATGTTTTAAAAACATGATGAATACAAGATTATAAAGAAGAAGAATTTAAGATTCTTTTAAACGAATTCTAACCATGTATTCAGTCTTTTCTGTGCCTTTTCTCCAGAGCAAGCACCCAAGGTACCTGAGGTATTATACAACAACTGTACACCAGAGTTATGACATCAAGTGATAGAGGCAGCTGAGCTGCAGGTCATTTGTTAGACAGGACCTTTGATGA
>CM055816.1:69423293-69462684 GCA_029582265.1 Zoroaster sp. YZ-2022
CCCTTCATTTTTTCTCTTGACTGACAACAAACGCACTGGACCCGAAAAGAACTTTTAAGTTTCAAGTTTATTTCTACGTTCATCCACAATCCATGCGAAAAACTTCAAAATTACATAACAATGTCCCAGAATGCATTAATACGCATGCGCATACTTAATTTGTAGAACACCCTAGCGATATGGCTAATTCAACTGCGTTATACTGATATGATTAAAGCCAGTGAGGCCTATATCACGTACATAAATATATAATTTTGTTCCAATATTTGTGGATTCCCTACTCCACCCTACAGTATTTTCCATTTTCCCGTAGGGGCCCCTATTCTGCTTTACTAAAATACCCTTACGAAAAGTCCATATGGCATGACGCATCTGATAATTTAGTAAAACAAATTGTCATCGATGGAAAAGTACAAATGTACACAAAAGAAAACAAAGGAATTTAAAAGGAAATTACTTTTTGTAAAATTTGAATAGCTCCTGCTACAGCACTCTTTCGTGCTGAGTAACACTTATTTTTATGGAATATTTTTTCAAACTTTAGGCCCGGACACTTTCTCATGTACATGCCTAGCATTGCCCATGGATGTATACTTGTCATCAAATGTTACATGAACATGTAGCCTTTCATGACTATAAATTTAACTTTCATACATTTTTAATTTTTGTAAGGGCAGAATTTTGACTGTCAAATGGAAAGAATTACTCCTATTGGCGGGCAATTTTACGATGTGTTAGGTGTATGTGATGCACCAGCTCATTGTATTATGCCCAAAACGTCACCAGTTCAATGGTTTCTATAGCTTGCCCTACATGTCTGGAGCAGGAAAGTCTTCACAAAAACACTACAAAGGGACACATACCCCTTTTACCTACCCATTCAACATGTCTGGACATGGCAGTGGGCATGGGCAGAGTGAGAACCCTGCCAAGGTACTATGTCCCATGCTTTAGAGGCTGAAACCACACAAAACCCGTGTTTTGGTGTCAAGGGGTTATATGGCTTCTGAGGTGTCCTATGTTTGATATTATTCAGGGGAATGTGTCCAGTGGATTATAAGTGCACTGTGTTTGTTTAGGTGTATTGACTAAAAAATTGATCAAGTTGTGTGACCAACACAAAGTACAAAAACATCCATAGTACATTGGTTCTTTTTAAAAGCAAGAAATTGATAAGCGTCTCCTTCAAATGACCCTCAACAAGTACAATTGAATTTCTCGATTGCCACGATCTATATAAATGATATTTCCAACTGGAAAGGCAACAGAATTTCGAAATGTTTTGCTTTTATTCACTCCCACCTTGCATGGCATATTGCCATCACAATATTTCTTCAACCATCTTGGCTTTGTTTGGGTACAAGGCGTTGTTTATTCTCACTTCAAACTTCAATAACAGGAGAATGAACTTCAGAAAGTTGCAAATCGATCCATCATTCAATTTTGGCGCATTGTTCAGTGATTTATACAATAGATGTTTCTGAGGTCCCAGTAATGTGCATGCCTTTACTTCATTTATCTACAAAGGTGAGGGACCTTGGGCCCTGCTTGGGCACACTCGTGCTTCTTTTTTTTTAGAGGATCTTTAATAAAGATCTTAGAGTATTGTTTCATGGTACACAGAATAGCTAGCTCATCAAATTATACAAGCGGGTTTCTGTCAATCAAAAAAATCCCAGAGATGGTTTGTCAACTTCAGAGAGAGAGATCAAAGGCACATGACTTTTATGAACAAATGCACAGCCATCATAAGAGTCAAAGAGATGCGCAACAACTAAAATAAGTGATGGAATCCTTTGCATTGGCGATGTTGAAATGTTGTATTGCCAGAAAAGAGAGTTGCCATGATGAAATTATTGTAAATACATTTAGTTTTTTTGGGTAATTTGACATTTTATAAATTTGAAGAGAGATTAATGTTGGAGGAATATTGTAATTCATTCCCATTGTGTACAAGGCTGTTTCTCGACGAAACTCAGTTAAGGACTGTAGTATTTAAGTTAAATGATAAAATCATGCTTGGTCAGATCCAATACTTCTTTGCAATGCAAGTCAAATGATAATAATGTTTTTGTATGTTGCAGTCATTGATGTATTGGACACCAAACACCTCGTTAAGCAGCAGTGGGACACTTAACTGTTGTATCATCAACAACTACAAGTCGGCTAGTAGTACCAGTAGACTCCATCGTTGACATGTGCATTTTTCTCTCCATTCACTAGTGGAGAGTCAATTTAGTTGCCAGGTGTCCAAATTGGTTTGAACATGAATAACTTTGTTTGGGTCACTGTTTGGTACATGTTTTAGTTCAGTATATGCAGTACCCTTTTGTTAAACTAGAAATACAATTTTGATAAAAACATCCTGATAATTATTCGGTCTACAGTGATCTTTTGCAGAAAAAAAAGATCTGTATGGTTCTTTTTTTGTTTCGTGTTATAAGTTGTACAAAATTTTTCGGCACTGTGTACATGATACGCATGGTTATTCATCACTTTTGATTACCGGTATGCTGTTTACTTAGTGTATTTTAATTTTTAAATTAAAATTTGTTTTTTGGGGGAGGTGGGGAATTAATCGTTGGTATATCATTCTTGGGCACCATGACGTGTTATTCACACCATTTACATGCAATCGTGTGACAAGGCAATCTACATGTACTTACACTTAATTGGTTCCTTTTGCTAAAAATAATGTTAGTGAATGAGTTTTGCTCAATAAGGCAAATATATTTCTGCATTATGCTACATTCTGTGTACATGTACCTGTCGGTATTCAAATCTGAACTTAGTAAAATGTTAAACCAATAATATATTTCTCCATTGTGCTACATTCTGTGTACCGCCTGCATTATGCTTATATCATTTTGATCTTACTAGAGACAATATGGTGGGCCCAATTTCATGGTTTCGCTTAACACAGAATTCTGCACTAATAGGCGCCGGAATTCCTTGCTAACCTGGAAAATATTCTGACCGTAAGCACATAATGGTAAGCAGAGCCATGGAATTGGGCCCTGATCATCATAGTTGACAAACTTGGTTGCCATGTAATTAACTAGATCGCTGTAGAATCGTGTATACAATGAATCATACAGTCTGCTGTATATATGCTCAGCTGCTTGTGAGTTTCAGATTAAAACAAATACACAAGCTGATTGGGCACATATTGGATGGGATTTAAACCCGCAACCTCTTGCTTATTATTACAGATTTCTAAATACACACGTGTAATGTACACATTACAAATTTACTATGTAAATAAATGTGAGCTTCATTTTCACATCTGTTACATAAAATTATACATTTCAGTTGTGTGTGTCATTATTTAGTTTAACAGTGTTTTAAAATGTTGCATCACAAATTATATCTCCACCCAGAAGTAAATGGGTACTTGTGAATGAGGGAAGAAATGGTTATATATTGTTGATAAGCCCTACATGTATATGGGCACAAATTGCTGCAGCCGCCCAGGCAATGGGAGCTGAGAAGGTTTCAGGATTGATTATTGCACGACCCGGTGAGCAGGGATATAAAATATTGTTATTATTATTATATCACCATCATCATTCCTGCTTAGACCTAGCTGGTCAACCATGTCCACGCTATAGAGTCTTTTAAAGTGGAATCAAGTTTTAAAGTACATTTGGTGCCTTATTGGTGTAGGGGGATTCAGGCTAAGTATATCTGGTGCACGTTTGGTGTGGTTACTTTATTTGTAAGTAATTTTGGTGCCTTATTGGTGTAGGAGAAATTCAGAATAGGCCCAAGTGTATTTGGTGCACTATTGGTGCACGCTGCAAATTTGGACAAAGACAATTTGGTGCTCTATTGGTGCTCTATTGGTGTCCATTGGTGTAGAGTTTGTATTGGTATACTTCTGGTGCAGACAACAGGTACACTAAAAGTACACCAGAAATGTACTAAAAACGTTGGTGTACACCAGAGTTGGCTAAGGGCACTGTCTAATTTTATAGAATACCTTTTTCTGTTGTTCATTTAAGGATCTCATCATATTTATTGCATCAGTCTTTGGTACTCTTGATGAGTGTGCTTCAATACCACATATGTTCTCTTCCTTTCTATCAGGTTGTAAATCTGGAATAATACATTCATCATCACTATCCTCTGCTGGCACTTGCTGTTTATCTTTGCATTCATCTCTTTGTAATTCAGTTTCTGGACTGATTAATGCCCATGCATCTTCCTGTGGACCAAAGTTCTGAAGATGTTCTTCTGCATCCTCCAATGACTCAATATCAACTTCAAATCTAGTCCGATTACTTTCCACAATATACTTTACTGTTTGTAACCTACCTATACTAGTACACTCACAACACCATTTGTATAAAATTCCTCATATGTTTCAAATTGTGCTGGTTTCAAATGAACATCAACCCTGTACGGAAGAAATAGCTGTAGCATACTATGATAATACTTCTCAGAAGACTTCATAACTGAAAACCTTGGATATCTAATGACAGCTGGATCCGTTCTAGAACGTTTCTGTATGTGTCCCAAATCATTCTTCAATGCATACACTTCTGACTTTCTTATCACTAGACACTTTACACATATCTCCTTTGTATAGGACTCTGTATTCTGAACAAAATGTAGCTAAGCACATTGGTTCAAATGTATCTGTATCTGGTCTTGCTTTGTAACGATCCACCTTACTAACCATCCACACATTGTCATCATGATCATCATCATTAGTTGATTTGTTCTGAATTACACTCAAGGGCAAGCTCATTCGAACAGGATTTTCTCCTACGGGTACAAACTCTACTTTTCTAGAACACTCTTGAAGTCTTAATGTACAACAGCGATAGACTGCTTCTTGAGCTGAGACCTCACGATTATGCAGATAAACACTTCCAATTTGTTTCATACTCTGCTTAGCATCTTGATTTCCACTTTCTGCCTCACTCTGTGCGTGCTTCAATAATAATCCCATCTCACGTTCAGCTTTGGACATGTAAGAAACTGCATACGCTACACATGCATATACGTCACTGATAAATTGAATGTCCATGTTTGCATTCCAGCATCTCAATAAGTCAGGACTGTACTGATTAATCCAAGCATCTTGAGGCTCTCTTCTCAAAACAACATTTATTTTTTTGGTTAACACATCATTTGCTTTCTCAAAATCATCCTGTGTTATTCCGATCTTTGTGAACAGTTCGTAAGTTGACATTTGTTGATTCTCCTCATTACTGACTGCATTCCATACTGATTTCAACAATTCCTTTGCATCGTCTTCAGTTAGTGTATTATCTGACATATCCTCACAATCATCAATATCTATTGGCTGTGGATTAGACACAAATGTCCTCATGGATGGTGGCCTTGGAAAATTAAATCGACACTCAGTACCCTTCTTCTTACATGATTTAGAATGTCTCTTACTATGTTGCTGTACACTACTAACAATCTCATTCAACTCTTCATCTTCTTTCTTTGATGGCAGACTACAACTTACATACTTATCTACAAACTCTGTCACTTCATCATCACTGTTTGAACTCAACTTAGGTGCATCTTCAATCCAAAATAGACAATGCGTATGTGGTGAGCCTCTTTGCTGGAATTCTACTCTATAAAAATAGTCTTTTACTTTCCCAATAGGTGCTGCTCTTGACATTATCACATCTTTCAAAAACGTATGAAATCGCTTGTCAAACATTCTAGCCACATTATTTCTCAATAACAAACATTTCTCATTCCAGTCCAATTCATCAATACTCCTAGAGTCACCTTGTTGTCTGAGTAATGAATTGATCAATTCGGGCCATCTCATGTCTGCTGCAGAAAACGAACAAAACTATGTTGGTATACCCAGTTGTCTAATCATTGCCAACACATTTTTCTGAGTTGCTTGCCAATATGGAGGTGTTCCTCTTATAGGCTTCAAAAACTTGTATCCACTGTCTGATTTTAATATATCTTTCAACTTCTCTTTATCATTAAGCATACTGGCAGTCATATTTCCAGCATCTTTTGTTTTACCTGAACCTTTCCGTAATGCAATAGAAACACTGGAAATAACTTGTTGGATTTCAGACAAATATTGCGCATAGAATATGTACTGCGTACTTTTTGCAAATCTGTTATCAACATTCATCAGTCTATTGTTAAGATATCTGGAAAGTGTTAACCTAACATCACGATCATCAGTAAATACTGGCTTACCTCTTGGAAACAATACTGGAAAACATTTGGCTTCATTACTTTCTTCCATTAAAAGTCTGATTGGATTATTCCCTTCACATGGTGCTACACAATACACATCATCAAAATATTGATCCAATATTTCTTGTCCAATATTTGCAGGCTGTAAACAAGTGTCCAATGGTATTCCATGTAATCGTTCCTCATCTGTTTCCTCCTCATTGTCATTGTCAATATCATCTTCAACTTCATCCTTAACTTCATTTCTATGATCTTCATCTTTCACATCACATCCCTCTTCTGACAAGGAATTACTCCACTCTGAATCAATCTCAATATCACGATACCACTTATTATTCTGTTTAAGATACTGTAAGGCCCTCTCTACATGTTCTTTACTAACAAACTCATACTGATAATATCCTTTAATATAAGCCAACTTCCTCTTCAGCTTAACACGAATCATCTGATCTTCACTTTCAAGCCTTGGTAATGATTTAACAGTTTCTGCAACATTTGAAGGTACACATACCACTGGCCCACGTACACCATGTTGTCCACCTTTAGGCAATGCCATTAACTTCACAAATGGAATATTTAGTGCAATAAGATGTTCTTCTAATTTGTTCAAACCCACCAACTCTTCCGGAATTTCTACCAGGTCTAAATTATTATAAGAAGCTTCTGCTGGTATTTTATCATTCAATAATTTCCTGTCACATGTGTAACATATCCACAAACAAGACCTGCTTGATTTTGAAACAACACAATTAGATGTACAATTTGCATCACATTTATGAAGATACTTCTCACAGATACAATCACTATTCTGGTATTTGTTCTTATTACATTTAATGACCTGCTTTCGAAACAAAAGTCTCAGACACACAGCACAAACATACTCGAGTCCATTTGAAATTTCTTTCTGGAAATCACTCAGCACATTATTGATATCATGTTTCTTCACCTTTTTCAGCATTGCTCGACTGATGTTCTTCTTTGTAATATTATGCCTGAAACTTGCACTACTCTGGTACTTCTTTTTTGTCAATTCAATAACATTCTTCCGAAAAAGTTCATTCTCATGATATTTAGATTTTGAAGCATCAATAACTTTATTCCTATAACAAATATCAACATGGTATTTCCTCTTAACACTATCTATTGTTGCTTTCTTGTAATCAGGATTGTAACGATATTTGAATTTGATGACATTAATAACTTTGTTCTTGCAAGACTCATTATCCCTATATTTCACCTTAATTGCATTCATCACTTCTTTCCTGAATTCCTCATTTTCCTTATATTTCAACTTGCTTGCATTCATCATTTCTTTCCTGAATTCCTCATTTTCCTTATATTTCAACTTGCTTGCATTCGTCACTTCTTTCCTGAATTCCTCATTTTCCTTATATTTCAACTTGCTTGCATTCGTCACTTCTTTCCTGAATTCCTCATTTTCCTTATATTTCAACTTGCTTGCATTCATCACTTCATTCCTGAATTCCTCATTTTCCTTATTTCAACTTGCTTGCATTTGTCACTTCTTTCCTGAATTCCTCATTTTCCTTATATTTCAACTTGCTTGCATTCATCACTTCTTTCCTGAATTCCTCATTTTCCTTATATTTCAACTTGCTTGCATTCGTCACTTCTTTCCTGAATTCCTCATTTTCCTTATATTTCAACTTGCTTGCATTCGTCACTTCTTTCCTGAATTCCTCATTTTCCTTATATTTCAACTTGCTTGCATTCATCATTTCTTTCCTGAATTCCTCATTATCCCTGTACTTTCTTTTGCTACTCTAAATTTTATGCATTCTATGTTTATCACTTAAATGATATGTTTCTTTGCTGACATGTTTCTTGAAGTCCATGACTTGTTTTCTGTATGTCTTACCAGTTCTGTATTTTTTCTTTTGGTGCTCCCTACTCTTGGCTTTCTTAGCCTCTCTAAATTCTACATCAGTCTTATATTTGTCACAGTCTCTTGCTCCTTTTCCCTTCTTAACATTATCTTTCTTGCTCTTAATTTCACTATATTTCTTTCTCATTCGTTCTTTTTCTACTTGTCGCTTCTTCACTAAATTCACCCGTTTTTTTCTCTTCAGTTTGCAACGTTTCGGCAATTCTGTGTTATGTTTGCTGTTAATATCCTTAGAGTTTGTCCTCTGCTTTGTACAGTGATCACTTTGTGCAGGGTATTCATCACATACATCAGGTCTCTCTGAACTTTCTTTATGTACTTCATTAATACCCAATGTCTCTGTTGATAACTCATGGACTGTTACAACAACATCATAATGCAACCTCTGTCTATGATTCAGATAAATACCCATATCACATGTCACAGCACTTTCCTCAACATTCTTTGCAGAAAATTTGTACCACTTACACGACTCATCATATGTGTATATGTCAGTCTGAAGCATATGTGCCATTGCCATAATTTCAATCTCTGTAGCCCAAGTACCTGCATCAAACATTCTCTGTCTCATGACATATTCCTCTACATTAGCAAAACCGTCTCGCAGAAAACATTGCAACTTATCAGCATTCTTCAACAAATGATCAACACAAGCAATTCTCAATTGTACATGGTTACCTTCAGTCTCTGATACAGCATATGACACAGCTCTGAAGAAACAATTGCCATCACCTTTAATACGTACAATAACTTTAGGTTTGCCCATCGGTTCACATTCTGCATAACATGAGTCAGATTTCAAATGCGATGCTTCCAAACCAAGTGTTTTACAAAGAGCCTTCTTATATTCATACATTAATGGACAAAACTTCATAACACCAGGTCCAGATTCTCCTACTACTACGACATCATCACAATCACCAGGTATGCATTCAATGCATTCTTCTTCTCTTCTAATCTTACTTGTCATATTTGAACCAACATTAATGTTACCCAAATCTTCACTGACATTGTCTGCACCATGCTCACATCTATTTTCTTTCTGTGTCTTTCTATGATCATCTCCTAATACATTAGACAGTCCACACTCTCCAATATCAATACACATTCCTAATTCACTGCGGTTCCCAATATCCATTTCTTCATGAGTACATGTACATGTGACAACTTCACCATCAACACAGAGAGACATACCAGTTACTTCATACTGTTCAGTATTTGTCAAATTCATAGATTGTGCTAACTTAGTACAATACCTGTATACACCTTGCCATGTTCTTGCACGCATCACGATACTTGATCCATCTTGAACCATACAGCCATGAATACTTCTGGAATGTGAATCAAAAACATAATATATTCCATCTTGAGCAATTACAGCAAATGTATTTCCATGGAAACTTATGAAGCATCCATGATATTTCTGGAGAGCTTGTTCTAGTGCAGTTTTCAATGGTACCATATTAAACTCATTCAAGTCACAAGCATTTTCATCAAATGTCCCTGATACAGATTCATAATACTTCATATTATAGTGTGTGTCAAATACATCTAACTCAGATGGCAATTCATTAATCAACAAATAATCATTGTTCATTGTTGAACTCTCTTGTAAGAAACCATACAATTCATTCCCAGTCATCAGAATTTTATCCATGTCATCACACTTCCAGTTTTTCACATCTTTATTCTTACTGTACATTATCGAGGCCAAACTGTTAGCAACACATTGTTTCCCACAATTTGAACCAAATCTTCTATCACCCTGATGAAAAGTCCCTTGTGCAATAACTATTCCATCTAGTGCAACTGGGTTAATTCTCTTAAGTTCCACACACTTCTTACTCTGATTTCCTGCATTGGTCACATCAACTGCTTCACTACTGTTGTCTTGTTTAGTTGCCCTGTTATGTGCTTTACATTTCATTGAGCAGGGTCCAACATCACTTTTCATCATATTGATTTCATTGCCAGACTTCACTTTGCAATTCCTTGTTTCTATTCTACTTCTCTTAATATCAGTGCTGTCGATGCTAAGTACTCTAGATCTTTTCTGACTTTGTAATTGAGAGTGTCTACTTTTTTTATGCTCTGCATCTACCCTTACGTCACTTTCCTTCAACTTGCTCTTTTCATTCTTTATTTGTTTCTTCTTCATACTTCTCTTTCTTATTTCGATAGTTGAAATTCCAACATTCTGCTTACCAAGCTTTTCCACTCCTGTGTACTCTTCTTCCATTGCCTCGACTACATCATCTCTCTCTTCGTCTGATATTACATCAAATGCATTGTCATCTTCTGCAATACCAAAATCATGGAAAAGACAGTCTGTATAATTTGACATGCCACATTTCCGACAAATCCATGTTAGCCTTGATTCTGATAGAACTTCACAAACATATTCTGAAAATCCCATACAATCAATATGATACCATATGCTACATTTATCACATTGTACTTTGTGCTCATTACAATTACATATCTTATCACACATCCAACATGTTATCTGTCCATCTTGTACATCAACTACATCAGGTTTGAAATCACTAAATACTTCTTGTTGACCTTGCGCATTTGCTTTACATTTAGATTCAATATCTTCACATTCATGATCACAGTTCCTTTCAGGTTCATCTTCAGCATCTTCTTTGAGTTTACCTTCAACATCTAATGCTTGATGAATTTCTGCATTTGCAATACATCCATCAATGCATTCATCAATGCATTCATCAATGCAGTTCCCTTCACATTTGCCTTCAGCATCATCTTCAAGCTTACCTTCAGTGTTTCTCTCAGAAATTCCTTCAGAAATCTTTTCACCACTCAGTTTTGCTTCAATTTCACAATTTACTTTGCATTCAATATTATTTTCAGATTTACATTCAGGTTTATAACATTTGGGATTCAAACTTTCAGGTTCATAATATTTGGAATTCAAACATTCTTGGCTCAGTACATCTTTTCTTTGCTTCTTATCACCTTGAGGAGATGCCAACCCCAAGGCAACATGAGAGGGAGATGAAATGGAACATGGAGAAGGGGTCACATGGGAGCACATAGAAGGGGAGGAATGAGATGAAGATGTGGATAAAGGAGTGGATGTGATATGAGACTGTACATCAACAGACAAGGGAGACATACATCGCCGTTCTTCCTTCTGCTTGGCCCGACGGCACCTCATCGCATCCCTACTCGCTTTGGCCTTGGCTCGGTAGTTTGGCATCGTCTATTGAAAGAGTAACACAATTGATAAATTTCTCAACTGACAGGTATTATCTAATGTCAATGATGCAAGTTGTACACATTATATAAATGATTTATGTTTCAGTTTATACTATAGAAATGTACATCAACATACATGTACATCTGTCTGATTTTCTCCCTCAAATGTTGCTTGCTTCATTCTACTGCCACCACAAACTTACTTTTTGTCAACCAAATTTTATAAGTTTGTATACAGCACCATGTTACTCTTAAAAAATGTCCTCTTGAACACTCATTACATTATATAATCATGACATTTGGGACAAACAAAAAATACAGTTTTTTTATATGCTTGCCTTCCAACAATAAATATTTGTAAGGAGCCATAAACCATTCTTAAACACATGAAAATATTTTCTTTTAGTCTTCCTTTGCTCTTATGAAAATGTATCAACATTTAGTTTTATGAACTTTAAATCACATACGGCCTAGTTGCAATTGCAAACAAACCAATGAAAATGATGTCAATCTGTCAATAATACAATTCTTTTCTGTCTTAGTTAATTATCAAACCTCACTACAAACATCCACTTACTAATACAATTGCTTCTAATTGCTCAGATGATTTTCTTTTATTGAAATAGAAATAAATGTTTTGACATTAAATTAAATCAACATGACTCTAAAGCTTATTTTGTTACTTTATATTTCTAATTGTCTCACCACCAATCCATTATGTTTTGACATTTCAGCTTTTTAATAATTTCAGATACATACTGCAACCACATAAAATACCATCTTACCAACTATCATATTAATCATAAAAAAGTGTTACCAAACCACCATTAGCAAAAGCCATGACTTTCGCCAATAAAAAAAACTAAATCACAAATTAAATAACAGTGTGCATGTATGATACAACAGTCAAACATCTTGTTAATCATTGAGTGGTACAGCAAAAGTAAGCTTTCAAAATAATTCATACCAACCAAAACCAGTGATAGCTAGCTGTAAGCCTGTATGGTGCCTAGACATCAGTGTTCAATATGTTGTAGTGTAACAAATCTTCATCAAATTAAGTCAATTGTTTGTCTATCTAGACATACACATCACATATTTAATGACAGAAAATAAAGTCATCAATCTTATATAATAAGGCATGTCACTTCACACATCATCATCTACGCTAGCAAAATAAAACAATCATTCTATCAATTTTTGGTGGTACAGAAAGCGAAAACTATCTTTAAAATCCACTTTTATGATGGTTTTCGGACTTGATTTTATGGCTGTGCATTTTTAGATATTTTTGGAACCGGATACCCGAAATCAGGAAACTTCGGATACCCGGATACCCATTTTTATTTTTATTGAAAACATGCCTCCGGTGATGTACAAATACATGTACTGTAAATGGTAACAAATTGACTATTATAATACAGAGGATATCATATCGATCTTTTCTTTATTGGAGTGTAATCTCTTGAATTTAAAGATAATTGCCTGTACAAATTTCTGTTTGCACCGCTCAAATGTTAAGTCCGAATTTTAAAAAGTCATTTACGGCTAATTTGAACCGAAAAATGGAACCGGGTAATGAAAGTTTCGGTCAAGTATCCGGATACCCGGCACAGCCCTACTTGATTTCCCTTCTAAAAAAAATCCTGCCCTTCAGAAAATAGAAGGATCCTATTATAGTTGCCACTACGCATGTACAATGACTGTGTTGGTCACTAAAAAGTGACTATTGTGGAGTTTACATGGTCAGACTGACATGGCTGACCCTTACCAAAATGACCAATTCATTCCAATTCATTCCAATTGGAAAATTTAATTGGATCCAATTTGTTTTAATTGGAATGAATAGGTTTGAATTGGACTTCATCATCACTGACTTGTGTCTTTACGTTTCCAATTGGAGAAGTTTTGTTGTCCAATTGGAGTTTCAGTTGGAAACCAGTTGGGTTGAATTGGAATCTATGGGTAATGCAGTAAAAATATTTTCCAATTGGAGGTGGTTGGAATTACACAACTGAAGATTATTGGAACTAATTGGCATTTTGCAGTCTCATTGAATTGTTGTTGAAAACCAATTGAGTTTTTAAAGAATCAATTGGTTTAAATATCCTATGGACCACCGACTCCCCGGGCCAAAAAGTGTGGGTACATACATCAACCCACCCCTACCCCCATCCCCCACCCTATCCCTATCCCCCTCCCTTCCCCGGATTTATGCCTGTGCTTTGTACAAATGTTACATAGGCCTATACGTGTACATAGTAAAAGTGGCATCCTGTTTAGAATTTTGTATATTAACCACCCCTTATAATTTTTGTTTAGACCCATTCCCTCATAATTGCACTGACCTCTCCTGACAATGGAATATCCCAAAGACCAAATAAACACCTTGTGCAGGATCTTTGTGCATGTGAAGGTCATTATATTCCATGTGATGATCAGTCATCGTATACCAAAAATGCCTGATTTTTCATGAAATAAATATCCTGGAATAATTTGAAGTATATGTCCATCATCATCCATATGTTCTCCACCTTACCAGGTAGGTAACATTACATTATTGGTTATATTTAATGAAAAATAGTGGCAGCCAGATACAACATCCTACCCTAGGAATGTGACTTTTCTAAAATACATACCAATGCATTCCTTGGCCAATATGAATATACTCAAGTGATCATCAAGTCACATATTTATCGTAGTGGCTTAACTAGCCAACCCTATCACTTGTAAATATTTACACTCACAGAGAGTACCATTATGATTGGTAAAATAAATATAGGCCTAGGACAAGTAATTTTCCTGAAGATGAGCAGACTAACGTTAAAACAAACAGTTTGAAACATCCAGACTAAACCAGATCTTTTCAGAGCCAACATGGTTGTACCCGCAACTTCACTAGCAATATAGTTACTTTCCTACTATCCACACCATGCAAAGCTTCAAACATCATTAATCATTCATTGTTTGTTTTTTGTATTGTGTCAATGAATGTAATGACTGTAACTTGTAAGTGTAACTTGTAGTTGTAATGTATTTGTAACGTAACTCGTAAGGCATCTATAAATGTAAGGCGGTAAGCCCATCTCAACTGTTTAAAATTCACTAACTGTAGTCAAGAAAGGATGTCAAAAGTAAAACGACGGACCATAGTTATACTTGAACTAATCTTTGTTGTTATAACAAAGTCATTCTTAAAAATTAAACAATATATTTCAACTTTTTAACAAAATTTGTTGACAGACTTCGTCGTTTTTATCCTTACCGTTCTGCAAAAAAGTCAGGTCTGGTTCCCAACTTCTAAAACAAAACCATCCATTCCCAACACACACAGAGAGATGAATTATGCCCAGGGCCCAATAAGCCTTATCGCAATGGTGCGCGCAATGAATTATGGGAGTTGGGTTTGGAAAAAAGTTGTAAACAAGCGCACGCGTTTGTGCACAAAGTCAATGAAGGAAAAAGATGGTCGGTCAGAAAATTGACGTTTTTTACGTATTATAGCAAAATTACGGAGAACATTATTAAGAATTATTTAAATTACATACAGAACATTTGTATATTTTTTATTACCATAAACCACGTAAACGGAGGATTTCTCAGCTGATTTCTGTGGAAGACAAACGTTGGTTGGCAAAAGAAAAGTCTATAGTCACTATAATGCATAATGGGGATCTCATAACCCCTGTGGCCGATCCCCTCTTCGCGCGCGTTTGAGCATGGTAGCACGCAAAGTATGCATCGAATCATAGAGCAACAGGTCCTCCACTCTTCATTAAACTTGCTACTTGTTTAATGTATGCGGTTTAGGGCGAGTGTAAAATATGATTCATTTTAAAGTGGAATCGCCTTAAAATACTTACATTTTGACACGCGCGTGCTAAGCGCTCGTAAGCGCCATACAAGTGCTCGTAATAGCGCCATACAAGTGCTCACAAGCGCCATACAAGCGCTCGAAAGTTTTTGAAAAGCGTGCACGCAAATCAGTCACTATCAGGAGCCAATCAGTGTTGTTTTTCAGTACTCACCTACCATAACCAGGTAACCCCGCTGCCCATGGTAGCGAGGCTGGGTCACAGGTAAAACAGGAAGACCTTCCGAAGAAATAATGTCAATTGCAAATCGCGCATGCGCACTAACACTACTGGTGGGCAAAATGAGGGTACACATCGCGCCTTTTTGTATGATGGGGGCTGATGGTGGCGTGACGCATACGCGTTTGTGCGTCTGCCTATGCACAACTCTATGGCGTTTGCCAACCAAACTATTCGCATGCATGAATGTAATTAGCATATAAATTTCATTTAAAAAAAGGCTCATTCATAGAGCTGCTTAACCAGAAATGATTGTTTAACAATTTCCCGCTAAGCAAAAAAGAGCAGGATATCAGTCACAAAGGGTAAATGTCACATGGTATTTCATGTATGGTAACATTAATCTGGCAAGCATATCTTTTTGTGCTTACCTACTTCGAGCACAGTAATAATGAATATTTATAGAATAAGCTGCATTTGGGAGCAATAAAAATCCATCTCAAAATAATGGTTATAAAAAAGATATTTTAGGAATACTGACCATCGAAAATAAAACTAGAAAGCTTTCAAAATTCGTCCGCTTTTGAAATTCTGAGCGATCATTTAAGGGGCCGTCCATAAAGTACGTACGCACGGAATGCCGACTTTCTTTTACCCCCCTCTCCCCCTGTACGCATGGCATACGCAGTGGCTCCAACCCCCTCCCCCTGTACGCATACGCAACTGTTTGTCGATGCACAAGCTGGTGCTGGTAGTTATTTATATGAGATAGTACACTGATTTCATGATAATTCATTAAAAGCAAATTGTTGGTTTGAGTACGGTACGCATTGGCTTGGACCCCCTCCCCCTGTACGCATGGTGTACGCAATGTCAACAACGCCCCTCCCCCCTTCGTGCGTACGTACTTTATGGACGGCCCCTAAAAGCAAAACATGAATACAAATGCCAGTTAACTAAAGATACCAGCAACCAGACTATGCATATACCACCAGACCACATTGCCATTTTACTTAACTTTTGTCTGTATCACATTCGCTATTCAAGTCTACACAAATAAATATTTTATAAACGCTTAAATCTATATTTAATAAATATTATATTTATAATCTCAAAATTTAATATCGATTTCCTTTAAATGTATTTACCTTGAAAAAATATATATATTTATTAAATAAAGAAACATTGTATTTAAAACAAAATATTTAATTACACTTCAACTACCCGATTAAAGTGGCCGTACGTATGTATTGGAGTATACGTCACTAAAAGTTAAAACACATGTCACTATATAAAAATCAACTATCCTATTGCTACCCAACATTCGTGAAGAAAATAACCATCAACAGTCACCAACAAGGTAAGAAAAATGTACCAAACTTTAATACAATCATAAACAACCTACAAATCTTAAATAATATTTAAACAGTGTACATTATGAATGCCTCCTTATGTAGATGTTAACGGATTTAAACATCCATGATGATTGATTCAATATATTTGCGATAATCGTAAACCTCCATCCTCACGTCTGTGTTTTTTTTAGTATTATTAATACTAATACTAGCCTAATACTAGGTTCACCTTACATTACATGCATGGATAACATGTTGTATCCAACTATCACATTTTATAAATCATAAATAATTTTTTTTTCTTATCTGAGCAATTATGATTAATATTTTAATTGCAATGTCACAATTTGATTGAACATATTTATTGTCCGAACACAATCAATATAAACACTCATCCAACATTTTGAAACAACTTTCACAAAAATCAAATATTTAAACTTTAATTGTTGCCCTTGAATGTATTTATCATTTGACAATTTTTGTATTTTCAGATGACAACAATTAAGTTCAAGACTCTCGGTAACCTTGAAAAGAGAGGAGAGACCATGTGTGTAGATATTCTGCTAAAAGATGGATCTATACTACAAATGTACACTAACATAAGCTCACACTACAACCAACTGACTGCTGACAAGTTTCTTCAGGCAACAAATGCAACTGTTGTTGCAAAAGATGAACGAAGTCTGGTTAGGCTCACAACAAAGACAAAAGTATGTTTATCTTCTTTTATATGTTCTGTACCACACTCTTAATAATATTCTATCAATGACTGCCCTTAACCTTTTTCTTTCACAACCCAGCCAGTAAGCTTGGTTTGTCATACTTCCTATTAAAAAAAATTCAATTTGGATGACAGAAAAATAACCCACTTGCATTGTGTCACATGACAATATATATATCCAAATAACATTCAAAGAAAATAATGTGTACTGTTGCATACATGTTTAACATGTACAATGTAAAGTCATCTCCATTAAAAAAAAATCAGAATTTGTAAAACCTCAATTTTGAAGTCAAATGTACTCCCACTAATCATTCATGAAAACAACAAATATACATTCCATTATGTTTTCAAACAAAAAACATCTGCTTGTTACTCAAAAAAGAGCTGTTTATGGTTTTGACACCTGTACACACCTTAGTTTACAAACATATACAACTTTTTCCCCTAGATATACCGTGGAGAGATGTTTCAATATGATCAAACCATCACAGACACGTTCTATGATCCACCAGCAATTTCTGTGGTGCAAGCACTCAATGAAACGGAATTTAAAAAGATTTCAGTCACTGGCACTGTACATTCTGTAAGTTGCATTTCATGCCATATACTTTTCTTTATCATAACCAAGATTAATGTTGTATTACAGCATACATGTATGCAATACCTTACTAATTTTCACTCAATTCTTCATTTAAACTGTGCAGCAAGTATTCCCATCCTCCTTTAATTATTTAACCCTTATATAAAGCCAATTCTGTAAAAGGACAATACTTCAAATTCATTTCACATCTTTCAAAACATACTAGTCCCTTTATACACTAGTATAGTCTTATCAAAAGACATCCGGGAGTATGAGGTGGTGGGGGGGATCCAACGGGTACCCACATTTGAAATCTGGAGTTTTAAGATTATAAATCCCCCCCCCCCCAAAAAAATGTCATTTTATAAGCTTTTATGTGATAATTTCAATGTTTTTAAAACTATTTTCGGTTTACCCACAGAAAATGTATGTGTTTTAACATCCACATCAGATTATCTTACACAAAATAGTAAATTGCATAACAAGAGCGCTCAAAAGGGTCTTGTTTAAAAAAAAAATGCAATCAGCAACTACAGTTTTAATTTGCCACAAGTGCTCCCCTAGAAACAATGGTGCACCCCCTTGTGCCCCCTAAAATTTTACCATAGTTCCATTGCTGGTGACAAGGGCTCAACATATATTCATATGTTACAATACTACTTTTTATTGGTACTCCAAACAAATGACTTGGAATTTTAAAGTTCATATTACTTGTATGCATTGTAAAAAGCTCAACACATTTATGTTTAATTACAAAACATCTTTATTCCACAGGTATCACCCATCAAGACCACTCCAAATTCAAAACGGAAACTGGTAGAATTGGCCGATGCACACAACACCTCAAAAAGGATCAGAGTCAATCTCTGGAAAGAGGCAGCAGATCAAACTCTTCCTCCAGTCAATACACCGGTGACAATAAAAAATGTGTATGGAAAGATGTTCTGTGACCACCAAAACCTCAATAGTACACAGTACACAGAAATCAAAGTAAGTTAAACAAGTTTCAAAACATGATAACACATTGTATTACATATGATTTGAAGCTTGATGTTAGAACTACAATCAAGTGTCCTTTGTGGAATCACTCTGTAATTATGTCTGCCTATCCTAATGATGATAGATAAATACTAATTGAAATGTTCAGTTCTAATATCATGTTCAGTTCTAATTTTTTTCAGAAACAGCACAACTCATTATTTATATTTAAATTATATTTCCACAACATTTTATTGAAGTATTCAAATAACCTAAAAAACAATATAAATTAGAGATTGGTGTTTGTATTGACAAACACTAGGTGTTCGGGAAGAGGTAAAGGTCAAATTAGGATAAACTTTGTTGAAATATTTTTAGACAATTAACAATCTGTACAATGGTTCAAAGATAGTGAATTTACCTGTTGTGGATGATTTTTTTTTAAATACTAAACTTTTGCTTCCGGTTTGGACAGGAAGTAAAGGTTAAATTGGGGTCACCTTTAAACAAATATTTTTTGACAAGTAACGATCTGTACAATGGTGCAAAAATTTTGAATTTACCTCTTGTGGTTGTTGAGATATGATTTGTTTAAATATTAAACTTTGATTTATCGTAATTTGATATCTGGTGACCTCATCATGACATCACAAACTCATGTTTCATCTACGTTCTAAGTTCTAAGCATATGCCAAGTTTGAAGTTCATGTGAAGTATGTGTTTTTTGTAGACAATCAATCCGGAAAAAAGAAAAAGAAGAAAACAAAAATAACAAAAACAATAGGTGTTTCAGGCACATACCCGAACACCTAAATAACTTTGAAGCAAATGTCACATGTGCATAAACTATGTTATCACTGACAACTAAAACACATTTTAAAGCACATTGGGACTCTATGTAAAATGCACTATATTATTTATTATTACATGTACGTGTATGTTATTTACTTGCAAATGGGCCAGGCATAAAAAATATAAACATGCTCTTTTAACATGCTCTTTTTTATTAACAATTCAATTTGCCTCACCAATGGATTTCATATAACTCTATATTAATCACATTTATTTTAATTTTCATACTAATTAGGTCATATCTTCGGACAATACAAAGGATATTGTCATCCAAGGATTTTCAGAGGAGGCTGAGTAAGTTCACAAATTTTATCTTCCTTTTAATTGACCATTCTTAAATAAAACCAATATTTCATATACATGTATAAATTAATCTCTGAGCTCTGGCATTGTACCAACAATTTACAAGTTGGCTCATGTGAAACCACTCGTCAAGAAACAAGGTCTTGATGCAAATGATCTGAAGAATTATCGGCCCATTGCAAACTTAATGTTTGTCTCCAAAGTTCTTGAGAAAGTGGTCTCTTCCCAACTGAAAGCCTACTTGCATGACAATGGCCTTTTCTCTGACATGCAGTCAGCGTACTGTCAATTCCATTCGAAACCACACATACTCAAAAGAGAGATTTATTCATCACATGGTGTCACCACAAACCTTTCAGTTTATTGTTCTTCCACCATGCAAACCTTCAAGTCTTATTTATTACCTTTTGAGATATGGGTCAACGATCTTTTGAATTACTAGCATGTGCCTCAAACTTTGAACACTTGTATAGATCTCCAAAAGTGGCTGCCAATGCCGCCATTACATGAACTAAACTAAATTGCGTAATAAACTGACCTTTGACCGTGTAACACAAAATGGATATGCTTCAAATTTTTCTTTAAACAAAAAGCATAGTTCATAATATAACAAACAATGTCATACAAACTTATGCAGTATTCTAAGTTATGATTTTATTTCAACACAACCTCTTCAATATTTCAAACCCCCATCATTAGACAATAGACACCAAATAAATAAAAAATGCATTTAGGGTCTACTTTACATTAATTATCTGTAATCTCAATTCACAGTGACATACTCCAGTTGCTCACCGATGACAACCCTGATAATGACTACAAAGTGGATGCACAAAAACTTCTGTTATCGCTTGCCATGGCTGATTTGGAAGAACTACAAGCATCTTTGCCATTGGCCATTAATGTCAAGTACAATGACTTCACTAACACCATCAACCACATTAGCACACTGTAAGTACTGATAAAAAGAAAATCACATAATATATCATACTCTTTCAAAAGCTTCCTTAACCAACCAAACACTTTAATCTTGAGGTACTTCCATGGTATCACAAGTGCCAACACATCTCACACCTCATAATTTTAAAAGTTAAATTTATTAATAATACCACGATTCTTACCCTTGCAGTATGCATGCACTGTGATTCACACCACAATTTTTTTTAAACTATGCAAAACTATGCAACACTGCTCAATAGTATAGTCTCAAACCAAATAATATATGGTTTGCACATGAGAAGTCTGGGTGGTGATCTTTACAACATTTAACTAACGACAAAACTAGGCTAAAATTTTTGGGGGCACAAGAGGAATGCACAATTAAAACTGTACTTTCCATTTGCATTTTTTCATAAACTTGCCCCTTTTAAGTGCTCTTGTTTTGCCATTTACTATTTTTTATAAGACGATTTGTTATGCAAACTAAAACAAATACATTGTCTGCATGTAAATAAAAAAGTAATTTTAAAAACAATGAAATTACTGTACATAAAACCTTATAAAATGTTACATTTTATTTAGTTAATTTTTAATCGCAAAAGGCCAAATTTGAAATGAAAGGCACCTAAAGGGGAGGGGCACAGACATAAATTGCAAGGAGCACATGCCCCCCCCCCCCCATGCCGCCCCAATACTTACACCACTGCATTTAACCTATATTATATACCAGTCCTTCCCCTACTTTGCTATGAACAATCAACCATTACTTCTTGCTACAAGTCATTTCAGATAGTGCAACTTGTTCTGATAATTTGTGATATAATGTTTTGTTGGTGTTTTTCACATAGGAAAATACACAAGAAATTTTACAAATAGTTACATTTCAATTAGAACATAATCTAAATTATAATTAACTCAATCAACAATAAATTTATTGAGATAATTAATAAACTGCAAAAAAATTACAACCTGAGATACACAAATTAAACATAAAAGTGAAATGATAACTCACAATTTCTTTTTTTTCTACATATTTAATAAACCTGTGGGCCTACAAATATCAACTAGCTTGCTGGTCAGCTTAAGTAAAAAACATAAATACAATTATTTTAAATCCCCCTCTGAAAAAGTGCAGAAAACAATGAAACATGCTTCTACTAGTACCAGAAAAAGTTTTATTTTTTTATTTTTTTAAGTCAATCACTCTTCAAAATAGTTCTTGTCCCCAAACTCTATCTAGATCTGGCTTTCCTGACTTTATAATACAGATTTTCAGAATTTTGTACAGAGCTCTATAGATCGTTGTATAGAACATTTTTTTAAGGACATGGTATCATTTCTCAATACATCAATTCCACAACAGACATACAATTTGACAGGGCTCAAAATTTACACTAGACTGCTGGCTCGAGGCCAGTGATTTCAGCATCGGGCCGGAAAACTCTTGACCGGACAAGTCCAGCAGTCTTGTTTTGTGTTTATCAATTGAATAATAGTACCACAGTGTGTAATAACTTTAATGAAAACAAAAAAAGATATTCAAATGTTGACTTTGAGTCTGATAAATATATTTCAGTTTGGTTAAGTATTAAAGTATATTTACCTATAAAAAAAAGAGATAAATCTTCACTTTTACAGTGATTGTTCAAACAAAAACAGTTTGTATGTGTATATTAAACTGTGTAGAAAGTTTTTTCTCCTTTTAATTATGTTCTTGTAAAAAAAAATTCCAGTCCACTGAAATTTTCAGCTGCAAGGTATGCGATCTTGTGGATTTTTCTCCCAAATTCGAGCCCTGAGTTACTCTCAGTTTTCTCTGGGTTCTATTTTAGTGATATCAACTTATGTACACCAATATTGTCAACAATTCCCCAAAATCTGTACTACTTACAAGAGGTCACTCTTCAAAGTTCCATGCAACTACATGTAAAACGTGCACCGCCAGTATCTCATAGTTCACGATATTTGGCACATCATTTTCAGTCTGTGTGTCCACCCTAACCCTGGATGAAGCTGTTGAATTTTCACGAGATTCAACTGGGCAAAGAAACAGATTTCATTCACTGAAACTAGACAACTTTGTCAACCCTGTATTTTATTGATACTAAAAAAAAAAAAGCAAGTGTCTAAAATATTTTTTTTTTTAAACATGATAAAAAAAGCAATTATATTCTCTCTTCTTTTCTTCAGGTCTAATGATGATCAACAATAACTTCACTGGATGTTTTCCTGAAATTCGAGCCCTAATGAAACCAATCAAGGATCCATATTAAATACACTGTACATTTTTTGATCTTTATCTATTTTGCAAAACGAAATTTCTTGTCTTGCCATCCATTACCACAAATTATGATGATAATAACTCAATCACTCACAACTTTTCTCTTTATTATATGGTATTTTAAACTCTTCCAAACCTACATTTTGATCAAGTTATAATTTCAAAAAAAACCAACAACAGTGTTTGTATTTGACATAAAACACAATAAAGAGGGCCACTTTGCATCCGTCACGTTCGCTGTTTTTCCAATGGTTGTTATTTATTTTTAAGCACCTGAAACCGACCAAAAAGTGTTTCAACATGTGAATGGACATGCAGGCTTATACTAGAACTAATTTGAGTTGATTTATTTTATTTTTTATTTTTTATTTATTTTTTTAACGTAACATTTCTATAAAAATTGGACAGAAAAAGCTGCCTCACTTTTCCGTCCATTTGTTGATGGAAATTTTAGGGTAATTAAAAAAATAATAGTAATAATCAACTCAAATTATCTTTAGGATAAGCATCCATGTCTATTCATATGTTGTAATTTGTTTTGGGTGTTTTCAGATATTAAACAAAAATTACAACCATTAGAAAAACTGCTAACGTGACGGTAGGAAAGTGGCCCCCTTTATTGTGTTTTATGTCATTTGTTCTCTTTAATATTGATTGATTGATTTTACTACTGGGATAATCGAAGCACTGTATTTGAACACTCACTATTGTTACACTAATTTTAGAATCTACTTCTCGTTTAAGGATTTCTGACCCAAAACTCAATTTTCATTAAAGACTTTCATTAAAAAGTCCCATTTGTTTAACATTTAGTAAAACTGCCCTATAATATAGTTAATAAACTTCAAAAACAAATTTCCTTGCTACAACCATAACCCCCGATGATCAAGGATTACAATTACCTAATAAAGAAGCAGTATTTACCTCTGCAACACATGTATGTATACACTTTCTTTAAAACAATTACTTAAACCAAACATTTACAGTCCCATTGAATGCATTTCATTTGTGCATTGTCGCAGAATATAATCAATCGGTGAAATCTGGCTTTCCCATTTCACTCGGCTTCACCTCATGAAATTCAATACTAGTCCAGATTTCACCTTCTGATTATATTCTTTGACAATGCACTTGAATGCATCAAATATTTATAAATTATTCTACACAATATCACTTTTTCTGAGATATATCTTGTTTACTCAACTGTTAAAATATTGTTTGTTTCCAACTTCAATAAAGTACATGGTTGTACCATTTGACAATGTTAATGCATCCAATTGTGACCTTAATTCATCTCATCACCACTCTCACTATATTTATACCCATGTTATTCTTTTACATATTAACATTCTCCTGTTCTTTAAATAAGCCAAATTCAGACAAGCATTTCTTATCAAAACTTATGAACATTAATTTCAGTAGTGTAATTACCACAGGGGAGGACTCTAGTAATTGCCCCACCCCAAATGAGATCAAAACAATGTACAAATGAATGGTTCGATACATTAATGAGCCCCCTCCCCACCCCAAATTCTGTCTTTGCCCCACCACAAATTATGTCTTTCCCCCACTTGCCACGCCCCACACCAAATACTATTCAAAATAAAAAAATGCATATTTATTGGTCATGTGACATCAAAATTAACATCAATAAGTACTATATTGTACTTTATAACCACTGATTTAAAGCCAATGATATATGATTTCCCACTTATCTCAAAATCCATCTTAAGACATCAACAGTTCCAGCTGTAAGATTAATAATGTTCCATGATCTTGCATAAAAACATCCTATTCCTAATACTTGTGTATTGTCCTTATAAATATATACTAACGAAACAGCCGACGGGATTTGGCAATGCAAGCATAAGCAGTCGCACCTCGCTTGCAAAGAAAGCTGTATTGATCTTATTTTTTTAGCCCGAACATCTGACGTCACACTTCGAGGCACCTTTTATCATATCCTTGCGGATAAAGACCGGGGATCAGTCTATATTGATCTTTCACCAAGTTATTAACGTTAAACCAAACCAACAGAGGGCGATATATAAGATAAATGATACAACAACATCTCCTTTTTATGAATTTAAAACAAAACATTACATATAAATGATGTTTCACTATGAAACAACTTTGAACTTCAAAGTCCAAGTTCTTATTGGATGTGAGAAATATCAATGATTAAGATGCTATTATCTTATTATCGCGGAACTTATCTTTTTACGTTGAACATATCCCCGCTAACGGCAACAACCAACTGGCCATCGGTAACCAAGTACTTTATGTCGATCTGATTAAGAATATCAATCCAAAATATCACTTTTTTTCAGTGAATTTTAACAATTTTAATAAACATTATTTACTTTTTCGTCAACTTCCAAATTTGCATATTTAACTGTGTCTGTCTCTTTTAATATTTACCTTAAATGTTGTTCAAAATCGTCTTACTCACGTTTAAAAAGAATTAAATTAAGAAGGACGTATTACCGTGTCAAAAACGTAAAAACATAAAAATTACACAGCAAAATTACAATCCTGCGCGCATTATGAAGTGCGCCCTCAATACGTGCAACTTTCTTTCGTCGCGTTGTTCCACAACTACCGCGAGAAGAAATGTATGTTTCCATAAAAACGTCACTAGCACAGTAAAATGACTCTACTGTAAAATGTCTTTCAGGCTATTCGACAAACCCCTTTCTGATTAACGCGATAAAACAAATAAATAATCCACTTCCGGTCTTGCATCGCGCACATCATGACATTAAATTTCGGAGACACTACGGCTTGGTTAAAACAAAATACAAGTGTAGGGATACTAACTGCGCCCTCAGTCTCGCTGTAACTTTTAATTTATATTTTCTTTAAACACATACGTTTGTGTCCGCGACCGTGGACCTTCCTCTTTTCCGTTTAACTTTCTGCACGGAGAGAGCACTTTTAATTTTCTCTGCATAATTGTCTCTATTTTTTAATAGGGAACATGGCTGTTGCCATGCTCCTAATAATGTTTGTCATACGGCAGAATATATATTGTCCTGTTTTGTAATCATTTAATAAGAGAAATATTGTATGTTTGGAGACTCTTGAATAATGTACATTGTAGCGTATTTGTGCTGGCTGCATTGCAGTTTCTTTTATAGTTATACTGGCACTTAATTTTCTCAGTAAAGTAGACCACAAACAAATATCAGCACCTTTATTGAGATAATGAAACAGTCACATCATGGAGGTAAGACGTCTATAGTAAAACCTAACTTAAAGGAATTGTTCTGAAGAGATCATTTTTCTAAAGCTGCATAATTTTTCTGAAGTTACATCAATCGATGTTTTCATCCTGAAAATAACATGAGGACATTGTAAGTTAATTATGTGTGTTTTGTTAGCATTACCCATTATTATTCGTCCCTCTTTGAAAACATTTAATATTGTTATGATGATTCGTTTATATTTCAGATCAACGGTATCCATTTGTGCTACTGCTACAAGGTGTGTCAGAGTTTGTGTAACTTTGTGATCCAATGGCCAGCATTTGAAGTTGATCCATTCATCACAGGAGTTAATGTATGATTCAAATTATTTTATATGGACTTATCCTATCTATGGCAGTCTTTACCCTCAAGGGAATTGTTTTTTCAGGACCTCAAGACACATCTAGGTCTTTCTAGGAATTTCTTTAACATGTTAGAACAAAAATAGTACTGAGGAATTCTTATTATTTTTTGGACTGCACCCAAACATCCTCACAAATGAAATGCAAACAAAACCACACATTATAAATCGTAACAGCTTTGTGTTTGTCCGAAGGACAAACACCTTGCAAAAACAAAGGTCAATGTCATTTCATGCAGACTCCTTATCCACATCTCATACATTCATAAACTTTATGCCCCCTCCTGTACCTTACAACCCATCTGACAGGACAAAACAAGACACCCTCAATGCCAGTCTCCGTTGAAATAGTTCATGACATACTCCAGTAAGTATCTAAGGTCAAGGTCATTAACTGTAAACAACACAACGTCATTACCGTAACAGCTCTGTGTTCGTCCAAAGGACAAACACCTAAATGTCTAGTTAGCTGTTACGACCTGTTAGTCGGAACAGCTATTGTTTCTGTCAAGATTTTTATTTTTAGCTGTTACGACCTGATAGTCGGAACAGCTATTGTTTCTGTCAAGATTGTTTTATTTTTTATTATTCTTTATTTCCACCAAAACCCTATTGCCTTAACGTGTGAGAGGTCTTGGTGGCAAAAGTCCTTCTTAGGAATATCAGAAAGAGTCAAATCATATACCATATGGAAGTTTATGCCTTGACGTAGTTTCTAAATGTCATTAGACTAAAATTCTTAATTAATTAGCTTAGTTATAGTCACGTGAATATTTAATTAGGCAATCTTGTTATCACCATAGCTCAAGAAGTATACACCCGATCATCAAACTTTTTTGCAGTTATACATTTGTGGGGTACTGTAGATGTGCCTTTTGGCCTGCAATGTCTTGTGACGTCATCATGACATCATTTATAGCGCGTTTTGTATCTGTGTACAAAACACATGCACTGTGTGACCAAGTCACTTAATTAATCGCTAGTGAATCTCAATATGTCTTTGTACATAGTACACACACAAATATCACGGTGGGCTGAAGCGAGTCTAATTAAAAACGATGTCTGAACGTAGTTTTCGTTATTGGATTTTTCCTCTCGGTAACCTACGTACCAGCGGTTTGCCCCGGTGTGACCACGGTGATGCACAACTTGTCCGAACATGTCAGACTTGTGTCGTAGGTTTAACATACGTTAGGATTATTCGGTGAAGTGAAAGATGATCACCGTTTAACCCTTTGTTTACCGCCGGGACTTTCATTTGAAGGTATGTACACTTTGACATGTATTATACATGTATATTTGTTGTAGTATACAGCTAATGACTATACAAAACTAACGTTAACATTTTTGTCATTAGTGTGCTGGCCATGTAAATGTGTATGTGTGTACGGGTTGACTGTATGCTAGCTATATTAGTGTACAACCCATTGCCAGTGTTCTGTACAATGGATGGAGGGGTCATCATGATATGTGGACATGATCGGTTCGCTGTTTTATTAACAAAATACACACACATGGGGGATGTTACAGTACTACTAACGTTACTAGTAGGTAAACCATGTACAGTTTACACTACTTAATGGTGTGGATGATGAACATCATGTAAGTTTTTCTGCACTCAAACAATTATTCATTAACTTTTGATGAATCTATGTGCCCCCCACACAGAAAAAGACAAAATGAGAGAAGAAAAGCATTGTATGGGCAGATTTAGTGTGGAAAACTAATATTACTTAGGGCTGTGCATTTTTGGTTATTTCGCACCAAATTTTTTAACCGATGTGTTGGCGCTCAATTCCTAGCATGTCTTGATAAAGCTTAAAATGTTTATTGTTTCTTTTTACATTGAATAATTGATTAATTGGCCATCAATTCTTAGGCATGTATCATCACCATCTAAGCTGAGTTTGTATTAGCAGAACCTTAATTATGAATAACAATTTACGCATTTCAATATCTAGAAAAACTTAAAGGGGACTACACCAATATTATATACACTATCAGTATATATTGAATATATACATGTATCTCAATTAGTATAAATAGTACATGTAATTGTCTACAGCCCATCGTATCATAACTACACACAAGTATTAATCCTTCTCACTTGTAAAATAAAGTTTTCCACCCTTTTTACTCCAGATTGAAACCAAAGAACACTTGCTACTGCTACGAGGTGTGTCAGAGTCTGTATAACTTTTCGATCCAATGGCCAGGAGTTGAAGTCGATTCTTCAAAAAGGAGTTAATGTATGTGTCAAATTAATTTATATGGATCTATCCTATCTGTAGAAGTCTGTACCTTCATGAGAATTGTTTTCAGTACCGTAAAACACATCTAACTAATTTAAGGTATTTTTTTAACATGTTAGAACAATCATAGTACACAGGAAAACATTTTGGACTAGACCCAAAATTCCCCACACGTGTAGTTATTATAAAACAATATCTGTTGTGTTGTGTGATCTAGTAAAATGTATATTACTGAGAGTTGGGCTATGTAAACATAGTAAACATCCCCCACTCTTGTCAGCCTTGCTATACATTTTGTCAGATTATCCAATTCAAGTTCATATTTATTTTTATGCAAGCATTTAGGATAGTTGAACCCAAGTACTGACCATCAATCCCATAAACACAAGTTGGTGTAAAGATATTAAAGGGACAGTATTGCCACAATCAGAGCAGACTTTCTACAGGGCATGGAATCGGTGTCCTTGTTAAAGATAAACACATTGACTGAAAATTACTGGCTCATTTATGCAGCAGCAACACGAATATGACCTTATCATGTGAATATTATTTTCAGTCACTGAGTTAATCTACAACATGAACTCTAAAAGCCACATTTAAACAATAACTTTACAAAGACTATTTATGAACATGTATTTTCAACAGTTACAGATAAATAAATATATAAAACAATCAGAAGATCATTTCATTATTGTTTGTTTCTGTTCATTTTACAGTTATCCTTCAAATTACAATGTGTTGTCTCCTAGGCCATCCTAACAAGGTAAGCATGTGTTCCTTATAAAAGATGTACTTATTTATGGCAATTTCCTATGGAAATTTAACAGTTTAAAGGGTAATGATTCAGCTGAATGTTACATAAAAAACAATGACATTGTTTTATTTGATTTCTTGCCATGGATAAGGCTTCTTAGTACATGGAATACATGCTTATTTCATTAGACCCAGAATCCAGGTCAACATTAATCAACAATTCATATCTTCTGAACCACATGGCAGAAATTGATAATCTTTGTGGCATATTCTCGGATTTTATCCATGTTATAGTTCATCAAAAGAATGACCCATATTGACTTCTACTTCCGGTTCAACAGGAAGTCTGAATAAAAATCAATATTTTAGGGGACAAAAACGATGTAATTAAGATTTTTCTGAATTTTGTGCGTCAGATATCAAACATGCGGTCCAAAGTCTTAAAAAATTTAGATTTACTCGCGTATAGCGCCCTCAAGTGACCGGTTTTAAAAGTGGCATAACCATTGTTCCCAGCAAAGATTGTGAGTCTTAATACATTGACGTTGTGTAGTTTAAGTTAAAAGGTTAGGTCTGTAAATTTCCACCTAAAACAAAATATGCGGAACAGCATTGTGTTCGTCCAAAGGACAAACACGTAATCTCTAGTTTTTATTATACTTTCTTTCCGGCAAAACCCTATTGCCTTAACGTCTGAGAGGTCTTGGTGGCAAAAGTCCTTCTTAGGAATATCAGAAAGAGTCAAATCATATACCATATGGAAGCTTATGCCTTGACGTAGTTTCTAAATGTCATTAGACTAAAATTCTTAATTAATTAGCTTAGTTATAGTCACGTGAATATTTAATTAGGCAATCTTGTTATCACCATAGCTCAAGAAGTATACACCCGATCATCAAACGTTTTTCAGTTATACATTTGTGGGGTATTGTAGATGTGCCTTTTGGCCTGCAATGTCTTGTGACGTCATCATGACATCATTTATAGCGCATTTTGTATCTGTGTACAAAACACATGCACTGAAAAAGTTGATGTGACCAAGTCGCTTCCTTATTCAGCAGTAATTCTCCATATATCTTTGTACATAATACACAAACAGATATGACGTGGGACTTGTTTGCGAGTCCAATTAATGACGATCTTTGTACGCAATAATAATACATAGATTCCATATAGTAGTCCACACACGTTGTGTAGTCATTGCATTCCTAAATGAAATGAAAGCAGAGTGCGTCCGATTCCTTTCAGTTTCATTTTGATAATTATAATGAGTCCATTACATTGGCGACGAGGATGAAAAGCGGTGAGTATTCTTTTCATATGGTAGCATACATTTCTAGCAAAAAGGAAAATTGTAAAAGAGGGCCGGACATTTTCGTAACGTTAAGTCCCATTGTTTCACGTACATGTAAGTGCACCATTATACACATCGTTAGGTTAACCAGTAGCAATATGGCGGAACAACCACTAGCACCGTCGTAACTGAAACAAGGACTTTGAAAACTGAACCATTCACTCACTCCGACGATCAGAAATCAACCGGGAAGGCTTGGGAAGATTGGTTATATGGAATTGAGCATGAATTCCGCTATTTTCGAATTACTCAACCGTATTTTGTAATTTTTGTTTTCTCAAAAAATCTTCCCTTCAGTTTGTGCACAAATTAACGTTAAGTAGTAAAGTACCTATTTATTTGTATGCACGCATTGGGATAGTACTGACCATCAATCCTATAAACAGAATTGGTGTAAAGATGTTAAAGGGACAGTATCGTCATGATCAGAGCAGACTTTCTACAAACAGGGCATGGAATCGGCGTCCTGAACACAGTGACTAAAAATTACTGGCTCATTTATGCAGCAGCAACACGAATATGACCTTATTATGTGAGTATTATTTTCAGTCACTGGGTTAAACTAGAACTAGAACTCTGATTCCATGTCCTGTTGATCGTGACGATAAGCCCACCTTCAAGCAATAACTTTAATTAGCTGTTACGACTACCTGTTAGTCACATACAAGAAACACAATAGTGCATCTTTCTACAAGGAACACATCCTTACCTTTGTTAAGATCGCCTTACAAACTTATACGAAGTCACAACACAATGTAATTTGAAGGATAACTGTACAATGAGTTCACTACCCACGCAAACTATTTCTTATAGCTCGGACATACACTTTGTCTTTCCTTTTAACACCAACCTCAACTTACAAAATTATGTATTTGTGTCTTTCCACACTAATGTACAAAAGTGTGACATTTAAGGAACATGGGACATTGTTAATAAAATGAAGTACTTTTTACTCTTAACTTTTTTCTGTGTACATTCCAGGTGCCTTGAGGATTAAGTAATTACAAGGGTATCTTCTTTAAGATATATATGTTTGTAACATGGACAGACATTTATTTAGAAATTGACTAAAAGTACTAATAGAACAGATTTATTCACCCACATGTTGTCCCATTATAATGCTATTCCCCTAAGGATTGTTACCTGAAAAAATCAAGACAACCCTCCTAGTATTAAACAAATAACAGGGGATCATCTTCAAAATGTTATGTTTGTAACGTGGACAGACATTTGTCACAAATTGTCTGTCCACGTTACATACGGGGTATATTTCACATGCTAATTTCTTAAATACCCAGAAGATGTCTTAGTTTTGGCTCATAACAATCCAAAAGGTACGAAGCCCGGGAAGGGACAGTGGTAAGAAAAAAAATTCAATGGAGTAATCCGTGCGCACGGATTAGTAATCCGTTCGCACGGATTAGGAATTCGTGCGCACGGTTTAGTAATCCGTTCGCACGGTTTAGTAATCCGTTCGCACAGTTTAGTAATCCGTTCGCACGGATTAGTAATCCAATAAGGTCATCATCAGAACAACTACTTCCATTGACCTCCGCCATCTTGAATCAACTAACGTACGTGTGTAACGCATGCGTGTGGCGGATTGCTAAACCGTGCGCACGGATTGTTAAACCGTGCGAACGGATTACTAATCCGTGCGAACGGATTCCTAATCCGTGCGAACGGATTCCTAATCCGTGCGAACGGATTACTAAACCGTGCGAACGGATTGTTAAACCGTGCGAACGGATTCCTAATCCGTGCGAACGGATTACTAAACCTTGCGAACGGATTGTTAAACCGTGCGAACGGATTCCTAATCCGTGCGAACGGATTACTAATCCGTGCGAACGGATTACTAATCTGTGCGAACGGATTCCTAATCCGTGCGAACGGATTACTAATCCGTGCGCACGGATTACTCCATTGAATTTTATTTCTTACCACTGTCCCTTCCCGGGCTTCGTAAAAAGGGGTTAGGGATGTAAATGAAAAAGCATTTGAGCAATTATTTCATTCTATTGTCACTTTCCTGTCAATTTTCAAACAACATGTCTGTCCATGTTACAAACATCATGTCTTAAAGATGATCCTGTAATTTCTTAAGTACCAATATTATTTTCTTATTATTTGTTATGCACAATCATTAAATGCTAAGGAATGTTCAGGAATAGATTAGGACAAAATAGTTGCCTTTATTTGACCCTCACATGTCACACTCCAATAGGTATCATATGTATACCCATTAGTGTGGAAAGACCCACTTATTATTTATTTTGTAAGTTCTTTAAAACAGCTTTCTGTATATTTAATGAAGAGTTGTACTTTTTACAGATTTTTTGTGTGTCTCACTCCTTTACCACTTCCGGTTCAAAATTAAACTTTATTGTATTGGGTCAAACTATACACCAAATTGTAAACTTAGTATGAAAAACTAAATTTCGTCATCGTGATGTCATCCGGTTTCCATTTACAGTCTCATGAATATTTAATTAGCAAATCCATTTTGAACCATAACTCAAGAAGTATACACTCGATACTTAAACTTTTTGCAGTTATAGACTTGATGGGTACTGTGAATGTGCGCTGTGGTATCGTGACCTCATAATGACCTCTACTTCCGGTTCAAAATTAAACTTTATTGTATTGGGTCAAACTATACACCAAATTGTAAACTTAGTATGAAAAACTAAATTTCGTCATCGTGATGTCATCCGGTTTCCATTTAGAGTCTCATGAATATTTAATTAGCAAATCCATTTTTAACCATAACTCAAGAAGTATACACTCGATACTTAAACTTTTTGCAGTTATAGACTTGATGGGTACTGTGAATGTGCGCTGTGGTATCTTGACCTCATAATGACCTCTACTTCCGGTTCAACAGGAAGTTTGAATAAAAATCAATATTTTAGGGTACAAAAACAATGCGATGAAGTTTCTTTAACATATTAGAACAAAAATAGTACTGAGGAATTCTTATTATTTTTTTTGACTGCACCCAAACATCCTCACGAATGAAATGCAAATAAACCACACATTGTGAATCGTAACAGCTTTGTGTTCGTCCGAAGGACAAACACCTTGCAAAAACAAAGGTCAAGATCATTTCATGCAGACTCCTGTACCTTACAACTTATCTGACATTAAATTCACAAACACGACCCCACTTTGACCTTTCCTTCCATTCCAAACAGGACAAAACAAGACACCCTCAATATCAGTCTCCGTTGAAATAGTTCATGGCGTACTCCATTAAGTATCTAAGGTCAAGGTCATTAACTGTAAACAACACAACGTCATTAACGTAACAGCTCTGTGTTCGTCCAAAGGACAAACACCTCAATGTCTAGTTATTCTTGATTTCCACCAAAACCCTATTGCCTTAACGTGTGAGAAGTCTTGGTGGCAAAAGTCCTTCTTAGGAATATCAGAAAGAGTCAAATCATATACCATATGGAAGCTTATGCCTTGACGTAGTTTCTAAATGTCATTAGACTAAAATTCTTAATTAATTAGCTTAGTTATAGTCACGTGAATATTTAATTAGGCAATCTTGTTATCACCATAGCTCAAGAAGTATACACCCGATCATCAAACGTTTTTCAGTTATACATTTGTGGGGTATTGTAGATGTGCCTTTTGGCCTGCAATGTCTTGTGACGTCATCATGACATCATTTATAGCGCATTTTCTATCTGTACAAAACACATGCACTGAAAAAGTGATTGTGACCAAGTCGCGTCCTTATTCGGTAGTGATTCTCCATATATCTTTGTACATAATACACAAACAGATATGACGTGGGACTTGTTACCGAGTCTAATTAATTACGATGTCTGAACGCAATAATAATACATAGATCCCTTATACCAGTCCACACACGTTGTGTAGTTACTGCATTCCTAAATGACATGAAAGCAGAGTGCGTCCGATTCCTTTCAGTTTCATTTTGATAATTATAATGAGTCCATTACATTGGCGACGAGGATGAAAGCTGAACTGTCACCGGTGAGCATTCTTTTAATATGATAGCATACATTTCTAGCAAAAAGGAAAATTGTAAAAGAGGGCCGGACATTTTCGTAACGTTAAGTCCCATTGTTTTACGTACATGTAAGTGCAGCAATATACACATCGTTAGGTTAACCAGTAGCAATATGGCGGTACAACCACTAGCAGTGACCGTCGTAACTGAAACAAGGACTTTGAAAACTGAACCATTCACTCACTCCGACGATCAGATATCAACCGGGAAGGCTTGGGAAGATTGGTTATAGGGAATTGAGCATGAATTACGCTATTTTCGAATTACTAAACCGTATTTTGTCATTTTTGTTTTCTCAAAAAATCTTCAGTTTGTGCACAAATTAACGTTAAGTAGTAAAGTACCTATTTATTTGTATGCACGCATTGGGAATGCAATGGGATAGTACTGACCATCAATCCCATAAACAGAATTGGTGTAAAGATGTTAAAAGGACACTATCGTCACGATCAGAGCAGACTTTCTACAAACAGGGCACGGAATCGGCGTCCTAGTTTAAGATGAACACAGTGACACGAATATGACCACTTTTTAAGGGCTTTTTTGGATTTGTTTTGCAACCACTAACCAGATAAAAAGTCATTCTTTCAATTTTTGGTGGTACAGAAAGCGAAAACTATCTTTAAAATCCACTTTTATGATGGTTTTCGGACTTGATTTCCCTTCTAAAAAAATCCTCCCCTTCAGAAAATAGAAGGATCCTATTATAGTTGCCACTACTACTACTACTACAATGACTGTGTTGGTCACTAATTGTGGAGTTTACACGATCAGACTGACATGACTGAGGAAGTCATCGTATACCAAAAATGCCTGATTTTTCATGAAATAAATATCCTGGAATAATTTGAAGTATATGTCCATCATCATCCATATGTTCTCCACCTTACCAGGTAGGTAAGATTACATTATTGGTTATATTTAATGAAAAATTGTGGCGGCCAGATACGACATTCTACCCGAATTTTTCAATATTTGCCTACCTTGATGTTTCTGTTTCTTCTCATTTCTTTTCTCAGCCCTGCAAATTGCATGGAAGCATTTGTACCACTCAAGAGTGGTACCCATGAATCTGTAAATCAAATGGTAATTAATTTTAGGAATGTCGGCTATTCATCCATTAATACATACATGTAAAATAAAAAATAAATGGGTCAGCACCCATTCATTGTATACACTATGAAAAATTAACTTAAGTTCCCCAAAACTTTAGTTCAGCTGAATAAGCATCATTTCCATGCTTAGTTATTCACACCGCCAAAGGTTGAATATTCTTGGCCCATGTACAAAGTTATGTTTGTGCAACTACATATAAGTATTACTTTTAAGTATCTGATAAACTCCAGTATAAAGATCCCATTTTTCAACAGTGCTGATTTTTTCCCCCAAAAAGTGCCCCTTTGAGGATTTTGATGGATTTGGGGTGGTAGTTATAGTTTATTTTGTTGGTCAAGGTTATTTTGTTGGTCAAGGTATTAACATGGTAACTATTGAAAATAATCACCAGGAATTATCTTTTTTGAAATTGTCACTTCTAAAAAGTATGACAATAATATGTCAACAATAGACACGAGAATGAGAGATTAAAAGTCTGACGACACATGTTAAATTGTCAAGGATATTTTTCATATAAGTCCAATTATTTTACCAAAAATATGTAGTCTGATTAGGTCCAGATATTTTTCAAATTCATTTAAAAATAATTCCTACGTTACCTGTAACAGAGATTCTGAGTTCGTTACCGGCGACGTGGCGATCGCTTATATTATACATATGTTGTGTACGTTAGCTCCAGCCCTAACGTTAGACCATTCCTTGCTCCATGGTTAGACATGGTTTATTGGCAATATCACACTCAACCGTACCATCTATTTCTTCCATCCACTTGCACATGAAAGAAACTAGCTTTGTCCAACTCATTTCCGAAAATGAAAACAATTTGGATTACATGCTAGACAAATGCATAATAGTACATTTTCTGCGACGCATTTTCTGCAGACGGGCCCGACAGCTAGGTAAGCCATTGTTGTTGCTGCCCATGCATGGCGGGTCATGACCTTACAAATGTAACAGCTAGCTCTAGCTATAGGTTAATTTACCACCACTGTCGCTGTGCGGTCTTCGTACGAAGGTATTATATGCTAATTAGATACTGCAGTGAATGTGTTTACGAGGCATATATACACACACTATAGGCCGATATGTCTGTGTGTAAGAGACCGTCAAGGCCGTTCACACATTATGGCTGTCAACTTCTGAATAGTTGTTCATTTAAACTTCTGTTTTCGACCGGAAGGAGAGGTCAAATTGGGGTCATGTCTGTGTAAGAAATGTGACATAGTTCAAGGTCTTTAAGATGATGCAAAGATTGTGAAAATATTTTCTGTGGTTCATGATATATGATTTTTTGAAGTTTTTTGAAATTTTCAACTTCCGTTTTCGACCGGAAGGAGAGGTCGGACTGGGGTCACGTCTGTGTACGAAAAATCACATAATTAAAGATCTATAACATGGTGCAAAGACTGAAAATATCGTTTGTGGTTCATGAGATATGATTCTTTGAATATATTAACCTTTGATTTAGTGTAATTCGATATCTGATGACCTCACTATGACGTCACAACTTAGTGTACAACTACATGTTAAGGTTTAGGCACAACTACATGTTAAGGTCTAACTGTGTGTGAAGTTTTAAGGTTCTATGAACTCTGCAACTATGTTTTTGTCTCTGGATAAGTCTTATTGAGAAGAAAAAGACGAAGAAAAAAAAAACGAACAATATCAAGAGGTGTTTGGGCACCAACCCAAACACCTAAAAAACCGTACAAAAACAATAGGTGTTTCGGGCACATACCTGAACACCTAAAAGAAGAAGTAAAACTAGACGGCAGTGTTTGTGATATTACAAACACATAGGTGTTCGAGTTTTGTCAGGGCAGTGATGATGACGTCAGAATGTTTTTAAAGAAACTTTGGATTATTATTTTTTAATATTAAACTTTGACTTCCGGTTTAGACAGGAAGTAATGGTCAAATTGGGGTCATGTTTTTGTAAATATTTTTGACAGTTAACAATCTGTACAATAGTGCACAAACTGTGAATTTACCTCTTGTGGTTGTTGAGATATGATTTTTTAAAATATTAAACTTTGACTTCCGGTTTGGACAGGAAGTAAGGTCAAATTAGGGGTCACCTTGTGTAAATATTTTTCGACAATTAATCTATACAATGGTGCAAAAATGTCAATGTACATCTTGTGGTTGTTGAGATAAGATTTTTTAAATATTAAACTTTGACTTCCGGTTTGGACAGGAAGTAAGGTCAAATTAGGGGTCACCTTTGTGTAAATATTTTCGACAATTAATCTATACAATGGTGCAAAAATGTCAATGCACATCTTGTGGTTGTTGAGATAAGATTTTTAAATATTAAATTTTGACTTCTGGTTTGGACAGGAAGTAAGGTCAAATTGGGGTCACCTTTTTGTAAATATTTTTTACAATTAACGATCTGTACAATGGTACAAAAAATTGTGAATTTACCTCTTGTGGTTGTTGAGATATGATTTTTTTAAATCATTAAATTTTGACTTCCAGTTTGGACAGGAAGTAAGGTCAAATTGGGGTCACCTTTTTGTAAATATTTTTTGACAATTAACGATCTGTACAATGGTACAAAAATTGTGAATTTACCTCTTGTTGTTGAGATATGATTTTTTTAAATATTAAATTTTGACTTCCGGTTTGGACAGGAAGTAAAGGTCAAATTGAGGTCACTTTGTGTAAATATTTTTCGACAATTAACAATCTATACAATGGTGCAAAAAATGTCAATTTACCTGTTGTGGTTGTTGAGATGATTTTTTTAAATATTAAACTTCGAATTCCGGTTTGAACAGGAAGTAAGGTCAAATTAAAGTCCTCACAACTCGAGTTTCATCTACTTGTTGTTCTAAGTACAGTTTCCAAGTTTCGTTCATGAAGTTTGCAAGGTGTTTTTTTCAGA
>CM055816.1:69463184-69490863 GCA_029582265.1 Zoroaster sp. YZ-2022
CAACGTTCCATCCATCAGCTGCGCTAACACACACTCACCTACCACCTCATGAAGGTGACATATATAATGGTATACAGGTACGGTAGGTCGACATATCCATGCTGCGCCGTAATACCACCGCATTATGATGAATGGGCGCGCGGCCGCGAAGGGTGGCATGTGCATCCAGTACAGTTTCGGGTATTCCGGATTGTCTCGGTAAGTTCACGCCGTTTGTTTATTTCTGTTGTTCAAGTTTATTTCTGGAGTTGTTCATTTATTTCGCTGTTCGACGTAGTCGGCGCGCGCAGATATCGTTTTGTTATTATTGTATATTTTTTTATTCTCGTTTGCGTGTTATAACTTTTGTTTTTGCGTGTTATTTTTGTTTTGCATATATTTAAATTTCCTTTCTATGTAAAATTATTATTTTTGCGGAATTTGTTATTATTGTTTTGTTTTCTTTTGTCTTGTTTATTTTTTATTTTTTGTTTCTATGTAAAATAATAAATTTCCTTAGAAATTTCTTTAAATTTGTTTTGGTTTCTGTTTATCTTTTTAATTTTTTTTTTGTCTTTTTTAAATATTTGTTTTGGTTCTTTTTAAAATGTTTGTTTGTTCTTTTTTATTTTTGTTTTGTCTTTTCAAAATGTTTGCTGTTGTCTTGTCTTTTTATTTTTGTTTGTCATTTTTGTCCCAATGGTCCGCCCATAGTGCCCGGCCTGATGCAATACATTATACTAGTACGACAGAGATAGGCCCTTTAAATGTCAAAATGTTCTGTGATTTAAAATGAATGTTGCAATTCGTAATTGAACTACACTTTGATAATATGTCGCAATTATACAGTCCCTTTCAACTCTGATATGCTGAAATGTATGTAATTATTATAAGGCCAACCAAAAAAATTGTTGAGTTGCCTCCAGTGAAAATATTTGAAGGGTCGGTCGGTCAGGATTTTTTTTTTTCCCTTGACTGTCATTTTAAGATTGAAATGCATTGGAACTGAAACCACATACCATGTTTTCATTTGTATACCTATCAGCAAGGAATTTTTCTTCAGAATAAAAGTATCCCAAGCATTTTGTTGTACTTTTCGCTGTGATTGACACAGCAAATTCATATTGCGTGCAATGCTCAATATGCAACATGTGAGTGGCCATTCGATTTGAAAACGTGTAGATCGAGTCACAATCGTTGACACACATACAGTGCGGGAGCCAGTGCACAACGTGTGAGAACCATTTGATTGGAAAACGTGTAGATTTGAGTCGTAATCGTTGGCACACAGTGTGCGGCAGTGCACCATGTGAGGCTGGGCCATTCGATTTGAAAACATGTAGATTGAGTCTTGGGTACCGGTAAATTTACCGGTAAAAAAAGTGGAAAATTTCACAAATCAAACGTATTATGTTTTATACAAAGAAAATTGGTAAGTTTCATTAATAAATAGGGCTATGAATGACGGGGAAAAAAAAGAAGAAAATAAACACCCGACCCGAGATTTCAGCACTTTTGGGTCGGTCGGTGGAGGGCAACTCAACATCTTTTTTTGTTTGGCCTAATAGCTGGTAAAGAGACAAGAAAACATGAAAATACTGCATTTAACCCTGCGCAGCGCCGGCACAAAATTCATGCGCAAGGGTTGCACCATGGTACTGTTTGAAACAGTACCTGGGGTTTGGGCGTAATAATCGTAATGGGGTGAGCACAATCCTTTATCAAAAAGTGTTAATTATAAGAATAGAAGTAGTCTGGGCCCAACCCAAAAGATTTTAGCCAAAATGTATTTTAATTTTTTATAAAAATAATGAATTACTGACAAAGTCTGATTTTTTCTAAATCAATTTTTTTCCGACTTTATTAGTGATGCTTATCTGACTGGAACAATTACAGGTAATAGTGATCAATTATTATTTGCAAATAATTATTCCAATCCCCCACCTACAACCTCCCCCTCAGTCAACAATAACTATCCACAGTCTGAGCTTATTTTTTTAGATCAAAGGTCCCTATGAAGCGCAAAACCAAAATCCATGCGCGTTGCACCATGGTACTGTTTGAAACAGTACATGGGGTTTGAGCATTCATGCAACAGCCGCCGGCTAAAGTAAATACAACCCTAACCAGAGTCTGGCCCAAGCTTGATAATCTCAGCTTATGTGTACATCAAAAGTACCGACCACATGCCTTGAAGGTTTATTTCCATTGAGCCAGTGACAGGATGATTGATTGCCTGATAAGCACTTAGTGTAGAAAACATATAGCGTAACATGATAGTCTGGGCTGTCTGGGTTTGTGCCTCGAAAATCTGTGTGATGTTGACCACTGAGGTTAACGGGGCTCTCACTATAGTTCTAGCTATGTCTGAATAGGGAACTTACGGAGAATGAAAAAAAATTGGCCCAGGCAATTAAGAGAAACCCGTTAATTACAAAAAGCGACTGTTGTAAACAGTACATGCGCTAGCGCTCAGACTGAAGTGTAGTGTTTTGTCAATAGACAATTAAACATATTTAACTCCAGATAAAGACGAATTCAATCACAAGAAATATCACATGTTTTGCATATATTAACATATGAGCAAGTACATCTCCCCCTTCTTAAGACCAAACCTTACATCATCAAAATTTAGCATTACAACGAAAATGATCGTAAACATTATTAAGGTAAGGCTCCAGACATTAATCCGATTATTCAGAACCAAACCCAAGCATAGTGTCTTATGGGAAATCAGGTGGTTATTTTTTTATATTAACACAACGCTATCTACTGCAACGGCAAAGTGACAACTTTTCAAAACAGACTTTCTATTTGGAGTTTACATGCAGAAAAACCAAACTTCTGTTACACAATAAACCACAGAAAACTAAACCAAAATTTACCAGAATATTGTACTCCCATATAACTGGCTAACTAAATTCTGAATCACAAAACAGACTTACTATAGTATTGTTCTATACGACCTTAAAAGTATTTAAAACAAACTATATCCTCAGGAAAAATAGTGTTCTTTGATGCCCTGAGAACAACCAGATAATTACCTGCCAAACCATATTGATTAAAACCTGGAATTAAGCAAATTGCTTGAACTAAACAAATTTCCGACACAGATGCATGTTGGAACTGTTGTTCTTATTAGACGTATTATCAATACTACTCATTGCTATACTACTTGTACATGACAAAATCTTGCAACCATGAGGGAGGCCTTTTTCCTTCTCGCACCGGCCTAGTGTTTTGAGATGCATTTTTAGCGCTTTCACTTTGTGTTCCCCCCTTAATGTCTGTTTGTGCCGGAGTCAGTTTGTGTTTGCACTCACGGCTGTTTCACCGTTTTAAAAGGCGCCCTCTTTCGGTTGATATTAGTCAGCGCGCATAATGATGTCTATGACGTCACCATGCATTTTATTTATAAACATTCCTTTGCGTCAACCGTTATGTAAAGTGGCCTTGTAAAAAGCGATAACCTGATTGGTTGATAGAAAGTTTTACATATGTAAATAGGTAAAATTATTTAAAAATATGTGACCTTCCGCCACCACCAAGCAGAAGTACGTTGGGGTCACGGAGTTAATGCGGGAGAAAGATACACGTGATGCATACAGCCCGCATTGTGTCTGGACTGCTCTACATGTCGACGGACGATCACCAGACATTTTGTCTCATTTCTCATAAACAAAAAGCCACAACGGACCCTAAAACATGTCATCATCTCACAAGATGATGTACTTCAGGAAAATTAACAAGTAAGTGTAGGACATTTTGTTTTGGATGATTTAAAGCTATGAAAAGTTTGGCATTTTTGTAAACATTTCAACACCGTTTATACGTTTACGTGCTTTCGCCCCAGTACAACTTCGCCCATAATTCCAATGAAGAATAAGATGCTACAGGGGCGAGATTTGTGGGGGCGAACTGTACACATGTTAAAAACTGGAGATTTTAGCACATGTTTATTGACGTTGAAAGTCATGATTTTTATAGCTCTTGTTTGCTTCCATTCCTAACGTACCACAACATTTGGCTTCAATCCCCTACCACATCATTTGGTTTTGGTAGGCCCTAATATTACCTGACAAAACAAGAGAGAAACAAACAAGCAGTACACAGCCCACACTGCCACAGATATTTCAAATATAATTTTTTTAAAGTTTTTTATAACTTTTTTATTTTTGTACATATGTATAAAATACAGTATTATTAAAACGTATACAATAAGCGTGTTAACTTTACCTAATTATTAGAATGCTCCCCCCCCCCCCGTGAGTTATAAGTTGCAAGTTGTGTTCGATGTATTCCAGAATGTCAAAACATTACACCACGAATTTAGAAATACTTGTTTTATAACTATAATTTGAATTTGCATTGGTTTATTTTGTAGGTTTCAACGAATTACAGGATGTTCAACTACTTGAGTGCTATTCATCCTTCAGATGACACCAGTCTGTGTTGGTTTCGTAGAGCGGTAAGTTTTGGTTGAAGTTATTGTATTTTAATTGAACAGCTCAACTTTGGGTTATTATTAGCCCCATAATTAGTGCCATTCTGCCAATATTCTAGACTCTGTCTGACCCTTGGCCCTATGCCGATAAAAAACAGTACAATTTTTGCTTAAATTATGCCCACAATGTTTACTTACATATGTTATGATGCTTGCCAGTAAAAAAGAAAATCGGTATTCCACTCACTTTTTTTGTTGAAATTTATAGAGAATAGCTACTGCTTTACCGACATCAGCTGCCATGATAAGTACTGATGCTCATGCGCACAGATACCACACTATGACCTCATGCGACCTGCATTTTTCGTTATTGATGGTCGCGCAACTGAAAACTTGACCCGTGATCATAAAAAACAAAGTTTATAGTTAACGCTGAGGCATCTTTGATTAGTAGCCGAAGACGCTGGCGGTCATCAGAGTTCGACGATCATCATCACGTCGCCACCAGACTAGACCGTGCACATACTACAAACGTATAAACACACACAGATAACTAACTACACTGGGGCAAACTGACGTATCAGCGCACATGCGCATGGCGGCTGATGAGGTTTAAACGTGTTGGTAAAGTAGTAGCAATTCTCCACAAATTTTACCAAATCAATCAGGTGGAATGCCTTTTTTTTGTACTGGCGAGCATCATAGAATAGGTAAGTAAACATTGTGGGCAAAAACACTCGGTATACAGCTTGTGCATAGCTGTGGAACTCCCAGTGCGAGTCCTGTATGGGGGACTTTATTTCTTCACGGGGGAATTTTGTGGAAACTTATGTACTGTTCCTGTGCAAATATTGCAAACTCTGTGGAACGCATGTAAAAATGAATATTGTGGAATTTGCAGGAAGATGATATTTTCATTTTGCTTATCCTTTATTTATTTTCTAATTTTTTTTTTTTTTTGCAGGCTTGATGACTTTTGACCGCACTTCTGGTGCGGTACTGATGTGATGCCGCCTCATTATGGACATCAGTCGCTCCAGGTCATCCCGCATACCATTGACGATTCTCCCTGTGCGGTTAAACTCGGTGTGAATCAGCTCACCACCCTGCTCATTGAGTAAACCAATAATCGGGTTATTTGTCCAATGCCATCACATGCTGTACACACAACATTTAGATTGTCCAGTTGAACACTTAGCACTCTGGGACTTGAAGTGATGCTGCTATACTGTACATGTTGATTACATATTGGGCAGTTGATGTTTGGACTTAACAGATGCTTGAAACACTGTGTCAAACATTGCGCACAGAAGTTATGTTAGCACGGTGTCTGAACTGATGGCTTTCCCAGTATACATAGACAAATACTACAAATGAAGAGTGACTGTTCCCACTGATGACCACTGATTTCGAAACTAATAGGATATTCCAGATGTTGCGCATCACTTAATTGATGAAATATATTGTCATCGCTCAGTGAAAAGGGCAAAGTTTGTGTACAAGCTATTGTTGATTTAGGCCTACCAGCCTTTTGTTTGAACTGCGGTCCTCCTCTAGACTGTTGCGTAAAAGTTCACACACGAACCAAGTTCCAGTTCTTGTATGCTTTGGTCAATTTTGTTGGATTCGCTGTTTATCTTTGAGGCTCTGAACAGTATAAAATCGTTCTCCAGATTTACAGTGTCTTAGTTTTCTTGAACATTTTTCACATATTTTTCATGGATGCTGGTCCGCTGAATCTTCCCATACACTTATACCGAAATTATTCAATAATTCTTTGCTATACTCACTGGTTTCCTTTGGAAGGTTACGAGAACCGTGAATTGTGATTCTGTTTGTACATACTGTACAGATTTTTCCTAGAGCTTGTTGATGGAATTTGAAACTCATAATGAATAAAATATGTGTAAATATCACTGAAACTCCTCTTTGTTCCTGTGCGTTTTTTATCACTGTACTCCCGTATAATCTACTGTGTAGAATATTTATGAAAGTTTTGTGTAAACTAGTGTATGACATAAAACAATAAAGGGCTACTTTCCTACCGTCACGTTAGCAGTTTTCTAATGGTTGTATTTTTTTTTTATATCTGAAACCACCCAAAAGAATTTCAACATTTGAATAGACATGCATGTATCCTAAAAGATAATTTGAGTTGATTATTACTATTATTTATAATTACCCTAAAATTTCCATCAACAAATGGACGGAAAAGTGCGGTAACTTTTTCTGTCCAATTTTTATGGAAATTTGAGGATAAAAAAAAAATTAAATAAAAAAAATTAAAAAATAAATCAACTCAAATTACTTCTAGTATAAGCCTGTTGAAACACTTTTTGGTCGGTTTCAGGTACTTAAAAAAAACTGCTAACGTGACAGATGCAAAGTGGCCCCCTTTATTGTGTTTTATGTCGTATTTACATAGGTAAAACTTGTAGCTTTGCATGGTGAGGATGATAAGTAAGACTAATTGAAGTGACACCATGTCGAATCTCAATTGAGTAGTAATTTACATAGTATTTACATAGCGCGCTGTTCTGACGTATTTCACCGGTGCCCACACAACACCGTACAAAATTATAGAGTTAATGGGATTACCAGCGAAGAAGTTACTGCGGCTGGGCCGTCTGCACGGAACGTTAGTAAACGATTTTAATGGAAGTTTTGTTAGGCCTCGGTTTTTACAAGTTTTCAACAACGGTATTGAATACTTAAACGAAATGTCCTACATGAGATTAAACGTTTAAAAAGTGAACATAGTAGTTCGTTTTAATAATCCTTTTTGAAAAGTTAAAACTAGCCCCTGTTAAGTAAAAAGGGAGGTTTTTGGAACGTCGTTTGAATCTTTCGAACAACAAAAGACGATGTACGAATACGACGTAAAACATTATTTTTTCCCTGCTTTTAAATTTGTGTAAGCACCCACTAACCACAAGAGTATAATTTAATTATGATTCATCAGAAAAGTTTAATAGAACGTCTATTTCTTTCGTGTGAAGGGTTAATTTAGCTGATATTTCGACCCTGTTTTCGTCAGCTCTGTGATCTGTGGGCGCAGCCATTATTGGCGTGACGTCATCCTTTTGACATGAATTATGCATGAGTGGCTACGGTCTGGGAAAACTTCTTTACGCGCGTCACATACGCGTGAAACAGCCGTGAACTGCTCGCCAGAAATTCATATGTGTCTTGTTCTGGCTCATTATATTTCTTCACATGTGTACTGTTTCTTTTGTATGACTCCCTCTGGAGACTGTACTGTTACACTGTTTCCTGTTTTCTTGTCAACTATTATGGATGTACTTTAAAGGAGTAGTCAGTTTGTCTTGCCGTGTTTGTTTCACCAGAACTGCATCCCTAGCTGCAGAGTGCTTTCGGCTGCACTCCGTTTCTCGTCTATATACAACTTGTTTTTGTATTTCTGCGCAGCATCTTTATCCTTCACTTCTTCATCTAGCCGACGATTATCGACTTCCAACTGCGGAAGTTTCGTTCGCAGTTTTCTGCCGAACATTAATTCAGCTGGAGACACTCAGTTGTTCCATGGGGCGTGGTTCTGTGCGCGAATAGATACGTACGGACTTCTTTTTCCGGTCCCGAGATTCAGCGTTGGCAATTCGAATGCGCTTCATCAATGACCTATTTTGCCTCTTAACATCTCCATTTGCTGCTGGATGCAAGGGTAACCGCTCTATGATTGATGTCATTATCGCTTTAGGTAATTATCAAAACCTCAGATCGAAACTGGTGTCCATTGTCTGATGTTATGGACCTAGGCAGACCATATCGACTGAAAATGTTCTCCAATGCCTCAACGATGCGCTCACTTGAGGTGTCTTTCATGACCTCAATCTCATAGTACCTACTGTAGTAATCCACCACCACAAACACATAATGTTTCGATGGCAATGGTCTCATTAAATCAATGGCTAAATCTTGCCATGGCCCAGATGGCATAGGTGTGGGGTTCAATGGTTCTGGATTGGGCATTGATCCAGTTATTTGACAACCGTGACATGACCGCACATACTTTTCAACATCCTTTTCCATTTGGGGCCACCACACTTTGGTTCTAAGCGTTTGATTTGTACCTACGATGCCAAGGTGTCCCTGATGTGCCAACTCCACACACTTCATTCTTAGTTTCTTTGGAATAACAAGTCTGGTACCCCTCACCACTAGATATCCAATGCAACTTAGTTCATTTCTAACTGCACAAAAATTAACACTTAATTTGTCTCATTTGTCTTCCTTGAGACTCCTTCTAACATCGATGAGTTATTCATCAACTTTTGACACTTCTTCAACTTCTCTCGTTGAAACAGCTCTGGGTGTTGCTCCTTTAACAACAAATCGAATGTATTCCTCTGCTTGTGTCTGTACCTGACTAGCGTTGTCTTCACAATTAGCGTCAATCAATCTTGACAATGGATCTGCAATGTTCATTCGACCCAGTTGGTACTGGATTCTAAACGTGTACGACATCAACTTGAGCATCCATCGCTCAATCCTTGCATTAGGTCGTGACTTGGGACCATATAACACCTCCAACGGTTTATGGTCAGTAACCAGTTCAAACTCAATCCCAATGCCTCTGTATTTGTCAAACACTCTTTTAGTTTCTCAAAACTCTCTTGTTGCTCTTTTCCCCATACAAAGTGCATGTTTTTACGGACCAATCTTCGCAGTGGTTCAGTCAGTGTGGCCAAATTGGGTATGTATCTCGCTGAAAAATTTACCAAACCGAGGAAACTTTTCACCTCTGTTGCATTCATTGGTTGTCTGGCATTCTTCATTGACTTAATTCGTCCTTCAGTTGGTTCTATTCCTCTATTAGACAGCACATGTCCCATGAATATGATTCGCCCCATACCGAATTCGCACTTCTCAGGATTGAGGCGTTCCAGCTCCCGCTTCAACCTCTGGTCACGTTCGTGCTTATCCCGGCCATACACCACAATATCGTCAGAGATATTCTGGACACCTTCACAGTCGTGAAGTACTTGAGCGATCACTTGCTGATATTTGTCCGGTGCAGCACTAATCCCAAACATCAAGCGTTTATACCTGTATAACCCTTGGTGTGTCACAAATTGTTGTAATGTCACGTGACTCTTCATCCAATGCAATCTGATGATATCCATATTTTAAGTCTAATTTACTGAATACTTCAGCCCCATTCATGGTATACAATATTTCATCTACTGTGGGAATAGGATGGCGCTCCCTTACGATTGCTCTGTTTGCTTGTCTCATATCTACACATAATCTTATATCACCATTTGGTTTCGGTACTACAATTACCAATTAAACTTCCACTTACGCAACTTAAATCACATTCGCAAATACATCGATCAACCCACTTGCCATCACGCAGTACGCTCTCTCATCCTCTCCCGTCTTGACTACTGTAATTCTCTGTTGTACGGTGTTAGTCAAGCGGAGATCAACAGACTCCAGAAAGTACAAAATCGAGCTGCTAGGCTGGTATACTCAGTCGGCCGATTCTCCGATGCCCCGGAACTTCTGCAACAATTACACTGGTTACCTGCTAAACATCGCATCCTTTTAAAATTACTTCTCAATCTTTTTAAGTGCCAACATGGCGTAGCTCCTCCTACCTGACTGACCTACTGTCCTCCTATGTCCCAGGTAGGGAGGGCTTCGGTCTTCATCTGATACATCCCGTTTATATGTAAATATAAAATCACACAAAACTGGTGACAAGGCTTTTGCCATAGCTGGCCCTAAGGAATGGAACAAACTCCCTGTTCACATCAGAAATTCTTCTTCAATCCAGATTTTTAAAAAACTTCTCAAAACCTTTCTCTTCTAATTTCCGTTGTAGTCATTACTAGGTTTTCATTCTTGATTTGTAAAGCGCTTTGATCTTGTTAAAGGCGCTATATAAATACCCGTTTATTATTATTATTACCTTCTCAACGATATTTAACGATTCAAGCTCATCTAATTTGTCACCAACTCTTTTTCTCAACCTTTAAGGCACCATTCTCTGAGCTATTGGTTGCACGTCTTTGTTAATGTGTAGAGTCAACTGATAATCCTTCAGTTTCCCTATTCCTTCAAAACATTCTTTGTACTGTTTTCGCACATCATCTACATAGTTTACTCCAATACTTAATACACTGAACTGCTGTGCAGTTTGTCTTCCCAATAAGGCTGGTCCTACACCCTTCAGCACATACAAATCTGCGTGCACTTCTTGAACATTCTCATTTACTTCCAGGGTAACTTGGGTGTTGAATTTTCCCAAAAGATCTAATGGTTTGTCTGACCCCATATGCGAATAATTTCCTTGTAGTTTTCTCGTACTTACATGTTATATTTTGTTTCTTTAATCTTTCCCAAAGATTCGCATCAATTAGGTTTACTGTGGCCCCACTATCAACAATAACATCTATTGGTAATCTTTGTTCACCAAGACATATTCGTAATTTGGGCTCAGTGGATGTGGATCTAACACTATAAGTATCACAATTATCATTATTACTACCATTAGTACTACCACTTCTTACTTGATAAGCAAAAATCTGAGTTTGAGTCACTGTCTTTGTCCATATTCTCCATGTTCACTGTACGCACGTTTCCATGTCCACTTGGCCTTTTTTGTGGTCCTCCTGTTTTAAACTTTCTTGATCCATCTGTTTGTTTACCTCTTCCTTCATATGACTTGCTGTAGCTATCTTTCTTACTAGCACCCTGTTTCGTTTTACAACATGAGGCGAAATGTCCAGAGTATCCGCATTTGTTGCACTCTCTGTTCCTGGCGGAGCAATCTTTATCCTTTGCAAAATGTCCCGGTCTTCCGCATCGATAACACTTTCCCCGTGGAGCGACTGGCTCAGTACTTTTCCCTCCATGTTGTGCTGTTTTGTCATATCTTTCATGTCTGCGTTGCACGACATTCACTTGTGCTCCAGAGTCCATCTCTTTCGCTTGTTTATCGGTCATCTCCACCGTTGTTGCAATGGTTCTCAGTTGATCCAATGTCAGATCATAATAATAATAATAATGTGTGGACTTATATAGCGCACGTATCCACCAACTAAGTGGTGCTCAAGGCGCATTATATTATTACCCCTGCTCATAGGACTCATAAGGCTCATAAATCATTCCTGAAACCATCTCAGCTCCCTGGGGAGTATACAGCTCAATTGCTGCCATTACAGCGCATGTAGGGCTAATCAACCAACTCTGCCCTCACAGGTACCCATTTAACCCCTAGGTGGAGAGAAGCAATTATGGTTAAGTGTCTTGCTCAAGGACACAAGTGTCACGGCCGGGATTCGAACCCACATTCTGCTGCTAACACCAGAACTTGAGTCCGGTAAGCTAGACCGCTTGGCCACGACACTCCATATCATGTCCCTTGATTAACAACTTGGTACGAATTTTATGAGATCTGCATTTCTCGATCACCTGGTCTCTAATTTCTTCATCTGTGTTCTGAAAGTTACATCGAACAGCTCTCTGCCGAAGCCGAACGATAAACTGCTCGACTGATTCGCCGTCATTCTGTGCCATGCTTCGGGAACAATACCTTTCATACGGCACATTGATTTTCGGTTCGAAATGCACACTGACAGTTTTTACCGCTTTCTCAAATCCATCAGCACCATCTTCCTCTTTTAACGAAAAGTAAATGTCTTGTACCTCTGTTCCAGCGCAGTGCAACAATAATGCTCTCTTTTGGTCGGCATTTTTTACTCCTCTCCCCGTCGAGTAAAGCTCAAATCCCCGTAGCCACCGCTTCCATGCGAGTCCAACGTTGCTCGGGTAACCATATGGATCAATATATTTTCGTTGGGTCAAGCCTGAGCGCGTAATTTGAATATGTATGAAGGAAACAGGTGAGTGCAGCAGCAGTGCGTGCAATAAGAGCATAGGCACTGACCGAATTCATTGCAAGCAACACAGACGTTTTATTTTAGTAGGTCCGTCCCTGTACCCTTACCGCAATCTATAACATGTCGGAAACCGAAGGCAATAATAGCTCCACTGCAAGAGCAATTCCGACGGTACGAACGAGCCTTCATTACCCCTTAAAGCAATAGGGGACACTATAAAGACAGCTTTAGCCGAAATTAAGGGATACTTTGATTCCTCACTGACAAAACTGAAACAAGAAACAGAAAAACGGCAGCAAACCACTTCGGAGAAAGTACAACAGCTACAAAGAGCGGCGGAATTAACATTCCGCTTCAAAGGTAATAAGTCTCAGTTTGAATTCAATGCGGGAATTCTAGAGAAATTAGAAGCCGTCGCATCACTTCTAGAAGAAGGCGACACCAACAACGCAAACGTTGCTACCACAGAGGCCAAACAAAGCCTGAAGAAACGAAATAAACTGATCAGAATCGCAGACAAGAGCGACGCAGGTTAGTTATTTATAGAATATGAGACGTAAAAATTGTACCGGTACTAATCATAAAAAGAAGTTTATTAAATAGTATTCGGTAAGAAACATTCCTTCAAAAAATGTGACAAATTACGAATATAAATGCTGTGTCATAGACAGTACTGTTACAGTGAACGCCAGGCATACGATACAATTACGTAACATTCTTTACATAGAATAATTAAAGTATGCGCACGGTTTCCTCTCTTTCTTCTACTATGCTGTATTCAAATACGTTGGACCGCAGTGGATGAATATCTTAGCGATGAACTCGCAAGTGATTCAGAAGATGAAAAGAGAATTCGACAAGCGCAAGCCAGGGCAGTTCGAAAGAAACGGACCACCAAAGGCAACTTCGGAACAACCAAGCGCCAACGCCAAGGGCCGCCGCAGGCAGCGGCAGCTAGTACGAGTTCTGCTAGCGCTAGTTTTTTCGTGGCCCTCAGTTCAACCGTAGAGTCAATGCTGGGGTTACGCCACACTGGAACCCAACCCCCAAACCCTCCGATATTTGCTTCAGCTGCGGCAAACCCGGAGATAGGAGAAGAAATTGTGAGCAACAGAAACATACCCAACCATCATACAAAGACACGAGCAGATACCCCCAGTGGTAGCCGGTATGAAGGTGGTCACACAGAATTGGTGGAGGCGGAGGATTCCAACCAGAATGCCATAAACTGTGGGTATGATATGGAATTTTACATTGACAATTATTATGAGTATAAACAACGTAATACAGAACCCATTGTAAAAGGAAGATTGAAAGCCGCTATATAGTTTTGGAAAGGTATCGACACTAATCCTGTTGTACTGGAAATTATAAACAAAGTATATAAACTACCATTCATATCGACACCAGGCCCTAAGCTACATAAGAACAACAAATCAGCTCTGGACCACTCAAAATTTGTTGTAGAAGCAATTACAGATCTTTTGAATAACAGTCTGATACAGCAATGCCACAGTACCCCAACCATAATAAACCCCTTATCGGTTTCCATACAAAAATCGGGCAAGAAACGCCTGATTCAATACCTAAGATACATTAACAAGTTTCTTTGGAAAGACAAAATTAAGTTCGATGACTGGAAAGTGGCATCCTCATATCTAGAGAAAGGCGATTTTATGTTTTCATTCGATCTCAAGTCGGGTTATCATCACATCGAAATCTTCCCTGACCATAGCAAGTATCTCAGCTTTGAGTGGCACTCAAGTAATCGTACCGTATACTATTCATTCTTAGTACTGCCCTTCGGCCTATCTACTGCACCTTATGTGTTTACAAAATGTTTAAGACCCATTGTTAAGCACTGGAGACATCTAGGTTATTTTGTCGTTGTATATCTAGATGACGGTTGGGGGACAGCAGGTTCCAAAGAGCTTTGCAGTAAAATATCGCAGAACGTTAAAGCAGATCTTTTATCAGCAGGTCTTGTGCCAAACACAGACAAATCTGTATGGAAACCGACTCAAAAAATATCGTGGCTAGGACTAACATGGAATACAGAATTATGCTCTCTTATGGTAACAGACAGGCGAATTCAAGATCTATTGCATACTATAGGCGAGGTACAAACACGGTTACCCCCTCTGTGTGCTCGAAAATTAGCGTCTGTTACAGGTAAGATCATATCACTTGGACCTGTAGTTGGAACTATTTCTCAACTCAAAACAAGGTTTCTGCACTTAGAAACAGAGAAGAGAGTACACTGGGATCATCAATATAAGCTGAAAGGTGACAGTAAAAGAAGAGCTAGTATTCTGGAGGTCAAATGTAGTAACATTGAATAAACGCTTGTTTGAATATTCCATTCCACAGGTCGTTGTGTACACAGACGCAAGCCATGTGGGCTGCGGGGCTTGGACATCCGGGCTTCCAGGTGAAATGGTTTCACAGAGAAACTGGAACGAGAACGAACAAAAGAAAAGCTCCACTTGGAGAGAAACAAAGGCAGTATACATATCTTTGCAAGCATTTGAACCTAAACTAAGTGGTAAAGTGGTGAAGTATTTCACTGATAACAAGGGAGTGGTATCAGTAATAAACAAAGGCAGCATGGTAGAAGAGCTTTTAACATTGAGCTTAAATATCTACAAGTTCTGCAAAGAGCAATCGATAGAACTTGAAGTACAGTGGGTACCAAGAGAAATGAACGTACAAGCGGATATGATCGGCCGGGAGATAGATTTTGACGATTGGGGTGTCTCTGCTGAATTTTTCAAATTCATTGATAACATTTGGGGACCCCACACAGTCGACCGTTTCGCAGACGAAGAAAACACAAAACTTCAGAAATTTAATTCAAAATATTGGGTCCCTGGTACAAGTCAAGTGGATACGTTCTCTTGTGATTGGAGTAACGATAACAATTGGTTAGTCCCCCCTACTTATCTCGTCGGTGATGTACTAAGACATTTGAAAGTTTGTCACGCCAAAGGAACATTAGTTATCCCAGAGTGGCACTCTGCACCCTTTTGGCCATTACTTTTTTCTCAGCATAGTTCGTTCAAACAATTGGTAAGACAAGTAATAAAGTTTTCAGACCCAAAAGGGATATTTGTACAAGGCAAGAACAAGAAATCGATATTCGGATCACCTCAGTTAAAATGCGGTTAATATGCATAAGGCTGGATGCTTAAGCAACTCGAGATCCAAACAGTTATGTCTACCGCATGGTAAAATGTGACCGCATGGTAAAATGTGACTGCATGGTTATGAAGCCGCATGGCGAGATGAGTTACAGACGTACATTGTAATTGCCCATTATCAAAAATTAAGATAAAACCTTATGTTCATGATTTATATTATACAGGTATGCTAATGACCAGGAGTATAGTGTGACTTTGGTTGAGATCTTGAGAGATTCTAGGGCACCTAACACGGCACACAAGTATGAGAACGCCTTTTCTGCATGGGAAAAATGGTGTGAACAATGTAAGGTAACTTCTTTACCTGCCAGTGTGAACGACATTACTCGATATTTTATACATCACTTCAACGAAAACGCTCCATATTCTAGGATTGAAACCGCCTTCTATAGTATCAAATGGCGTCATGACTGCTTAACCAATTCTGTACGCAATCCATGCGACAGTAAGTTCCTACATAATGTACTCCAAGGTCTAAATAGACGATTTGCTAAACCCATAAATAAAAAGGAACCATTCACCCCAGAAATACTGAAGGCAATTGTCGAGCAAATCATAGACAAAGAAAACCTAATGAATGTTCGTCTATGTATAATGCTTCTTCTAGCATATGCAGGTTTTCTCCGACATAACGAATTAATCAACATACGCAGATGCGATGTTCAACTATCTGACTCCCACATTAACGTATTCATAGTTAAGAGTAAGACAGATATCTATAGACAAGGAGCTTGGGTTTTGGTGGCAGCAACCAACTCGCCCACATGCCCAGTTAGTATGTTACGAAAATATCTCATATTAGCAGGGATGCAAGATGAAACGGAAGAAAGTTTTCTGTTCAGACCCTTAAGTTATTGCAAGAGTAGTAACAGTTACAAATTAAGGTCACCACACAAGCATCTATCATATTCCAGATGTCTTGAAATGTTTAAAACTGCATTGTCAACTGTAGGCCTAGATCCCAAACAGTTCGGACTCCATAGTCTTAGGGCCGGAGGAGCCTCTGCAGCAGCCGCCATGGGCGTGCCAGATAGGCTTTTCAAGAAACACGGGCGTTGGCGTTCCGAAACTGCCAAAGATGGGTACATAAAAGACACCATGCAGAAAAGGCTCTCAGTCTCCCAAAAATTGGGACTGTAAAGTAGGCCAAGAAAGAGTTACGTATTGGTTATTTATAAAGGATAGTAATTAAAGGTTAGAAACAACTCCTGAAAATTGGGGAACTTGTGGAAATGTCCAACGCTTGCATCGAAGCTCGGTGTTCCCCAAACGTCATGTCAATTTATAAAATGTATTCTCTTGCAGGTTAAATAACAAGAAGGCGGTAACGAAAATACTTTATTATCGTTTGAGCAGACGGATTAGATAATAAAACGATTTAACTTGACTAACGTCACTACTATTTACCTCCATTTCGATCAAAACTTCACCGTGTGGGTTTCGTAAGAATTATCAAAATATTCCTGGAATCCTCGTCGCCAATTGTAGTGTTTGTCAATAGACAATTAAACAGATTTAACTCCGGATAAAGACGAATTCAATCACAAGAAATATCACATGTTCCGTGTTTTATTCTCTCCGCTCCAAGCATGGTCAATCCCATAATAGTATACATGCATAAGGTCAGGTCAACACTATTTGCATATATTAACATATGAGCAAGTACATGCGCACTGCTGTGCGAAGACACTACATGAAGCAATACTATTTTATTATTAGTTTCTACTCAGATATCTTGTGAACAAAATTCATTGTAAATTCTTTTTAAAATTGAAATGGTGGTTATACACATAGAACATTGTTTGGGAAATCTATTTAAAGAGGGGCTCTAAGGCCAAATTCAGTTTTGTGATGCACTCATTTTCCAATAGATAGATTCCTTATGAAAGTGGACAAGTATCACAAAGTCTCTAACCTCACATTTAAATGGTGTAAAATGTCATTTTATTTGATACTCTTTCAGTGCGAAATCTTAAACATGACGTCATTGGATGTCAACACTAAATGGATCTGTACATTCCATACAGGAAATTCTTGTTCGTCAAAAAGTCAAATTCAATGTCGTTTTGATTGAATATCATTGTTATTCAGGAATGAACTAAACATTCCCCGTACAAAAATGTAAAGAGCCATAGAGTTGAAATGTGACGTCATTGGATGTTTTTGATGTTAACAGATTTCGCACTGGAAGGGTATCAAATACAATGGCATTTACACCATTTTAACGTGAGGTTACAGACTTTGTGATATTTGTCCACTTTCATAAGGACTCTATCTATTCTCCAAGTGAAGTAATATCTTGAATTTTGAATGTTACCCTCAAAAATGCTGAGGTAATTGAAGTATGTTGATATAATGTGTTTTTGGAATTGAGATTGTTCATGTGTTTAAATTTAATGTTTAGCAAAATTCAGTTTGTTTAAAGGTACAGGATTGGTAATCTGCCATTCTACTGTGACTCATTCCCTGTAAAATCATCAACTTGTTTCTTATAGACAAAGATATTTTCCAAGAGGATTTGGTCCTACACTGCCATCACACTCATAACGAATCTGAATTGTGTATATCAATTTAACATTTTGTTAGCAGTACCAATCCTGTACCATATCATAAATGTTAAAATTAATGTATCAATACCGTTCTATCTTGTCACACATATCCGCCAAAAAAGCACTCGCATGCTTCGTCAGCTTGCTGTTGTTTCATTATGAACCAAGTCAAAGGCGGTGCCCTGACGCACTACATCATACAAAGATAGGTCCTTTAAAGGGGCAGTCATCACGATCAGAATAGACTTTCAACAGGACATGGAATCGATGTCCTTGGTTAAGATGAACACAGTGACTGAAAATTACTGGCTCGATCATGTATTATGTACAGCATGTGCAGCAACATTAATATTACCTTATCATGTGTGGAATGAGGTAATCTAAAACAAGCACTCCGATTCCATGTCCTGTTTGTCGTGATGATACTGTCCCTTTAAATGTGAAAATGTTCTGTTGAATGAATGTTGCAATTTAGCTACACTCAGTGGACAGGCTTTTGATAATGTCTCAATTAGTGTCTTTCAACTCTGATACTGAAATTTATCTTATGAACAAAATTCATCATCACAATGTCAGATGATATTATACTACTCAAAACAATTTAGGGAACACCGGATTTACTGCAAGAGGTGGTCACACCCGTTATGGAAATGTTCCATGAACCGGGATTTTCATTTGCAACCCCCTCTCTTTCAGTAGTCATGTCATAAAATGTGTAATCACTACATGCATCCTTTATCATCCGTTTCATTGTGCAGTTAGTTAAAGTTTCTCATCAATTCTGTGAAACATTGTGTTTATCTGAAATAAATGATCTTGCTTTAACTGAGATTATTCCGGTGTTCCCTAAATTGTTTTGAGAAGTATATGTACCCCTCTTACGATAGTCTATTTCTCATCAGGTACAAATTATTCCACATCTTATGGAAAAAGGTTGTAAAAGTATTTATCTCATTTTAAATCTTTCAAAGTCACTTCACTAGTGTAACCAGATAGCTGTATCACCTTGAAAATCTATATTTATAGACTTGGACATTCGTGGAAATGCTGAGTTTTTCTCATCTCAAAAATGCTGCAACATGTAAAATGCTTAGACAGCATTTTTACAAATAAAAAAACATTTTAACATTCAAATCAAAGTACTGAACAAATATCAAATTAACTTGAAAAAAACAAACAGCAGTTCGCTGGAGCAGAGACAAATATAGTTGTTGTCCATGAATGAAAGTGATCAGGTGATTTTTCAGTTTTATGGAAATAAATAAACAGTTTTTGTTTTGAGATTTACAGATGTCTTTGCCATTTTCTTTTTCTTTTCGTGTTGCCCTTCCCCATAAATTATTATGTCTGCCTCATGAGTAGTAAATCTGTCTAAAATATAGCTATAGTCTCATAACGCATATCACCTTGGCCTTCTCCTCTATTTCCAGCTAAAAAGACAAGTTTTATTGTTCTGTAAACTTAACTTTATGCATGAAATTCCACATATTGAAGAATAGACTTTGAAGAATAGGCCTATATCACTATATTATGCACATATCTGAAGTCCACATATGTGATGCGATCAAGCTAAATGAGTCGTTTGTCGGGAATTTCATTATGGTAAAACAGGCCAAAATAGGTCCGAAGGGGTGTTTTTTACAAAATATATTTTTTTGTTAATATGAATGCCTAGATATATCCTGATTCATATTGGTAATCTTTCCCATGATAAAAAACATCAAAAAGTTGTTAAAATGAGGTATTTTGTAAGCCATCCAAATCTTGTTTTTTCGGAGAATGAGAAACGACCGTGAAATACGTTCGAAATAACCTAGTTTTACAACTGTTGTGAAATTCACACCTAGTCGTAAATGGTATCAACCGACGGGGGCTTGCATGGAGATTCCATATAAGGACCTAATGACCCGGTTAATTTTGCATTATTCATAAGAAGACTGTTGAATAATGTAAACAAACCCCTTCTTGTTGCTATAAGAGGACATTTGCGTATCGCGATTGGGCAATTTGGCTCACGTGACCTATCGAGAGGCGTAGCGTAAACAGGAAGTCATAGTTGGATCGCGGTACCACACACGTGCGAAGATGGCGGCCCCCACAGAATCCCCCGAAGAAATTGCTGCAGGTCTGTTTGATTTCCGTGATCATTTTGCAGCAGATGAACTGCCTATAGAGTTTTGGAATTTAGTGCAGGATTATTTTACTCGTGGTGATGACAACGACAGCGACGAAGGAGATTCTGATGAGGACCCGCCAGAACTTCTCCACCACTCGTCAGTGTTTGAAGCGGTCGCTGATCGTGACCATGATGGTGATCGCGGCGGTGATGTCAATGGCAATGTGGTTAACATGGCTGATGAAGTGGAGGACATGGACATCGATGACGAGGATATACAGCAAGTGCAAGATAATGACGTGGAAGACGACGACGAAGACTTGCCTAATTTGGAAGGGGAGTTAGCTGACGATAACACAGAACGCCGAAAAATAAGAAACTTTCAATGTCACTGCAAGCTGTTCAAGGGTGACCAGTGCTGCAGACAAATCACAGAGGATGATTACTTGACCAGCCGGTTAGACATGATGGGTTTTTCCCAAGGTATTTACCGTTTTGACAATGTATTAGGCCTATGCTCCGTTCATTTGAAAATAAGATATTAAAATTTGAATTAATATTAAATAGGCTACTGACATAGCTGCTGTACAGTTAGGCTATGTATTTTTTGCATAGAAATAGGGCCTAGGCTAATTAAAATTGTGGTGGCTATAACTAAGTTGTGTAGGACTGCAAAATGAAACTCGTTCAAATTGGACCAGGCGTTTGCGTATACATGTGAACAAGTGATGCAATCAACATGATCAATGAGTATGTAAAACACGACAGAGGATTGCTACACAAATCTTATTTCACCTGACTTTTAGAAATCTTTGCCCTATTGTGCCCTTAAGTATTGTCGTGATTTAAAAAAAAATATTTTGAATACCTTTTTCTTCACAGCCGAGAAAGATCTCCTTATCCTACAGGCATGTCAGAGCCACATTAACATGTCTGAAAACACACAGAGGAGTAATCATAGGAACGGCGAACGGCAACGCTCCCGAATGATGTATTACTACCACAACAAACTCATCTGTCGTGAAACTTTCAAATTCCTGTACAGGTAATTAGCCCAATTTAAATACTCCCACAATTTTAACCGCAATAAAAATCATGCATTTAAATTAATAATGTTGAAGGGCTTCGTTGAAGGGCTTCGTTGCATGTATTCAACTAAAAAATCCATAAAGATTTTCAAATTAAGTTGATGCCACGATCTTAAGCAATGTACTTTTTTTGGGGGGGGGGGAGGTGCGTCCTCAAACAAAAAGATGTGGGCGGGGAAAATAAACAGCTTAATTTTATTTTCCCTTAAATTCATTTTCACAGAATCAGCCAAAACAAGCTGTCATCCGTTAAAAAGTGGTACGAGGAGTACCGAATGGTTCACGTTAACAAGAGGTTTGCCGGGTCACGCAATGCAGCAAAGGCGTTGTCCTACCAGGAGATAGTGCACCTAAAGGCCTACATAGATCGGTACGCAGACGAGCATGCCCTAGTTCTCCCTGGACGCATACCAGGCTACCACCGTATAGACATTCGTCTTTTGCCCAGTGCAGAAACCAAGGCCCATGTGTGTGAAATGTACAATGCAGCCAGAAAGCAAGAAGGTAGGTTTGCTTTTAATCTATTTGAGTGAATTTACATGACAAAGAGTTGACTGAACGAACAACTGACAAAACAGTATTTAAAAAATGTTATACATACAAAGTTTCCTGTAAACTGTGCCTTGTTTACAAAGTATACATCAGATCTGTATACATGGTAACATACGCAGAATATTGCAGGTAATTACTGTATGTGGAAAGCAAATAAAATCAGAATTTAAATTTTTTTGTGTATTTCTTTGAATATTTTCCCTTTCCAGATCCCATTGCCAAGCCTGTCAATGTTGTGACTTTTCGCAGACTGTGGAGAGCTCTTTTTCCTCATGTTGTTGTTGCCAAGCCACGTACAGATTTATGCGACAAGTGTCAAGAACTTACCAACCTTGTATTGAGAGCTGCCAACCTAAGGGAACCAGAAAAATTACAGCGTCTTCAAGCTGCAAGGAACATCTCAAACTGGCTAATCAACAGCGTCAACATTACAACGCCTGTGTTCGGCGCTACAAGTAGACTGTTGGAGAGAGACGTTTGGGACCTGGCCATCTACCCATGAGTTTGGATGGTGAAGTGCACTATGCGTTCGATTTCGCACAACAAGTGCACTTCCCGTCTGACCCTATGCAGACAGGATCAATCTATTTCCTTACACCAAGGAAGTGTCAGCTCTTTGGGGTGTGCTGTACAGGAATTCCGCAACAGGTTAGCTTTTTTTTTAAATTGCATTGTTTGTTGTTCCTTTTGGGGGAACATTCGAAAACGAGGGGGAAGTCAACATTGGAAATTCATGTTCTTTTCTTCCCTTTTATTTTTAATTAACTCAGGTGAACTTCCTTGTGGACGAAGCATTCATGATCAGCAAGGGATCCCAGCTCATCATCAACTTATTGGACTATTTCTTTGACTCTTATGGTATGGGGGAAACGTCAGTGCAGTTGTCATGTGACAACTGCACTGGCCAAAACAAGAATAAGTTTGTTATGGGTTACCTGATGTGGCGAATACTGACAGGCTGTCACCAGTCCATTTCTCTAAACTTTATGTTGGCAGGCCATACCAAATGTTTGCCAGACGGGTGTTTTGGGTTAATAAAGCAGAGGTACAGGGCAAGCAAAATTTCCAGCCTGGATGACTTGACGGAGGTGGTTAGGACATCTGCTCGTCTGAGTGGCACCAACATTCCGCAGTTTGTTGGCTTGGAGGATGGAACAACTGTAGTTGATAGGTAAAACTTGTAGCTTTGCATGGTGAGGATGATAAGTAGGACTAATTGCGGTGACACCATGTGGAATCTCAATTGAGTAGTAATTAGTTCTGAAAAGAACTGGTGGTACAACTCGACGTTTCGATCAGTATGCTCTGATCGTCCTCAGGAGATCGAAACGTCGAGTTGTACCAGCAGTTCTTTTCAGAACTAATTACTACTCAATTGAGATTCCACATGGTGTCACCGCAATTAACTGTAGTTGAGCAGCGCGGATGGAATGTGTTCCTGGAGCAGTACTTCAAGCCCATCCCAGATGTTCTTTCCTATCACCACTTTCGGTCAGTGATTGTTTTGATTTTAAAGTTATTTGTTATTAAAGTTAATTGTTATTTACAGTTATTCATTTGATTTTTTAAATGGACACGTTTAGAGAATAAAAGGGATGGAAGTGTCTATCATATTTTTCCTGAATTTTTACATACATATAATTTTTTTTTATAGAAACCCATGGAGGTATTAAGGAATATTTTTTCATAAAAATAGCATGTGAAATTCATATAGATGTTTTTGGTTCACTTGATTCCAACACATGTTTGATGCAGCTTCTCCAGGACACGTGTTCGTCCGCAAGTATGCAAATACCGAAGAGACTGCAGTGAGTATCCTGAGAAGAGACCTCATAACCTTGGAGAAACCCCCTGTTGTAGTGCCGCCTGGTCTGGATGATAAACGCAAGACCTACTTATACCAGAAGATCCGTCCTTTCTGCACACCAGAAACACAAGACAGGGTAATCTAACATGCGTCTTTTCTAATAACGGCAACACTTGCCCTAATGCACATTGTACAACCTACTAAGTACACAAATACACAATTTTGGTATCGCTTGCCAGACGGCTAGAGCTGAGCTGGCTATTTATTCTGAACACCACATACCACATGTCTGTACATTATATTAATAACTTGACTGAACAATTGCCTAAAACACTTTCCGTCCAGTAGTACACTTACATAGGCCTACGTCCAGGGTTAAAAACCAGAGATAAAACTCTATGAGCAAAACACTCTGGAAAACCTTGTGACAAAAAACCGTTAATAAAACACATTTAACGAAATTAACTCTAATTAAGCTATAACTTTCGCAACATTATTTTCTTCATTTTCACCACTTCCCGGTTATTTAAATGATGTAGTCGAAAGAGACTGCAAGCTAGAATAGTAACATTCCAAACGCCCTTTTCTTATATACCCCCCAGGTACAACAAAAATATGCCTTCTCTAAAGACCCTGTACCCTGCAAAACACACAGCATTGCGTAATATGCAAATATTAAACGAACAGACACAATTTGCCTGCTATACAAACGTAACGCAGGCAAAGAAAATTCAGTTGCATTCTTCTTAGCCTTTCGTCAAGGCCTTCGTGGCTTAGACAGCTGTGTAGCCGCGAAGCGACTGGAGCGAAGACCAGTCAGCGTGCATGCCTTTTCCAACTTGATTTTGCGTGTTTTTTTTTAATTATTAATAAAGTTTCAAAATGAATTATTCATAATTTTTATGCAAATAAGTAAAGTGCTGAAAGGTTAACCAATCACAATGCGGACTTTACCTAGTTTCGTCCATTTGATTGGGTGGGAATTTTGCTACCCCGTTAGGGTAGCAAAAATCGAGAAATAAAGAAAAACATTACAAATTCCTGACAAGTTGGAAAAGGCCCTCGTGGCTTCGCCACTCGCGCATGTGGTCTTCGGTTCCAGTCACTTCGCGGTTACGCCGTTCTGTGTAATGCCGGTACGTTAAGCCACGATGGCCTTGGCGAAAGGCTACATTATTCTTTGTTCTCGCAATAAAATTTGCAGGAATTCTTTGATTTTGAGAAGTTTGCGAGAACCATTTTATTTTTGATCAAATCTTTTTGTGATTTAAGATTTTACTAACTTTATTTCAAAATTATTTTCTGGTGTTTTCATAAGGTTTGTCCCAAGCCACCTGAACCTGTTGAGCTGGAGGAACACCAAGACCAGCCTCTCCAAGACCGAGCCCAAGACTTTAGCAGACCAAGGGGAAGACCAAAGAAAGCTAAACAAGGGGGGATCCAACAAAATCTAAAAAGACAAAATCTAGGAGATAACATCAGCTGTAACATGGACTATATTCAATTTCTGTTGGAATGTGTAATTACCTACATGGGGTAATTGAATTTAATGTTTATTAATGTTAAATTTAATAGAAACATTGGCATTCAGCTGTGTACATTCTTTATTGTTAATTTCTGTTGGAATGTGTAATTACCTACAGGGGGTAATTGAATTTAATGTTTATTAATGTTAAATTTAATAGAAACATTGGCATTCAGCTGTGTACGTAAATTATTTATTGTTAATTAACCCCCCACCCCAATCCCCAACCCCAACTCCTCTGGCCCCCTCCTTTTCCACCACCCGACAATAATAACCTGTGATTTTTAAAACCAAATTCTTTGATGTTTTTGAAGACTTGTTGCATCTGTTCCCGTATTTGCCAAAATTGAATTGAAACAGCATTGAGATGTGCACATTCTTCAGTGTTACTAAGCCCCACCCCGACTCCGATCCCACCCACCCCACCCCCACCTCTGGCCCCTCCTTTTCAACCACCCGACAATAACCTGTGATTCTTAAAACCACACGCTTTGATGTTTTCAAAGCCTTGTTACATCTGTCCCCCCATATTGGCCAATCAGAAGGCTTGCATGGTTACCATGGCAACGAGAACATAACGACAAGTCTTGTTTAAAAGTATGCATCATAGGTAACATTGTGGTATACGTGTTGACTGATTGGGAAGTTATCAAATTTGATGTCAAGTTTTGGGCAAAATTTGGGTTAATTCTCCCAGTACCTGTAGGTTATGGCTTTTTCTTTGACCGTTTCAAAATTTCAAGGTCAAGCACTTTGATTTTCTCTCCTTTGAAAGATCATGTTGTGAGTTACCTATATGCAAAATCATTAAGGTCGATAGCATTTTTTAAATACTCGTTGCTAGGGAATTTATGTCTGACAACCATTTTGTTCTGTAAGAGAAAGGTGCTTTTAATTCATGGATGTGTGTGCTCAATAAACAACTCAACTTTAAACCCATTTTCTCAGTTTCATTATTTAACATCTCTTCGTGTTTCGACTTCAATAACTTTTGAACCGAAGGTGAGGTATCAACATGGGTTTTACAGCGTTAAAGCTGAGATTGTGCTCTTTCAAATGAATAAAAAAGAAAAATTTTGAGGGTCGACAAACGACTCATTTAGCTTGATCGCATCATACATATATATATATATATAAAATTAAAAACAATGAAGTGATTTTGTGATTTTGTTCTCAGATAATAAAATGTATTAGATGCCTCAGATTATAAAAATAATTATTAGATGCCTTGGTTCCAAGGATCACACTGCTTACAACACATTCTATCGGAATGAAACCCATCAAACAAACATAATGATAAAATTACCGATTCATTATTCTCGTTGGAGATTTCAGGATCTGCATCTGCGCCACCCTCATCTTCAATTGTTATAGGAACTCAGAAAAAAATCCTTTGTGGGCAAGAAAATGCATGTACATATTAAACAATATACAATTCAATATTACTACAGGTTAATCTAAGGACTGCTTCTACTTGTATCATCTGGGCATTTTACATACAGTGATTAGTCTGTTCTCAACTGGATCTGCAATTAGTCTTGCGAGAGGTACATCGTCGTTTATCTCATCAAAATCTGCCTGCTATTGGAAAGAGACATTTCAATTTATGGGAATATACTACTTTTATGGAGTTGGATTGGTCATGACTGAACAATGAATTTGTAAAAACAACAATTCCTTTAAATCACCTTTTTTTATTATGTAAAGAAACATAATAAAATAGTTTATTCAAATGACTCGCCAACATCAAACACATGCACAGTTCATTCTCAATAGGATTACTTTACCTTAAAAATTTAAGGTGCAGAAAAACTCCACACAGGTAGGCAAGGTTTAGCCCCAATATCTATTGACCACACAAATTATTTTGAATTTACTGCAAATTGAGAAGAAAATCATGGCAAACAAAAAGTTACCAATGCATTGTCCATGATAGGAATCTGCTGTTGGCCTCAACTTTCATGCTGGTCTCGAACAGGATGTTGATCTTCATTATCCTTTCAGAGTAAGCAAGGAAGATATCAGTTACATTTGATTCTGTTTGGTAGTACAACCAACTATAAATAAAACTAAACAACAATGATATGTTCATGAGAATGAGCATATTAAAAAGTGTTGAAATTGAAAATGTCATTTTCCTTGCAAGGAAACTGGATTATCATTTATATATAAATTCCTCACCTCTCCAATTATGTCATTTAAAATGTCCATACAAGTTTCCTCAATATCCTTGCTGTTCACCATCCAAGACAATGGCAAGTCATCATCGACAGTACCATCAACAGCTGTAACCTAGAAGGAAAATAGAAAAACACTTAATAATGGGAGCGGGTGAGAGTGGTGTAGTACCAAAATAATGAAGCAGTTGGACTGACCTTAACATTGTTCATCAAAATTGAAAGGGAGCTCATCTTCACTATCGTCCTCATTGCACCCTCACAGTGCTTCTTAGTACCATCCATTGAAGCGCCAGCTCAACAGATAAATGTAATTTAATATTTTGTCCCAAATGGAAGAGAGTAACGTTAGATAACGTATATGTACTAAAAAT
>CM055816.1:69491363-69513131 GCA_029582265.1 Zoroaster sp. YZ-2022
TAATTAAAAACCCATAATGACCAGATGTGTGTAGGCCTTCGTGAATGAATTCAAAAGGAATATATAGTCTTCCCGGATGAACGTGAAAAATGCCAAATCGCAACCCTGGTACAGTGTGCAGATAGCTTGAGTAACATTAACCGCAACGGCATTCTTGAAGTATTGCAATAGTAGTGTGACACTCGATATTAGGTGCGCCTATTGTTAGGTGTTACCCTAACTGGGGTCAATCAGATCGTTTAAACTACAAGTGAGAGCGCTTCATTTTTTCTTGACTGACAACAAACGCACTGGACCCGAAAGAACTTTTAAGTTTCAAGTTTATTTCTACGTTCATCACAATCATGAAAACTTCAAATACATAACAATGTCCCAGAATGCATTACTACGCATGCGCATACTTAATTTAGAACACCCTAGCGATATGGCTAATAACTGCGTTATACTGATATGATTAAAGCAGTAGGCCTATATCACGTAGATAAATATATAATTTTGTTCCAATATTTGTGGATTCCCCTACTCCACCCTACAGTATTTTCCATTTTTCCCGTAGGGGCCCCCTATTCCCTACACTTTACTAAAATACCCTACGAAAAGTCATGCATGACGCATCTGATAATTTAGTAAAACAAATTGTCATCGATGGAAAGTACAAATGTACACAAAGAAAACAAAGGAATTTAAGGAAATTACTTTTGTAAAATTTGAATAGCCCTGCTACAGCACTCTTTCGTGCTGAGTAACACTTTATTTTTATGGAATATTTTTCAAACTTTAGGGCCCGGACACTTTCTCATGTACATGTAGCATTGAGTTCATGGATGTATACTTGTCATCAAATTTTACATGAACATGTACTTTCATTAATATAATTGATTTCATACATTTTTAATTTTGTAGGTTCAGAATTTTGTGTCAATGGAAAGAACCTCCTATTGCGGGCAATTTTGATGTGTTGTGTATGTGATGCACCAGCTCGTTGTATTGCCCAAAACGTCACCCAGTTCAATGGTTTCTATGGCTGCCCCTACATGTCTGGAGCAGGGAAAGTCTTCAAAACACTACAAGGGACACATACCCATACCTACCCATTCAACATGTCTGACATGGCGAGTGGGCATGGGCAGGTGAGAACCCGCCAAGGTACTATGTCCCATGCTTTAGAGGCTGAAACCACACAAAAACCCGTGTTTGGTGTCAAGGGGGTTACATGGCTTCTGAGGTGTCCTATGTTTGATATTATTCGGGGTGTGTCAGTGGATTATATGCACTGTGTTTGTTTAGGTGTGACCAAAAAATTGATCAGTTTGTGGACCAACACAAAGTACAAAAAACATCCATGGTACATTGGTTCTTTTAAAGCAGAAATTGATAAGCGTCTCCTTCAAATGACCCCAACAAACAGAATTTCTCGATTGCCACGATCTATATGTGATATTTCCAACTGGAAGGCAACAGAATTTCGAAATGTTTTGCTTTTTTATTCAATTCCCACCTTGCATGGCATATTGCCATCACAATATTTCAACCATCTTGGCTGTTTGGTACAGGCGTTGTTTATTCTCCTTCAAACTTCAATAACAGGAGATGAACTGAAAGTTGCAAATCGATCCATCATTCAATTTTTGCGCATTGTTCAGTGATTTATACAATGAATGTTTCTGAGTCCAGTAATGTGCATGCCTTACTTCATTTATCTACAAAGGTGAGGGACCTTGGGCCTGCTTGGGCACACTCGTGCTTCTTTTTTGAGGATCTTAATAAAGATCTTAGAGTATTGTTTCATGGTACACAGAATGTAGCTCATCAAATTATACAAGCGGTTTCTGTCAATCAAAAAATCCCAGAGATGGTTTGTCAACTTCAGAGAGGATCAAAGGCACATGACTTTTATGAACAAATGCACAGCCATCATAAAGTCAAAAGTGCAACAACTAAAATAAGTGATGGAATCCTTGCAATTGGCGTGTTGAAATGTTGTATTGTGAAAAGAGAGTTATATGAAATTATTGTAAATACATTTAGTTTTTTGGGTAATTTGACATTTTATAAATTTGAGAGATTAATGTTGAGGAATATTGTAATTCATTCCCGTGTGTACAAGGCTGTTTCTCGACGAAATAGTTACACTGTAGTATTTAAGTTAAATGATAAAATCATGCTTGGTCAGATCCAATACTTCTTGCAATGCAAGTCAAATGATAATGTTTTGTATGTTGCAGTCATTGATGTATTGGACACAAACACCTCGTTAAGCTTGGCAGTAGGACACTTAACTGTTGTATCATCAACAACTACAAGTCGGCTAGTAGTACCAGTAGACTCCATCGTTGACATGTGCATTTTTCTCCCATTCACTAGTGAGGGAGTCAATTTAGTTGCCAGGTGTCCAAATTGGTTTGAACATGAATAACTTTGTTTGGGTCACTGTTTGGTACATGTTTTAGTTCAGTATATGCAGTACCCTTTTGTTAAACTAGAAATACAATTTTGATAAAAACATCCTGATAATTATTCGGTCTACAGTGATCTTTTGCAGAAAAAAAAGATCTGTATGGTTCTTTTTTTGTTTCGTGTTATAAGTTGTACAAAATTTTTCGGCACTGTGTACATGATACGCATGGTTATTCATCACTTTTGATTACCGGTATGCTGTTTACTTAGTGTATTTTTAATTTTAATTAAATTTTGTTTTTTGGGGGGGAGAGGTGGGGAATTAATCGTTGGTATATCATTCTTGGGCACCATGACGTGTGTATTCACACCATTTACATGCAATCGTGTGACAAGGCAATCTACATGTACTTACACTTAATTGGTTCCTTTTGCTAAAAATAATGTTAGTGAATGAGTTTTGCTCAATAAGGCAAATATATTTCTGCATTATGCTACATTCTGTGTACATGTACCTGTCGGTATTCAAATCTGAACTTAGTAAAATGTTAAACCAATAATATATTTCTCCATTGTGCTACATTCTGTGTACCCGCCTGCATTATGCTTATCATTTTGATATTAATAGAGACAATATGGGCCCAATTTTATGGTTTCTGCTTAACACAGAATTCTGCACCAATAGGCGCCGGAATTCCTTGCTAACCTGGAAAATATTCTGACCGTAAGCAAATATAATGGTAAGCAGAGCCATGGAATTGGGCCCTGATCATCATAGTTGACAAACTTGGTTTGCCATGTAATTAACTAGATCGCTGTAGAATCGTGTATACAATGAATCATACAGTCTGCTGTATATATGCTCAGCTGCTTGTGAGCTCTGTGATTAAAACAAATACACAAGCTGATTGGGCACATATTGGATGGGATTTAAACCCGCAACCTCTTGCTTATTATTACAGATTTCTAAATACACACGTGTAATGTACACATTACAAATTTACTGTAAATAAATGTGAGCTCATTTTCACATCTGTTACATAAAATTATACATTTCAGTTGTGTGTGTCATTATTTAGTTTAACAGTGTTTTAAATGTTGCATCACAAATTATATCTCCACCCAGAAGTAAATGGGTACTTGTGAATGAGGGAAGAAATGGTTATATATTGTTGATAAGCCCTACATGTATATGGGCACAAATTGCTGCAGCCGCCCAGGCAATGGGAGCTGAGAAGGTTTCAGGATTGATTATTGCACGACCCGGTGAGCAGGGATATAAAATATTTTTATTATTATTATATCACCATCATCATTCCTGCTTAGACCTAGCTGGTCAACCATGTCCACGCTATAGAGTCTTTTAAAGTGGAATCAAGTTTTAAAGTACATTTGGTGCCTTATTGGTGTAGGGGGATTCAGGCTAAGTATATCTGGTGCACGTTTGGTGTGGTTACTTTATTTGTAAGTAATTTTGGTGCCTTATTGGTGTAGGAGAAATTCAGAATAGCTCATGTATTTGGTGCACTATTGGCACGCTGCAAATTGACAAAGACAATTTGGTGCTCTATTGGTGCTCTATTGGTGTCCATTGCGTAGAGTTTGTATTGGTACTTCTTGGTGCAGACAACAGGTACACTAAAAGTACACCAGAAATGTACTAAAAACGTTGGTGTACACCAGAGTTGGCTAAGGGCACTGTCTAATTTTATAGAATACCTTTTTCTGTTGTTCATTTAAGGATCTCATCATATTTATTGCATCAGTCTTTGGTACTCTTGATGAGTGTGCTTCAATACCACATATGTTCTCTTCCTTTCTATCAGGTTGTAAATCTGAATAATACATTCATCATCACTATCCTCTGCTGGCACTTGCTGTTTATCTTTTGCATTCATCTCTTTGTAATTCAGTTTCTGGACCGATTAATGCCCATGCATCTTCCTGTGGACCAAAGTTCTGAAGATGTTCTTCTGCATCCTCCAATGACTCAATATCAACTTCAAATCTAGTCCGATTACTTTCCACAATATACTTTACTGTTTGTAACCTACCTATACTAGTACACTCACAACACCATTTGTATAAAATTCCTCATATGTTTCAAATTGTGCTGGTTTCAAATGAACATCAACCCTGTACGGAAGAAATAGCTGTAGCATACTATGATAATACTTCTCAGAAGACTTCATAACTGAAAACCTTGGATATCTAATGACAGCTGGATCCGTTCTAGAACGTTTCTGTATGTGTCCCAAATCATTCTTCAATGCATACACTTCTGACTTTCTCTTATCACTAGACACTTTACACATATCTCCTTTGTATAGGACTCTGTATTCTGAACAAAATGTAGCTAAGCACATTGGTTCAAATGTATCTGTATCTGGTCTTGCTTTGTAACGATCCACCTTACTAACCATCCACACATTGTCATCATGATCATCATCATTAGTTGATTTGTTCTGAATTACACTCAAGGGCAAGCTCATTCGAACAGGATTTTCTCCTACGGGTACAAACTCTACTTTTCTAGAACACTCTTGAAGTCTTAATGTACAACAGCGATAGACTGCTTCTTGAGCTGAGACCTCACGATTATGCAGATAAACACTTCCAATTTGTTTCATACTCTGCTTAGCATCTTGATTTCCACTTTCTGCCTCACTCTGTGCGTGCTTCAATAATAATCCCATCTCACGTTCAGCTTTGGACATGTAAGAAACTGCATACGCTACACATGCATATACGTCACTGATAAATTGAATGTCCATGTTTGCATTCCAGCATCTCAATAAGTCAGGACTGTACTGATTAATCCAAGCATCTTGAGGCTCTCTTCTCAAAACAACATTTATTTTTTTGGTTAACACATCATTTGCTTTCTCAAAATCATCCTGTGTTATTCCGATCTTTGTGAACAGTTCGTAAGTTGACATTTGTTGATTCTCCTCATTACTGACTGCATTCCATACTGATTTCAACAATTCCTTTGCATCGTCTTCAGTTAGTGTATTATCTGACATATCCTCACAATCATCAATATCTATTGGCTGTGGATTAGACACAAATGTCCTCATGGATGGTGGCCTTGGAAAATTAAATCGACACTCAGTACCCTTCTTCTTACATGATTTAGAATGTCTCTTACTATGTTGCTGTACACTACTAACAATCTCATTCAACTCTTCATCTTCTTCTTTTGATGGCAGAGCACAACTTACATACTTATCTACAAACTCTGTCACTTCATCATCACTGTTTGAACTCAACTTAGGTGCATCTTCAATCCAAAATAGACAATGCGTATGTGGTGAGCCTCTTTGCTGGAATTCTACTCTATAAAAATAGTCTTTTACTTTCCCAATAGGTGCTGCTCTTGACATTATCACATCTTTCAAAAACGTATGAAATCGCTTGTCAAACATTCTAGCCACATTATTTCTCAATAACAAACATTTCTCATTCCAGTCCAATTCATCAATACTCCTAGAGTCACCTTGTTGTCTGAGTAATGAATTGATCAATTCGGGCCATCTCATGTCTGCTGCAGAAAACGAACAAAACTATGTTGGTATACCCAGTTGTCTAATCATTGCCAACACATTTTTCTGAGTTGCTTGCCAATATGGAGGTGTTCCTCTTATAGGCTTCAAAAACTTGTATCCACTGTCTGATTTTAATATATCTTTCAACTTCTCTTTATCATTAAGCATACTGGCAGTCATATTTCCAGCATCTTTTGTTTTACCTGAACCTTTCCGTAATGCAATAGAAACACTGGAAATAACTTGTTGGATTTCAGACAAATATTGCAAAAAGTTATAGAATATGTACTGCGTACTTTTTGCAAAATCTGTTATCAACATTCATCAGTCTATTGTTAAGATATCTGGAAAGTGTTAACCTAACATCACGATCATCAGTAAATACTGGCTTACCTCTTGGAAACAATACTGGAAAACATTTGGCTTCATTACTTTCTTCCATTAAAAGTCTGATTGGATTATTCCCTTCACATGGTGCTGGCCATTAACACATCATAAAAATATTGATCCAATATTTCTTGTCCAATATTTGCAGGCTGTAAACAAGTGTCCAATGGTATTCCATGTAATCGTTCCTCATCTGTTTCCTCCTCATTGTCATTGTCAATATCATCTTCAACTTCATCCTTAACTTCATTTCTATGATCTTCATCTTTCACATCACATCCCTCTTCTGACAAGGAATTACTCCACTCTGAATCAATCTCAATATCACGATACCACTTATTATTCTGTTTAAGATACTGTAAGGCCCTCTCTACATGTTCTTTACTAACAAACTCATACTGATAATATCCTTTAATATAAGCCAACTTCCTCTTCAGCTTAACACGAATCATCTGATCTTCACTTTCAAGCCTTGGTAATGATTTAACAGTTTCTGCAACATTTGAAGGTACACATACCACTGGCCCACGTACACCATGTTGTCCACCTTTAGGCAATGCCATTAACTTCACAAATGGAATATTTAGTGCAATAAGATGTTCTTCTAATTTGTTCAAACCCACCAACTCTTCCGGAATTTCTACCAGGTCTAAATTATAAGAAGCTTCTGCTGGTATTTTATCATTCAATAATTTCCGGTCACATGTGTAACATATCCACAAACAAGACCTGCTTGATTTTGAAACAACACAATTAGATGTACAATTTGCATCACATTTATGAAGATACAATCACTACTGTGGTATTTGTTCTTATTACATTTAATGACCTGCTTTCGAAACAAAAGTCTCAGACACACAGCACAAACATACTCAGGTCCATTTGAAATTTCTTTCTGGAAATCACTCAGCACATTATTGATATCATGTTTCTTCACCTTTTTCAGCATTGCTCGACTGATGTTCTTCTTTGTAATATTATGCCTGAAACTTGCACTACTCTGGTACTTCTTTTTTGTCAATTCAATAACATTCTTCCGAAAAAGTTCATTCTCATGATATTTAGATTTTGAAGCATCAATAACTTTATTCCTATAACAAATATCAACATGGTATTTCCTCTTAACACTATCTATTGTTGCTTTCTTGTAATCAGGATTGTAACGATATTTGAATTTGATGACATTAATAACTTTGTTCTTGCAAGACTCATTATCCCTATATTTCACCTTAATTGCATTCATCACTTCTTTCCTGAATTCCTCATTTTCCTTATATTTCAACCCTGTTGCATTCATCATTTCTTTCCTGAATTCCTCATTTTCCTTATATTTCAACTTGCTTGCATTCGTCACTTCTTTCCTGAATTCCTCATTTTCCTTATATTTCAACTTGCTTGCATTCGTCACTTCTTTCCTGAATTCCTCATTTTCCTTATATTTCAACTTGCTTGCATTCATCACTTCATTCCTGAATTCCTCATTTTCCTTATTTCAACTTGCTTGCATTTGTCACTTCTTTCCTGAATTCTCATTTTCCTTATATTTCAACTCTGCTTGCATTCATCACTTCTTTCCTGAATTCTCTCATTTTCCTTATATTTCAACTTGCTTGCATTCGTCACTTCTTTCCTGAATTCCTCATTTTCCTTATATTTCAACTTGCTTGCATTCGTCACTTCTTTCCTGAATTCCTCATTTTCCTTATATTTCAACTTGCTTGCATTCATCATTTCTTTCCTGAATTCCTCATTATCCCTGTACTTTCTTTTGCTACTCTAAATTTTATGCATTCTATGTTTATCACTTAAATGATATGTTTCTTTGCTGACATGTTTCTTGAAGTCCATGACTTGTTTTCTGTATGTCTTACCAGTTCTGTATATTTCCTTTTGGTTCTCCCTACTCTTGGCTTTCTTAGCCTCTCTAAATTCTACACCAGTCTTATATTTGTCACAGTCTCTTGCTCTTTTTCCCTTCTTAAGATTGTCCTTCTTGCTCTTAATTTCACCAGATTTCTTTCTCATTCGTTCTTTTTCTACTTGTCGCTTCTTCACTAAATTCACCCGTTTTTTTCTCTTCAGTTTGCAACGTTTCGGCAATTCTGTATTATGTTTGCTGTTAATAGCCTTAGAGTTTGTCCTCTGCTTTGTACAGTGATCACTTTGTGCAGGGTATTCATCACATACATGAGGTCTCTCTGAACTTTCTTTATGTACTTCATTAATACCCAATGTCTCTGTTGATAACTCATGGACTGTTACAACAACATCATAATGCAACCTCTGTCTATGATTCAGATAAATACCCATATCACATGTCACAGCACTTTCCTCAACATTCTTTGCAGAAAATTTGTACCACTTACACGACTCATCATATGTGTATATGTCAGTCTGAAGCATATGTGCCATTGCCATAATTTCAATCTCTGTAGCCCAAGTACCTGCATCAAACATTCTCTGTCTCATGACATATTCCTCTACATTAGCAAAACCGTCTCGCAGAAAACATTGCAACTTATCAGCATTCTTCAACAAATGATCAACACAAGTAATTCTCAATTGTACATGGTTACCTTCAGTCTCTGATACAGCATATGACACAGCTCTGAAGAAACAATTGCCATCACCTTTAATACGTACAATAACTTTAGGTTTGCCCATCGGTTCACATTCTGCATAACATGAGTCAGATTTCAAATGCGATGCTTCCAAACCAAGTGTTTTACAAAGAGCCTTCTTATAGTCATACATTAATGGACAAAACTTCATAACACCAGGTCCAGATTCTCCTACTACTACGACATCATCACAATCACCAGGTATGGATTCAATGCATTCTTTTTCTCTTCTAATCTTACTTGTCATATTTGAACCAACATTAATGTTACCCAAATCTTCACTGACATTGTCTGCACCATGCTCACATCTATTTTCTTTCTGTGTCTTTCTATGATCATCTCCTAATACATTAGACAGTCCACACTCTCCAATATCAATACACATTCCTAATTCACTGCGGTTCCCAATATCCATTTCTTCATGAGTACATGTACATGTGACAACTTCACCATCAACACAGAGAGACATACCAGTTACTTCATACTGTTCAGTATTTGTCAAATTCATAGATTGTGCTAACTTAGTACAATACCTGTATACACCTTGCCATGTTCTTGCACGCATCACGATACTTGATCCATCTTGAACCATACAGCCATGAATACTTCTGGAATGTGAATCAAATACATATAATATATTCCATCTTGAGCAATTACAGCAAATGTATTTCCATGGAAACTTATGAAGCATCCATGATATTTCTGGAGAGCTTGTTCTAGTGCAGTTTTCAATGGTACCATATTAAACTCATTCAAGTCACAAGCATTTTCATCAAATGTCCCTGATACAGATTCATAATACTTCATATTATAGCGTGTGTCAAATACATCCAACTCAGATGGCAATTCATTAATCAACAAATAATCATTGTTCATTGTTGAACTCTCTTGTAAGAAACCATACAATTCATTCCCAGTCATCAGAATTTTATCCATGTCATCACACTTCCAGTTTTTCACATCTTTATTCTTACTGTACATTATCGAGGCCAAACTGTTAGCAACACATTGTTTCCCACAATTTGAACCAAATCTTCTATCACCCTGATGAAAAGTCCCTTGTGCAATAACTATTCCATCTAGTGCAACTGGGTTAATTCTCTTAAGTTCCACACACTTCTTACTCTGATTTCCTGCATTGGTCACATCAACTGCTTCACTACTGTTGTCTTGTTTAGTTGCCCTGTTATGTGCTTTACATTTCATTGAGCAAGGTCCAACATCACTTTTCATCATATTGATTTCATTGCCAGACTTCACTTTGCAATTCCTTGTTTCTATTCTACTTCTCTTACTATCAGTGCTGTCAAAGCTAAGTACTGTAGATCTTTTCCGACTTTGTAATTGAGAGTGTCTACTTTTTTTATGCTCTGCATCTACCCTTACGTCACTTTCCTTCAACTTGCTCTTCTCATTCTTTATTTGTTTCTTCTTCATACTTCTCTTTCTTATTTCGATAGTTGAAATTCCAACATTCTGCTTACCAAGCTTTTCCTCTCCTGTGTACTCTTCTTCCATTGCCTCGACTACATCATCTCTCTCTTCGTCTGATATTACATCAAATGCATTGTCATCTTCTGCAATACCAAAATCATGGAAAAGACAGTCTGTATAATTTGACATGCCACATTTCCGACAAATCCATGTTAGCCTTGATTCTGATAGAACTTCACAAACATATTCTGAAAATCCCATACAATCAATATGACACCATATGCTACATTTATCACATTGTACTTTGTGCTCATTACAATTACATATCTTATCACACATCCATCATGTTATCTGTCCATCTTGTACATCAACTACATCACGTTGGAAAACACTAAATACTTCTTGTTGACCTTGCGCATTTGCTTTACATTTAGATTCAATATCTTCACATTCATGATCACAGTTCCTTTCAGGTTCATCTTCAGCATCTTCTTTGAGTTTACCTTCAACATCTAATGCTTGATGAATTTCTGCATTTGCAATACATCCATCAATGCATTCATCAATGCATTCATCAATGCAGTTCCCTTCACATTTGCCTTCAGCATCATCTTCAAGCTTACCTTCAGTTTTTCTCTCAGAAATTCCTTCAGAAATCTTTTCACCACTCAGTTTATCTTCAATTTCACAATTTACTTTGCATTCAATATTATTTTCAGATTTACATTCAGGTTTATAACATTTGGGATTCAAACTTTCAGGTTCATAATATTTGGAATTCAAACATTCTTGGCTCAGTACATCTTTTCTTTGCTTCTTATCACCTTGAGGAGATGCCAACCCCAAGGCAACATGAGAGGGAGATGAAATGGAACATGGAGAAGGGGTCACATGGGAGCACATAGAAGGGGAGGAATGAGATGAAGATGTGGATAAAGGAGTGGATGTGATATGAGACTGTACATCAACAGACAAGGGGGACATACATCGCCGTTCTTCCTTCTGCTTGGCCCGATGGCGCCTCATCGCATCCCTATTCGCTTTGGCCTTGGCTCGGTAGTTTGGCATCGTCTATTGAAAGAGTAACACAATTGATAAATTTCTCAACTGACAGGTATTATCTAATGTCAATGATGCAAGTTGTACACAATATATAAATGATTTATGTTTCAGTTTATACTATAGAAATGTACATTAACGTACATGTACATCAGTCTGATTTTCTCCCTCAAATGTTGCTTGCTTGATTCTACTGCCACCACAAACTTACTTTTTGTCAACCAAATTTTATAAGTTTGTGTACAGCACCATGTTACTCTTAAAAAATGTCCTCTTGAACACTCATTACATTATATAATCATGACATTTGGGACAAACAAAAAATACAGTATTTTTTTATATGCTTGCCTTCCAACAAGAAATGTTTGTAAGGAGCCATAAACCATTCTTAAACACATGAAAATATTCTCTTTTAGTCTTCCTTTGCTCTTATGAAAATGTATCAACATTTAGTTTTATGAACTTTAAATCACATACGGCCTAGTTGCAATTGCAAACAAACCAATGAAAATGATGTCAATCTGTCAATAATACAATTCTTTCTGTCTTAGTTAATTATCAAACCTCACTACAAACATCCACTTACTAATACAATTGCTTCTAATTGCTGATGATTTTTTTTTTTTTTGAAATAGAAATAAATGTTTTGACATTAAATTAAATCAACATGACTCTAAAGCTTATTTTGTTACTTTATATTTCTAATTGTCTCACCACCAATCCATTATGTTTTGACATTTCAGCTTTTTAATAATTTCAGATACGTACTGCAATCACATAAAATACCATCTTACCAACTATCATATTAATCATAAAAAAGTGTTACCAAACCAACATTAGCAAAAGCCATGACTTTCGCCAATAAAAAAAACTAAATCACAAATTAAATAACAGTGTGCATGTATGATACAACAGTCAAACATCTTGTTAATCATTGAGTGGTACAGCAAAAGTAAGCTTTCAAAATAATTCATACCAACCAAAATCAGTGATAGCTAGCTGTAAGCCTGTATGGTGCCTATAGGCATCGGTGTTCAATATGTTGTAGTGTAACAAATCTTCATCAAATTAAGTCAATTGTTTGTCTATCTAGACATACACATCACATGTTTAATGACAGAAAATAAAGTCATCAATCTTATATAATAAGGCATGTCACTTCACACATCATCTACACTAGCAAAATAAAAAAAATCATTCTATCGATTTTTGGTGGTACAGAAAGCGAAAACTATCTTTAAAATCCACTTTTATGGTTTTCGGACTTGATTTTAGGGCTGTGCATTTTTGGATATTTTTGGAACCGGATACCCGAAATCAGGAAACTTCGGATACCTGGATACGCATTTTTTTTTTAATTGAAAACATGCCTCCGGTGGTGTACAAATACATGTACTGTAAATGGTAACAAATTGACTATTATAATACAGAGGATATATCGATCTTTTCTTTATTGGAGTGTAATCTCTTGAATTTAAAGATAATTGCCTGTACAAGTGCATTGTTCAAGAGTCACACATTTCTGTTTGCACCGCTCAAATGTTAAGTCCGAATTTTGAAAAGTCATTTACGGCTAATTGAAACCGAAAAATGGAACCGGGTAATGAAAGTTTCGGTCAAGTATCCGGATACCCGGCACAGCCCTACTTGATTTCCCTTCTAAAAAAAATCCTGCCCTTCAGAAAATAGAAGGATCCTATTATAGTTGCCACTACGCATGTACAATGACTGTGTTGGTCACTAAAAAGTGACTATTGTGGAGTTTACATGGTCAGACTGACATGGCGGCCATTAAAATGACCAATTCATTCCAATTCATTCCAATTGAAAAATTTAATTGGATCCAATTTGTTTTAATTGGAATGAATAGGGTTTGAATTGGACTTCATCATCACTGACTTGTGTCTTTTCGTTTCCAATTGGAGAAGTTTTGTTGTCCAATTGGAGTTTCAGTTGAAACCAGTTGGGTTGAATTGGAATCTATGGGTAATGCAGTAAAAAATATTTTCCAATTGAGTGAATTGGTTGGAATTTACACAACTGAAGAATTATACTGGAACTAATTGGCATTTTGCAGTCTCATTGAATTAGTTGTTGAAAACCAATTGAGTTTTTAAAGAATCAATTGGTTTAAATATCCTATGGACCACCGACTCCCCAAAAAGTGTGGGTACATACATCAACCCACCCTACCCCATCCCCCATACCCTATCCCCTCCCTTCCCCGGATTTATGCCTGTGCTTTGTACAAATGTTACATAGGCCTATACGTGTACATAGTAAAAGTGGCATCCTGTTTAGAATGTGTATATTAACCAATTCCTTATAATTTTTGTTTAGACCCATTCCCTCATAATTGCACTGACCTCTCCTGACAATGGAATATCCCAAAGACCAAATAAACACCTTGTGCAGGATCTTTGTGCATGTGAAGGTCATTATATTCCATGTGATGATCAGTCATCGTATACCAAAAATGCCTGATTTTTCATGAAATAAATATCCTGGAATAATTTGAAGTATATGTCCATCATCATCCATATGTTCTCCACCTTACCAGGTAGGTAACATTACATTATTGGTTATATTTAATGAAAAATAGTGGCAGCCAGATACAACATCCTACCCTAGGACTGTGACTTTTCTAAAATACAGACCAATGCATTCCTTGGCCAATATACTCAAATGATCATCAAGTCACATATTTATTGTAGTGGCTTAACTAGCCAACCCTATCACTTGTAAATAGTTACACTCACAGAGAGTACCACGGGCATTATGATTGGTAAAATAAATATAGGCCTAGGACAAGTTATTTTCCTGAAGATGAGCAGAGTAACGTTAGTTTGAAACGTCCAGACTAAACCGGATCTTTTCAGAGCCAACATGGTTGTACCCACAACTTCACTAGCAATATAGTTACTTTCCTACTATCCACACCATGCAAAGCTTCAAACATCATTAATCATTCATTGTTTGTTTTTTGTATTGTGTCAATGAATGTAATGACTGTAACTTGTAAGTGTAACTTGTAATGTATTTGTAACGTAACGTCGTAAGGCGGTAAGCCCATCTCAACTGTTTTAAATTCACTAACTGTAGTCAAGAAAGGATGTCAAAAGTAAAACGACGGACCGTAGTTATACTTGAACTAATCTTTGTTGTTATAACAAAGTCATTCTTAAAAATTAAACAATATATTTCAACTTTTTAACAAAATTTGTTGACAGACTTCGTCGTTTTCATCCTTACCGTTCTGCAAAAAAGTCAGGTCTGGTTCCCAACTTCTAAAACAAAACCATCCATTCCCAACACACACAGAAAGATGAATTATGCCCAGGGCCCAATAAGCCTTATCGCAATGGTGCGCGCAATGAATTATGGGAGTTGGGTTTTGGAAAAAAGTTGTAAACAAGCGCACGCGTTTGTGCACAAAGTCAATGAAGGAAAAAGATGGTCGGTCAGAAAATTTACGTTTTTTACGTATTATAGCAAAGTCATGGAGAACATTATTAAGAATTATTTAAATTACATACAGAACATTTGTATATTTTTTTATTGCCATAAACCATGTAAACGGAGGATTTCTCAGCTGATTTCTGTGGAAGACAAACGTTGGTTGGCAAAAGAAAAGTCTATAGTCACTATAATGCATAATGGAGATCTCATAACCCCTATGGCCGATCCCCTCTACGCGCGTTTGAGCATGGTAGCACGCAAAGTATGCATCGAATCATAGAGCAACAGGTCCTCCACTCTTCATTAAACTTGCTACTTGTTTAATGTATGCGGTTTAGGGCGAGTGTAAAATATGATTCATTTTCAAGTGGAATCGCCTTAAAAAACTTACATTTTGACACGCGCGTGCTAAGCGCTCGTAAGCGCCATACAAGTGCTCGTAATAGCGCCATACAAGTGCTCACAAGCGCCATACAAGCGCTCGAAAGTTTTTGAAAAGCGTGCACGCAAATCAGTCACTATCAGGAGCCAATCAGTGTTGTTTTTCAGTACTCACCTACCATAACCAGGTAACCCCGCTGCCCATGGTAGCGAGGCTGGGTCACAGGTCAAACAGGAAGACCTTCCGAAGAAATGTCAATTGCACATCGCGCATGCGCACTAACACTACTGGTGGGCAAAATGAGGGTACTGATGAGGGGCTGATGGTGGCGTGACGCATACGCGTTTGTACGTCTGCCTATGCACAACTCTATGGCGTTTGCCAACCAAACTATATAAGTCCACACATTATTATTATTATTATTCGCATGCGTGAATGTAATTAGCATATAAATTTCATTTAAAAAAAGGCTCATTCATAGAGCTGCTTAACCAGAAATGATTGTTTAACAATTTCCCGCTAAGCAAAAAAGAGCAGGATATCATTCACAAAGGGTAAATGTCACATGGTATTTCATGGATGGTAACCTTAACCCTTTCATTACCAGCCAGTTATGGCAGAGATTACCCTTCTTTACCACAGTAATTAGGAGCCCAATGTCACTTCAGCACCAGTGGATTTTTCACAATTTCATTGAAGTGCGCCCTCACACGGCAGGAATAGACATTGTTTTAACTTTCTCATTTGTATGTAAAAATGAGTATACAAAAGAGAGGAAAACATTGCAAAAAGCTAAATATTTGGATCAGTATTTACACTAAAGTAAAGTAATACAAATGGGTGATATTTCATGCAAATACGGGTACAGGTATAAGATTTGTTTTCCATGGAAAAACAACTTGGATGAGATTTTGGGGGATTTTTTTTTTGGTTGTATCTACTTGAAATGAACCATTTACTTGTATTCAGTGTGTAAATACATCACAATCCATGCTAACACCCCCCCCACTTCCCTGTTGGTTTGGACTACTCTGCAGATTTTTAAGTGTAAAAGCAAAACAATTAAATATTTGGATCAGTATTTACACTAAAGTAAAGTAATACAAATGGGTGATATTTCATGCAAATACGGTACAGGTATACGATTTTTTTTCCATGTGAAAAACAACTTGGATGAGATTTTTGGGGATTTTTTTTTTGGTTGTATCTACTTGAAATGAACCATTTACTTGTATTCAGTGTAAATACATCACAATCCATGCTAACACCCCCCAATTCAATGTTGGTTTGGACTAATCTGCAGATTTTTAAGTGTACCAGCAAAACAATTACATTTTTGGATCAGTATTAACACTAAATTAAAGTTATACAAATGGGTGATAGTTCATGCAACTACCGTACAGGTATAAGATTTTTTTTCCATGTGAAAAACAACTTGGATGAGATTTTAGGGATTTTTTTGGTTGTATCTACTTGAATGAACCATTTACTTGTATTCAGTGTAAATACATCACAATCCATGCTAACACCCCCCCCCCCCACCAATTCAATGTTGGTTTGGACTAATCTGCAGATTTTTTAAGTGTAAAAGCAAAACAATTAAATATTTGGATCAGTATTTACACTAAAGTAAAGTAATACAAATGGGTGATATTTCATGCAAATACGGTACAGGTATAAGATTTTGTTTCAATGAGAAAAACAACTTTGATGAGATTTTGGGTGATTTTTTTTGGTTGTATCTACTTGGAAATGAACCATTTACTTGTATTCAGTGTAAATACATCACAATCCATGCTAACACCCCCCCCCCCCCAATTCAATGTTGGTTTGGACTAATCTGCAGATTTTTTAAGTGTAAAAGCAAAACAATTAAATATTTGGATCAGTATTTACACTAAAGTAAAGTAATACAAATGGGTGATATTTCATGCAAATACGGTACAGGTATAAGATTTTTTTTTCCATGTGAAAAACAACTTGGATGAGATTTTGGGGGAATTTTTTTTGGTTGTATCTACTTGGAATGAACCATTTACTTGTATTCAGTGTAAATACATCACAACCATGCTAACACCTCCCAATTCAATGTTGGTTTGGACTAATCTGCAGATTTTTAAAGTGTAAAAGCAAAACAATTAAATATTTGGATCAGTATTTACACTAACGTAAAGTTATACAAATGGGTGATATTTCATGCACATACGGTACAGGTATAAGATTAATTTTCCATGTGAAAAACAACTTGCATGCGATTTTTGGGATTTTTTGGTTGTATCTACTTGAAATGAACCATTTACTTGTATTCAGTGTAACATACATCACACTCCATGCTAATACCCCCCCAATTCAATGTTGGTTTGGACTAATCTGCAGATTTTTAAGTGTAAAAAGCAAAACAATTAAATATTTGGATCAGTATTTACACTAAAGTAAAGTAATACAAATGGGTGATATTTCATGCAAATACGGTACAGGTATAAGATTTTGTTTCCATGTGAAAAACAACTTGGATGAGATTTTGGGGATTTTTTTGGTTGTATCTACTTGAAATGAACCATTTACTTGTATTCAGTGTAAACATCACAATCCATGCTAACACCCCAATTCAATGTTGGTTTGGACTAATCTGCAGATTTTTAAGTGTAAAGCAAAACAATTAAATATTTGGATCAGTATTTACACTAAAGTAAAGTAATACAAATGGGTGATATTTCATGCAAATAAGGTACAGGTATAAGATTTTGTTTCCATGTGAAAAACAACTTGGATGAGATTTTGGGATTTTTTTTGGTTGTATCTACTTGGAAATGAACCATTTACTTGTATTCAGTGTAAATACATCACAATCCATGCTAACACCCCCCCCCCCCCCAATTCAATGTTGGTTTGGACTAATCTGCAGATTTTTTAAGTGTAAAAGCAAAACAATTAAATATTTGGATCAGTATTTACACTAAAGTAAAGTAATACAAATGGGTGATATTTCATGCAAATACGGTACAGGGTATAAGATTTTGTTTCCCATGTGAAAAACAACTTGGATGAGATTTTGGGGATTTTTTGGTTGTATCTACTTGAAATGAACCATTTACTTGTATTCAGTGTAAATACATCACATCCATGCTAACACCCCAATTCACTGTTGGTTTGGACTAATCTGCAGATATTTTAAGTGTAAAAGCAAAACAATTAAATATTTGGATCAGTATTTACACTAAAGTAAAGTAATACAAATGGGTGATATTTCATGCAAATACGGTACAGGTATAAGATTTTGTTTCCATGTGAAAAACAACTTGGATGAGATTTTGGGGATTTTTTTGGTTGTATCTACTTGAAATGAACCATTTACTTGTATTCAGTGTAAATACATCACAATCCATGTTAACATTTCATTCCTCTCACCCCATTTCAATTCAATGTTGGTTTGGACTGTAATCTGCGCATTGTCCGACCATTCCCAACATTGAACGGGGGGTTGAAGGCAAATAGTATAGATTTACAATCATGATGTGGTATTTCTCAAAGCAAGGAACTATGCACATAGGGTGTACATTGTTTTACAGATCATCTTTGTTTGTTTTCGCCTGCCTAATTTTCGGTTACTGCAAACAATGCAGTCGCGTTTCTTTCCATTGGGGTTTTGCCAGGATAGTGCTGTTGCCCTGTCAACTCAATAGGGAATATGGTATCTCAATTGACTTGTTGCGTTACGTTCCCAACCCAACAGCAAGCCCTGTACAATCCCTACGAAAATCAAGATTACTGACATTTTTGTTCCTGCTATGCTGGTGAATATTACTCAATTGACAATACAGATATTCAGCATATGGAAAAACTCTTTCCACCATTTCAAGCTTCTGTGTGTATGATTGTAGTACTGAAAACATTGGTTGGCAAGATCAGTTCCACCCATGTTTTTGTTGTAATCTTCAATACAATTGGGCTTCATAACATCAAAAATCCACTTGTGCTTTTATTACACCGAATTTGCTTTTTTGGACAAATCAGTGTTGCCTACATTAGTTAAAAGTGTTACAGATTTTTTGTCTTGCCAAACGATACACAATGCCCACCTTTCACCAAAAAATGGGTCATCTCCTTTCTTCATTTTATGGTTTTTGGGTTTGCGGCCTGGGTATTCCTGTGTAGTGTAAACGAACAGTTCCACAACATCGAATCCTAGTTTAGCAAGTTTAGCTACAAGAGCTGGGCTAGTATAGTAATTATCACAATATATTACGTCCCTTATTCTCAAGTCCATGGACCAGATCAATGACGACTTTTCCTGCAACTGTTGGGTTTGGTGGATGGCAGTCTGATGAATTGAAATCTACGTCTGCATCACAAACAGTTTGGGTGTCGTCGGCCCTGTGTACAGTTTCCAAGCACACGTGTATCCTGTTTTGGACTCGTTCAGGGAGAAGGCTTAATACCCCGTTTGATAGGTTTGTTAGGCATGTGCTGAACAAAACTCAAACGTCCTTGAATTTCAACATACTCGTCTGGAGACAGATTCTGCAGGGTTATACAGGTTGAGAAACTTCTGGACGAGGACTTCTATCAAGGGCCGAACTTTGGGAAAGTTTGTCCTGTTTAGCCAAGGCTCTACGAGGAATTTGGTTATTTGAGATGTGGAGGAATCGAAGAATTGAACTGAACCGATTACGGACATGATCGACGGATAGAATGGGATGTGAAGAATTTCAGATGTCGACCAGTACATCTTGTATTGAGAGGATTTGTTTATGCCTAGCAATGAGAAGTGCCACAAATGCCATCATTTCTGGAATGTTGGTTGGTGCCAGGAGAATTGTTCATCAGGAATTGATTCTATTGTTTGCTGCGCATAGCGATTAGTCTCGTCGACGAGCATATTCCACAAGTTGACAAAATACAGCTTTGAAGATCTCTACTGCCGACAGTGTGGCAAAGTCGCCGGTGGGCCAGAATTTCCAGTGAACTGCACAGTCCCACACTCGTAATGGTCGTCGTTCCCAACCAGATCGGAAATCTAACTTTCCTGTCGTCCTCCTTGATCTCGGTCGGCTATCACCTTGGTAGGTCGGCTGCAACAGAAAACAAGGCAAAGGAGGATTAATCTCGATCATACATTTGTAAATACAATATCTCAATGCTACTTTGCTGCATGTGCACACAGGCACACGGGTCATGCGCAAAATGAATATTGTGCTGAGAAAAAAAATATGGCAGATTCCATCCACTCTCCAAAACTCGTTATCGATAAATTTTCGTTTTAATGTGGGATTGTGAATGTGAATTCCCCCAACTTCTTGCATAATACTAAGAGTGCATTTTCAGCCTGTTAACGCTAAACAGCACGACCGGCTATGGGTAAATGTTAAAATTTCTATGCTATATCTATACATCAACTTGCTGTTTCAATGAATACAAATATTACCCCAACAAACTACTAATAATTGTACATTTTCACTTGACGTTTTTGACCCAGTCCAGGGTGGGGATTTGGTCAATCCTATTAAAAGGGATCCATTTTCTAAATTTACATTACTCAACTCCAACAGTTCTAACGCTATTTACGCTATAGCCTAGGAAAATAAGTGAATTACGTTAATTTGTATTGCCATTGGGCCAGGAAGAGTAACGTTAACTGTTATTAATATTAGTTATTCATTTTACTGTGATTTTGGCCTGCCTCTTCAAGTTCAACGTCGTCGTCGTCGTCATCCATTACTCGTCATCTGATTCTGAGCCACTGTCTGCCAAATCTCAGCCAAAATGTCATCATTTATGTCCGTTTCCATCATGATTGCAACTAAATTCAACTGACCGTTGTGGAAGCGAGTGGACGCTATAGCACCAAACCACAAAAGACGCACTTTTCTTTTCATAAACTTTATACACTGCATTCCTGTCAATAGAGGGCGCCAAACCCCAAAAACAACTCAAGCATTTTCCTCCGGTGGTGATTTAAGTCGCCGTGGTCGTCAAGGGCATGCCGATTCCCGGCACCTTTTAGAGCCCACGGGAAGGAAGCGTATCACAACAAAGGCTCTTTTTAGAGCCCGTGGGATCGAAAGGGTTAATCTGGCAAGCATATCTTTTTGTGCTTACCTACTTCGGGTCACAGTAATAATGAATATTTATAGAATAAGCTGCATTTGGGAGCAATAAAAATCCATCTCAAAATAATGGTTATAAAAAAGATATTTTAGGAATACTGACCATCGAAAATAAAACTAGAAAGCTTTCAAAATTCGTCCGCTTTTGAAATTCTGAGCGATCATTTAAGGGGCCGTCCATAATGTACGTACACACGGAATGCCGACTTTTTTTTACCCCCCACTCCCCCTTTACGCAGTGGCTCCAACCCCCTCCCCCTGTACGCATACGCAACTGTTTTTCGATGCACGTTGAAAGCGATGCTGGCTGAACAACTGGTGATTTATATGGGATAGCACTGATTTCATGATAATTCATTGAAAATTTGGGTTTG
>CM055816.1:69513631-69577053 GCA_029582265.1 Zoroaster sp. YZ-2022
TGATGGAAAGCACACTGCATCATGTACATTGTACATGTGTACATTGACTTGTACTGTCGAAGACTGGAAACCAGACCGCTTTCGAGTCAGATTTAAAAAATAGGTTTTAAATAGGTTTTTATTTTGTAGGGCCAATATATTCCATTTCCTGAACATGTTAAGCAAACACTCACCCAGCATGATGGAGTAATCATTCATGCAGCAAATAATCCCTCAAATGAGAATACGATGAAAGTTGAACCCGAAATAAAAATCATGTTTCAAAAGTCCTTCCTCATGCATGTATAATCATTTGGATTTGGTGCACAGCTTTGGGATGACCTGGGAATTGTTTTGTAAAACTGCGGTGTATGTAAACTTTCGACTACAACTGTATGTGTACCCAGATTAAATTATATCCCCATCATTGAAGGAAAAACCACTTCTCAACGTTGCAAATATACTTTTCACAATTACAATTGAGTTGAAACTGTACAGGTAAAGTAATCATGATATGTATGCATGAATTGTGGCCTTTCGCAATGAACAGAAAACTAATTGATGATAATTGCTTTCATAATGTACGCAATATCTAAATGTTATCAACAGGAATAAATAAATACATTTGGGGACACAAAATTAATCACAACTTAAGTTGTGATTAATATAAGGGTTTATATAAGGGTTTAATTAATAAATCATTTTGCCCACCAGTAGTGTTAGTGCGCATGCGCGATTTGCAATTGACATATTTCTTCGGAAGGTCTTCCTGTTTGACCTGTGACCCAGCCTCGCTACCATGGGCAGCGGGGTTACCTGGTTATGGTAGGTGAGTACTGAAAAACAACACTGATTGGCTCCTGATAGTGACTGATTTGCGTGCACGCTTTTCAAAACCTTTCGAGCGCTTGTATGGCGCTTGTGAGCACTTGTATGGCGCTATTACGAGCACTTGTATGGCGCTTACGTACAGCCAACAGCACTTGTGTCAAAATGTAAGTATTTTAAGGCGATTCCACTTTAAAATGAATCATATTTACACTCGCCCTAAACCGCATACATTAAACAAGTAGCAAGTTTAATGAAGCGTGGAGGACCTGTTGCTCTATGATTCGATGCGTACTTTGCGTGCTACCATGCTCAAACGCACGCGTAGAGGGGATCGGCCACAGGGGTTATGAGATCTCCATTATGCATTATAGTGACTATAGACTTTTCTTTTGCCAACCAACGTTTGTCTTCCACAGAAATCAGCCGAGAAATCCTCCGTTTACGTGGTTTATGGCAATAAAAAAATATACAAATGTTCTGTATGTAATTTAAATAATTCTTAATAATGTTCTCCATAATTTTGCTATAATACGTAAACAAACGTCAATTGTCTGACCGACCATCTTTTTCCTTCATTGACTTTGTGCACAAACGCGTGCGCTTGTTTACAACTTTTTTCCAAAACCAACTCCCATAATTCATTGCGCGCACCATTGCGATAAGGCTTATTGGGCCCTGGGCATAATTCATCTTTCTGTGTGTGTTGGGAATGGATGGTTTTGTTTTAGAAGTTGGGAACCAGACCTGACTTTTTTGCAGAACGGTAAGGATGAAAACGACGAAGTCTGTCAACAAATTTTGTTAAAAAGTTGAAATATATTGTTTAATTTTTAAGAATGACTTTGTTATAACAACAAAGATTAGTTCAAGTATAACTACGGTCCGTCGTTTTACTTTTGACATCCTTTCTTGACTACAGTTAGTGAATTTAAAACAGTTGACATGGGTTTACCGCCTTACATGCCTTACGTTACAAATACATTACAAGTTACACTTACATTACAAGTTACAGTCATTACATTCATTGACACAATACAAAAAACAAACAATGAATGATTAATGATGTTTGAAGCTTTGCATGGTGTGGATAGTAGGAAAGTAACTATATTGCTAGTGAAGTTGCGGGTACAACCATGTTGGCTCTGAAAAGATCCGGTTTAGTCTGGACGTTTCAAACTGTTTAACGTTACTCTGCTCATCTTCAGGAAAATAACTTGTCCTAGGCCTATATTTATTTTACCAATCATAATGGTACTCTCTGTGAGTGTAACTATTTACAAGTGATAGGGTTGGCTAGTTAAGCCACTACGATAAATATGTGACTTGATGATCACTTGAGTATATTGGCCAAGGAATGCATTGGTATGTATTTTAGAAAAGTCACATTCCTAGGGTAGGATGTTGTATCTGGCTGCCACTATTTTTCATTAAATATAACCAATAATGTAATGTTACCTACCTGGTAAGGTGGAGAACATATGGATGATGATGGACATATACTTCAAATTATTCCAGGATATTTATTTCATGAAAAATCAGGCATTTTTGGTATACGATGACTTCCTCAGCCATGTCAGTCTGACCATGTAAACTCCACAATGACCAACACAGTCATTGTACATGCGTAGTGGCAACTATAATAGGATCCTTCTATTTTCTGAAGGGCAGGATTTTTTTTAGAAGGGAAATCAAGTAGGGCTGTGCCGGGTATCCGGATACTTGACCGAAACTTTCATTTGTTACACTACAACATATTGAACACTGATGCCTAGGCACCATACAGGCTTACAGCTAGCTATCACTGGTTTTGGTTGGTATGAATTATTTTGAAAGCTTACTTTTGCTGTACCACTCAATGATTAACAAGATGTTTGACTGTTGTATCATACATGCACACTGTTATTTAATTTGTGATTTAGTTTTTTTTATTGGCGAAAGTCATGGCTTTTGCTAATTGTGGTTTGGTAACACTTTTTTATGATTAATATGATAGCTGGTAAGATGGTATTTTATGTGATTGCAGTACGTATCTGAAATTATTAAAAAGCTGAAATGTCAAAACATAATGGATTGGTGGTGAGACAATTAGAAATATAAAGTAACAAAATAAGCTTTAGAGTCATGTTGATTTAATTTAATGTCAAAACATTTATTTCTATTTCAAAAAAAAAATCATCTGAGCAATTAGAAGTTATTGTATTAGTAAGTGGATGTTTGTAGTGAGGTTTGATAATTAACTAAGACAGAAAAGAATTGTATTGTTGACAGATTGACATCATTTTCATTGGTTTGTTTGCAATTGCAACTAGGCCGTATGTGATTTAAAGTTCATAAAACTAAATGTTGATACATTTTCATAAGAGCAAAGGAAGACTAAAAGAGAATATTTTCATGTGTTTAAGAATGGTTTATGGCTCCTTACAAATATTTCTTGTTGGAAGGCAAGCATATAAAAAAATACTGTATTTTTTGTTTGTCCCAAATGTCATGATTATATAATGTAATGAGTGTTCAAGAGGACATTTTTTAAGAGTAACATGGTGCTGTACACAAACTTATAAAATTTGGTTGACAAAAAGTAAGTTTGTGGTGGCAGTAGAATCAAGCAAGCAACATTTGAGGGAGAAAATCAGACAGATGTACATGTACGTTGATGTACATTTCTATAGTATAAACTGAAACATAAATCATTTATATATTGTGTACAACTTGCATCATTGACATTAGATAATACCTGTCAGTTGAGAAATTTATCAATTGTGTTACTCTTTCAATAGACGATGCCAAACTACCGAGCCAAGGCCAAAGTGAATAGGGATGCGATGAGGCGCCATCGGGCCAAGCAGAAGGAAGAATGGCGATGTATGTCCCCCTTGTCTGTTGATGTACAGTCTCATATCACATCCACTCCTTTATCCACATCTTCATCTCATTCCTCCCCTTCTATGTGCTCCCATGTGACCCCTTCTCCATGTTCCATTTCATCTCCCTCTCATGTTGTCTTGGGGTTGGCATCTCCTCAAGGTGATAAGAAGCAAAGAAAAGATGTACACAATCTCGAAGTTCATATCACACCCCCTCTGTCATCCATCTCATCTCATTCCTCTGTGTTTATGTGCTCCCATGTTACCCCTCCTACATCTGAGATCTCATCTCCCTCTCATGTTGCCTTGGGGTTGGCATCTCCTCAAGGTGATAAGAAGCAAAGAAAAGATGTACTAAGCCAAGAATGTTTGAATCCCAAATATTATGAACCTGAAAGTTTGAATCCCAAATGTTATAAACCTGAATGTAAATCTGAAAATAATATTGAATGCAAAGTAAATTGTGAAATTGAAGATAAACTGAGTGGTGAAAAGATTTCTGAAGGAATTTCTGAGAGAAACACTGAAGGTAAGCTTGAAGATGATGCTGAAGGCAAATGTGAAGGGAACTGCATTGATGAATGCATTGATGGATGTATTGCAAATGCAGAAATTCATCAAGCATTAGATGTTGAAGGTAAACTCAAAGAAGATGCTGAAGATGAACCTGAAAGGAACTGTGATCATGAATGTGAAGATATTGAATCTAAATGTAAAGCAAATGCACAAGGTCAACAAGAAGTATTTAGTGATTTCAAACCTGATGTAGTTGATGTACAAGATGGACAGATAACATGTTGGATGTGTGATAAAATATGTAATTGTAATGAACACAAAGTACAATGTGATAAATGCAGCATATGGTATCATATTGATTGTATGGGATTTTCAGAATATGTTTGTGAAGTTCTATCACAATCAAGGCTAACATGGATTTGTCGGAAATGTGGCATGTCAAATTATACAGACTGTCTTTTCCATGATTTTGGTATTACAGAAGATGACAATGCGTTTGATGTAATATCAGACGAAGAGAGAGATGATGTAGTCGAGGCAATGCAAGAAGAGTACACAGGAGAGGAAAAGCTTGGTAAGCAGAATGTTGGAATTTCAACTATCGAAATAAGAAAGAGAAGTATGAAGAAGAAACAAATAAAGAATGAGAAGAGCAAGTTGAAGGAAAGTGATGTAAGGGTAGATGCAGAGCATAAAAAAAGTAGACACTCTCAATTACAAAGTCGGAAAAGATCTACAGTACTTAGCTTTGACAGCACTGATAGTAAGAGAAGTAGAATAGAAACAAGGAATTGCAAAGTGAAGTCTGGCAATGAAATCAATATGATGAAAAGTGATGTTGGACCCTGCTCTATGAAATGTAAAGCACATAACAGGGCAACTAAACAAGACAACAGTAGTGAAGCAGTTGATGTGACCAATGCAGGAAATCAGAGTAAGAAGTGTGTGGAACTTAAGAGAATTAACCCAGTTGCACTAGATGGAATAGTTATTGCACAAGGGACTTTTCATCAGGGTGATAGAAGATTTGGTTCAAATTGTGGGAAACAATGTGTTGCTAACAGTTTGGCCTCGATAATGTACAGTAAGAATAAAGATGTGAAAAACTGGAAGTGTGATGACATGGATAAAATTCTGATGACTGGGAATGAATTGTATGGTTTCTTACAAGAGAGTTCAACAATGAACAATGATTATTTGTTGATTAATGAATTGCCATCTGAGTTAGATGTATTTGACACACACTATAATATGAAGTATTATGAATCTGAATCAGGGTCATTTGATGAAAATGCTTGTGACTTGAATGAGTTTAATATGGTACCATTGAAAACTGCACTAGAACAAGCTCTCCAGAAATATCATGGATGCTTCATAAGTTTCCATGGAAATACATTTGCTGTAATTGCTCAAGATGGAATATATTATGTTTTTGATTCACATTCCAGAAGTATTCATGGCTGTATGGTTCAAGATGGATCAAGTATCGTGATGCGTGCAAGAACATGGCAAGGTGTATACAGGTATTGTACTAAGTTAGCACAATCTATGAATTTGACAAATACTGAACAGTATGAAGTAACTGGTATGTCTCTCTGTGTTGATGGTGAAGTTGTCACATGTACATGTACTCATGAAGAAATGGATATTGGGAAGTGCAGTGAATTAGGAATGTGTATTGATATTGGAGAGTGTGGACTGTCTAATGTATTAGGAGATGATCATAGAAAGACACATAAAGAAAATAGATGTGAGCATGGTGCAGACAATGTCAGTGAAGATTTGGGTAACATTAATGTTGGTTCAAATATGACAAGTAATTGATTAGAAGAGAAGAAGAATGCATTGAATGCATACCTGGTGATTGTGATGATGTCGTAGTAGTAGGAGAATCTGGACCTGGTGTTATGAAGTTTTGTCCATTAATGTATGAATATAAGAAGGCTCTTTGTAAAACACTTGGTTTGGAAGCATCGCATTTGAAATCTGACTCATGTTATGCAGAATGTGAACCAATGGGCAAACCTAAAGTTATTGTACGTATTAAAGGTGATGGCAATTGTTTCTTCAGAGCTGTGTCATATGCTGTATCAGAGACTGAAGGTAACCATGTACAATTGAGAATTGCTTGTGTTGATCACTTGTTGAAGAATGCTGATAAGTTGCAATGTTTTCTGCGAGATGGTTTTGCTAATGTAGAGGAATATGTAATGAGACAGAGAATGTTTGATGCAGGTGTTTGGGCTACAGAGATTGAAATTATGGCAATGGCACATATGCTTCAGACTGACATACACATATGATGAGTCGTGTAAGTGGTACAAATTTTCTGCAAAGAATGTTGAGGAAAGTGCTGTGACATGTGATATGGGTATTTATCTGAATCATAGACAGAGGTTGCATTATGATGTTGTTGTAACAGTCCATGAGTTATCAACAGAGACATTGGGTATTAATGAAGTACATAAAGAACGTTCAGAGAGACCTAATGTATGTGATGAATACCCTGCACAAAGTGATCACTGTACAAAGCAGAGGACAAACTCTAAGGGTATTAACAGCAAACATAATACAGAATTGCCGAAACGTTGCAAACTGAAGAGGAAAAAACGGGTGAATTTAGTGAAGAAGCGACAAGTAGAGAAAGAACGAATGAGAAAGAAATCTAGTGAAATTAAGAGCAAGAAGGACAATGTTAAGAAGGGAAATAGAGCAAGAGACTGTGACAAATATAAGACTGATGTAGAATTTAGAGAGGCTAAGAAGGCCAAGAGTAGGGAGCACCAAAAGGAAAAATACAGAACTGATAAGACATACAGAAAACAAGTCATGGATTTCATGAAACATGTCAGCAAAGAAACATATCATTTAAGTGATAAACATAGAATGACTAAAATTGAGAGTAGCAAAAGAAAGTACAGGGATAATGAGGAATTCAGGAAAGAAGTGAAGAATGCAAGTAAGGTGAAATATAGGGATAATGAGTCTTTCAAGAACAAAGTTATTAATGTTATAAATATCGTTACAATCCTGATTACAAGAAAGCAACAATTGAAAGTGTTAAGAGAGGTCGTAAATACCATGTTGATATTTGCTATAGGAATAAAGTAATTGATGCTTCAAAATCTAAATATCATGAGAATGAACTTTTTCGGAAGAATGTTATTGAATTGACAAAAAAGAAGTACCAGAGTAGTGCAAGTTTCAGGCATAATATTACAAAGAAGAACATCAGTCGAGCAATGCTGAAAAAGGTGAAGAAACATGATATCAATAATGTGCTGAGTGATTTCCAGAAAGAAATTTCAAATGGACCTGAGTATGTTTGTGCTGTGTGTCTGAGACTTTTGTTTCGAAAGCAGGTTATTAAATGTAATAAGAACAAATACCAGAGTAGTGATTGTATTTGTGAGAAGTATCTTCATAAATGTGATGCAAATTGTACATCTAATTGTGTTGTATCAAAATCAAGCAGGTCTTGTTTGTGGATATGTTACACATGTCACCGGAAATTATTGAATGATAAAATACCAGCAGAAGCTTCTTATAATAATTTAGACCTGGTAGAAATTCCGGAAGAGTTGGTGGGTTTGAACAAATTAGAAGAACATCTTATTGCACTAAATATTCCATTTGTGAAGTTAATGGCATTGCCTAAAGGTGGACAACATGGTGTACGTGGGCCAGTGGTATGTGTACCGTCAAATGTTGCAGAAACTGTGAAATCATTACCAAGGCCTGAAAGTGAAGATCAGATGATTCGTGTTAAGCTGAAGAGGAAGTTGGCTTATAAAGGATATTATCAGTATGAGTTTGTTAGTAAAGAACATGTAGAGAGGGCCTTACAGTATCTTAAACAGAATAATAAGTGGTATCGTGATATTGAGATTGATTCAGAGTGGAGTAATTCCTTGTCAGAAGAGGCATGTGATGTGAAAGATGAAGATCATAGAAATTAAGTTAAGGATGAAGTTGAAGATGATATTGACAATGACAATGAGGAGGAAACAGATGAGGAACGATTACGTGGAATACCATTGGACACTTGTTTACAGCCTGCAAATATTGGACAAGAAATATTGGATCAATATTTTGATGATGTGTATTGTGTAGCACCATGTGAAGGGAATAATCCAATCAGACTTTTAATGGAAGAAAGTAATGAAGCCAAATGTTTTCCAGTATTGTTTCCAAGAGGTGAGCCAGTATTTACCGATGATCGTGATGTTAGGTTAACACTTTCCAGATATCTTAACAATAGACTGATGAATGTTGATAACAGATTTGCAAAAAGTACACAGTACATATTCTATGCGCAATATTTGTCTGAAATCCAACAAGTTATTTCCAGTGTTTCTATTGCATTACGGAAAGGTTCAGGTAAAACAAAAGATGCTGGAAATGTGACTGCCAGTATGCTTAATGATAAAGAGAAGTTGAAAGATATATTAAAATCAGACAGTGGATACAAGTTTTTGAAGCCTATAAGAGGAACTCCTCCATATTGGCAAGCAACTCAGAAAAATGTGTTGGCAATGATTAGACAACTGGGTATACCAACATGGTTTTGTTCGTTTTCTGCAGCTGACATGAGATGGCCTGAATTGATCAATTCATTACTCAGACAACAAGATGACGCTAGGAGTATTGATGAATTGGACTGGAATGAGAAATGTTTGTTATTGAGAAATAATCCTGTAACTGTGGCTAGAATGTTTGACAAGCGATTTCATACGTTTTTGAAAGATGTGATAATGTCAAGAGCAGCACCTATTGGGAAAGTGACAGACTATTTTTATAGAGTAGAATTCCAGCAAAGAGGCTCACCACATACGCATTGTCTATTTTGGATTGAAGATGCACCTAAGTTGAGTTCAAATAGTGAAGATGAAGTGACAGAGTTTGTAGATAAGTATGTAAGTTGTAGTCTGCCATCAAAAGAAGAAGATGAAGAGTTGAATGAGATTGTTAGTAGTGTACAGCAACATAGTAAGAGACATTCTAAATCATGTAAGAAGAAGGGTACTGAGTGTCGATTTAATTTTCCAAGGCCACCATCCATGAGGACATTTGTGTCTAATCCACAGCCAATGGATATTGATGATTGTGAGGATATGTCAGATAATACACTAACTGAAGACGATGCAAAGGAATTGTTGAAATCAGTATGGAATGCAGTCAGTAATGAGGAGAATCAACACATGTGAACTGATGAACTGTTCACAAAGATCGGAATAACACAGGATGATTTTGAGAAAGCAAATGATGTGTTAACCAAAAAAATAAATTTTGTTTTGAGAAGAGAGCCTCAAGATGCTTGGATTAATCAGTACAATCCTGACTTATTGAGATGCTGGAATGCAAACATGGACATTCAATTTATCAGTGATGTATATGCATGTGTAGCGTATGTAGTTTCTTACATGTCCAAAGCTGAACGTGAGATGGGATTATTATTGAAGCATGCACAGAGTGAGGCAGAAAGTGGAAATCAAGATGCTAAGCAGAGTATGAAACAAATTGGAAGTGTTTATCTGCATAATCGTGAGGTCTCAGCTCAAGAAGCAGTCTATTGCTGTTGTACATTAAGACTTCAAGAGTGTTCTAGAAAAGTAGAGTTTGTACCCGTAGGAGAAAAATCCTCTTCGAATGAGCTCGCCCTTGAGTGTAATTCAGAACAAATCAACTAATGATGATGATCATGATGACAATGTGTGGATGGTTAGTAAGGTGGATCGTTACAAAGCAAGACCAGATACAGATACATTTGAACCAATGTGCTTAGCTACATTTTGTTCAGAATACAGAGTCGTATACAAAGGAGATATGTGTAAAGTGTCTAGTGATAAGAGAAAGTCAGAAGTGTATGCATTGAAGAATGATTTGGGACACATACAGAAACGTTCTAGAACGGATCCAGCTGTCATTAGATATTCAAGGTTTTCAGTTATGAAGTCTTCTGAGAAGTATTATCATAGTATGCTACAGCTATTTCTTCCGTACAGGGTTGATGTTCATTTGAAACCAGCACAATTTGAAACATATGAGGAATTTTATACAAATGGTGTTGTGAGTGTACTGGGTAGGTTACAAACAGTAAAGTATATTGTGGAAAGTAATCGGACTAGATTTGAAGTTGATATTGAGTCATTGGAGGATGCAGCAGAGCATCTTCAGAACTTTGGTCCACAGGAAGATGCATGGGCATTAATCAGTCCAGAAACAGAATTACAAAGAGATGAATGCAAAGATAAACAGCAAGTGGAAGAGGACAGTGATGAGGAATGTATTATTCCAGATTTACAACCTGATAGAAAGGAAGAGAACATATGTGGTATTGAAGCACACTCATCAAGAGTACCAAAGTCTGATGCATTAAATATCAATGGTGCTACAATACACAGTGCATTGTCTATATCAGCAGATATGTCATTACCATATCAACCACTTGGTAATAATAATAAATAATAATAAAGATTTTTAGCGCGCACATATCCACCCTGCTGGGCGCTCAAGGCGCGGAAACAAAGAAAAAAACATTAATACAAACAATATACAATGATAGCATAGGGAAACAAATATTATGTACCGAGATACATGTACCTACAATGCAATTACAAATAACTTTATACATCATCTTTAAAGAGTTGTGACATAAGATGAGTTTTAAGCATCGACTTGAATCTGGTTACACTATGACAAGATTTGAGTTTAGTTGGAAGACGATTCCAGAGTCTCGGAGCTGCGACAGAAAACGACCTATCACCCCAGTTCCGTTTTGAAGTTGGTTCCTTTAGGAGTGACATGTTGCTGGAGCGCAAATTGCGTGATGGAGTGTAGACTTTAAGCAGTTCAGAAATATAAATTGGAGCAATGTTATTAAAAGATTTGTGAACAAATTTGTGAAAGATTTGTGAACAAATTTGTGAAAGATTTGTGAACAATTTGGTGAAGAAACAATCAGTACACTTCGTAATAAACTTGGTCAGCTGCAGATTTTGATTATAGATGAGATTTCAATGGTTGGTCAGAAATTACTGTGTTATATCCATGGACGTCTAAGACAGATCAAGCAGTGTCGGAATCATACTCCTTTTGGAAATGTCAGTGTATTAGCTGTTGGAGATTTCTATCAGTTGCCCCCTGTGAAGGCAAAATCTTTGTACCAGCGTAATATTACAGCTGATCTGTGGAATGATAATTTCAAAATTGTTGAATTGAATGAAATTATGAGACAAAAGGAAGATGGACAGTTTGCAGAAACACTGAACAGATTACGAGTGAGAAGGAAGCATGAAGCATTAAAGGATGATGACATAAAAATGTTGAAAGGTCGTGAAACAGGACAAGAGTGGAATGATGCAGTCCATATATTCCCATGTAATAAAGAAGTAGATAAACAAAATATCAAGATTCTACATTCAAAGTGTTTTGATTGTGTATATATTGAAGCAAAGGATTATGAGACAGACTCCAGAAATGCTAAAATTAAACGAGGAAAACCCCTAAAGAAGTGTAATGGAAGCCTACCACAATCCCTGTTACTTGGTATTGGTGCTAGAGTTATGTTAACTAAAAACATTGATGTGTCTGATGGACTTGTTAATGGTGTCTTTGGAAGTGTAACAAAAATAGTTATGGCACAGGATAAATCTGATGAACCCAAGTGTATCAGAATTAAGTTTGATGACAACAAGGTTGGATTGAAACTGAGGAGACAATCTGCATCATCTTCAATTGATGAAGACAATGTACCCATTGAGATTCAGGAAGAAAACATTGGTAAAAAATGTGTACGACATCAGTTTCCATTGAAGTTAGCTTGGGCCTGTACAGCTCACAAAGTACAAGGAATGACAACAAATAAAGCTGTTGTATGTCTTGATCGTACATTTGCACCTGGACAAGCTTATGTGAGTCTGAGCCGTGTTACATCACTTAATGGTCTTGTCATTGAAGGGTTTCATGAGAAGTACATATATTGTAATGAAGCTGTAGCAGATGCTTTGAATAGTATGCCACCATTTATTAATGATGAAGGTACATCTATGGATACTACAGGATCATCTGTCGGTATGACTATCATGATGCATAACATCCAGGGATTACATACACATACGGACTTGAAATGCAACAGTGAAATGCTGAAAGCAGATTTTATTTGTTTGACCGAATCATGGACTGGAGATCAAATACAGTATGATATGCAATTGAATGACTTCAAAAGCTATCATCAACCAAGATGTTTTTCATATGATGGTTCTAGTCAATTAACTGAAATGTTAAAGCATCAATGTCATGGAGGTGTAGCAGTCTATGGTAAAACTAACAGATCAATGAGCAGACTTATGTTGCCAGTCCAAAATATAGAATATATTACTTTCCACATCATTTCCAATGTGTCATTAGTAGTTGTTGTTATCTATCGACCAGTATCCTATGTGCTAAGGGATTTTATATCTAATATGAAAATCCTTGTGAATGAACTGCAGAAAGTATCAAATAAATGTATAATAATGGGAGACTTTAATGAAGATATTCTTAATAGTGTAAAGACTATGTGTACCTCAAGTGTTGTAAATATGATGCGTGACCATGGGTACAAGCAGTGTGTTGTAGATGCCACAACTATGAAAGGAACATTGATTGATCATGTGTATGTGAGAGGTTTAGAATATGTTCAAACACAAGTAATCCCTACTTATTATAGCTATCACGAGGCTGTAAAAGTTGATTTCTGAATTAATACACATCTTATCCTGAAGTGGTTAATTAACATTTTGTATAGTAATTGGGTACAGGTGTGTCGGTAATATGCACACATCTTAACCTCCATTTATATGTTTTCTCATAATTAATAAAGTTGGTTCTCATGTGTGAGTGTCAAAAGTATGGTAATGACCTTAAAAACACAACATGTTGAGTAAATAAGTGAACATTCAATTACGTTGTATATACAGAAAGTGTAAAAGAGTGATGGTGCAATCCCATTCAGTGACGCTCCATCTTTGTTGACTTGTATTTGTTTTTCAATATGCATTTGACATACAAAATTGAAATACAGTAGATCCATATCTGACTATTACCAAAATTTGTCCATTTGACAAAAAATATATGTTGTGGGAATAGTAGGCCTTTGGTTTGAAGGTACCAATAATAACCGATGGGTCAGAATTGGGAGATGTGTCGAAGAGACAGGATATTTTTATATCCTTTAGTAGCAATAGCTAAGCTTTCATGCCTTACTCGGCAATCATCAGTTGCAATTAGTGGTTCCGAAGAGCCGGGTTGTCTCCTGTCTTGTAAGACATAGGAATGATGTTTTTATCAAACAGTTGGAATGTCTCCGTTTTATTTGAGTGAGAGAGTTCGTTGTTTTTATGTGATTTGTTCCTCTAATAAGGAAAGCAAAACATTGAGGCCTATCTGAATGCAACAAAGGGTTGTTTCGGAAGTATTTCCGAGAGTTGTGGGTTTTGTTGTATCAGCGGCCAGTGTTTGTTTATTGTATGATTCACATCGTTGTGGTTAACGAACGGATTATAGGTGGTTGAGAAAACAAGTGGTACTTCCATGTTTTGTATACCTTTTGGTTTACCTTGTGAATGAGTTTGGCTTGGTTTGCCAGTGGGTTTTTTGGAAGTTTAGTTATGCATTGGTTATGCAATTCTCAATCATTTTTTTGAAGATATTGATATCACTCAGGAGAGTATAACGGGTTGGTTTAGCAGATGTTGGAACAAAGTTTAAACCTTTACCCAGGGCAATTTTCCCAATTTGAGATGGCTTTGCTATGGATAGGTTTGTGATAAATTGTTCATTATTTTTTTGCTAATGTAGTCATTTGACTAGTATGGTATTGTTTGGTTTTATTCGAGCGCTCAAGTGAAAATCGTTTTGATTTATGTTTTGATTGTGAATGTTTCGCTTCTTTTGAAAATTTTCGTTTGGCCATGGTAGAGAGATAAATTTATATCTACTTAGTATGTTATACGTATCTAATAATAATATATACTTTTTGTTCGTATTATATTAACGATAGTAATAATAAAGCAATGGCAGGATGAATCTCTTTTGAGAATATTAATTGAAACCACAATCATTAACCTACATGAAAAGTAAGAAATTGTATACTTTTAAGGTGGCGTGGTGACTACACGTGCTACGCGCATCAAAGGACCACCAATTATGTTCTCTATCAGGAAATTAAAAGCAATGTTCCATCTTGATCATCCATAAAACGATGCTTGTACCATGCAGACGCTGACCCGGCCGGCCAGTGTAGTATGCCACTAGAAAAACACGTCGGTCCAACCAAACACCCTAATTGGCCCAACCATCAACCAATGATGGCTAACTGTAGGTATTATATTGGTCCGTGATTGGCCCAACTGAGGCCCAACAATTGGCAAAACCCCATTGGCCCAACCATAAATTTCAATATTGGCCCAACAATGGGCCAATGTTGGCCATCTGTAAAACTTAATTGGCCCAACAACGAACCAACATGTTGGCCCAACCGTGCCCCAATGAGCAAATCCAAATCGGGCCAATGTGGGACGCCAATGTTGGGCCAACAAATAAAACCTACGTTGGCCCAACGTAACCTTGCTATCTGGGAGGCAACTAGATTGATGGCGCTTTATAAATGCAGATTGGATTGGATTTGCATTGTGATAAGGCATGTTTTACGGCTTGTTACTCAGAAGCAGTTTTAGATACATGTACTTAAGACTCATTTCGTAACATTGGGTGATATATGGGCACTGCTGTAGAAAGACTGCAGTGTGCCCCCAGGTGACCCTCCATTCAGAAATTTGAAAAAATAGGTCCCCATTTGATGCTGCAGGATAAAAAATGTTAAAGTGTTGATTCATAATTATTTGTTCACTCTTTGAAGCCAACAAGTTAATCACAGGTTGACTCTGCAGCATCCATGTACAAATGAATGCTTATATAAAAAATATCTATATTTACCACATTTACATCTTTTAGGGGATTTGGTATATTATAAACTGCTACAAGACAGCACAAAGATTATGAATTTATAACCCTTTGTGCAAGTTGTCGTGCTGGCGTAAGCATAGCTCAATTGAGGAACAGTTGATCAAAGTTGACAATTGGATGGTTTTGGGGAAAGTAAAGGAGTGAGACAAATATTTTCTGTATTAAAAAAGTACAACTCTTTATTAAATATATAGAAAACTGTTTTAAAGAACTTACAAAATAAATAATAAGTGGGTCTTTCCACACGAATGGGTACATATGATAACTATTGGAGTGTGACATGGGAGGGTCAAATAAAGGCAACTATTTTGTCCTAATCTATTCCTGAACATTCCTAAGCATTTAATGATTGTGCATAACAAATAAGAAAATAATATTGGCACTTAAGAAATTACAGGATCATTTTTAAGACATGTTTGTAACATGGACAGACATTTTATTTTAAAATTGACAGGAAAGTGATAATAGAATTAAATAATTACTCAAATGCTTTTTCATTTACATCCCTAACCCCTTTTGGATTGTTCTGAGCCAAAACTAAGACATCTTCTTGGTATTTAAGAAATTAGCATGTGAAATATACTCCGTATGTAACATGGACAGACAATTTGTGACAAATGTCTGTCCACATTACAAACATAATATTTTGAAGATGATCCCCTGTTATTTGTTTAATACCAGGATGCCTAGGGTTGTCTTGATTTTTTTTAGGTAACAATCCTTAGGGGAATAGCATTATAAAGGGACAACATGTGGGTGAATAAATTTGTTCTATTAGTACTTTTAGTCAATTTCTAAATAAATGTCTGTCCATGTTACAAACATATATCTTAAAGAAGATTCCCTTGTAATTACTTAGAAAGTTGTCTTAATTTTTGAAAAGCACAATCCTCAAGGCACTTGGAATGTACACAGAAAAAAGTTATGAGTAAAAAGTACTTTATTTTATTATCAATGTCCCATGTTCCTAAAATGTCACACTTTTGTACATTAGTGTGGAAAGACCCAAATACATAATTTCGTAAGTTGAGGTTGGTGTTAAAAGTAAAGACAAAGTATATGTCAGAGCTATACGAAATAGTTTGCGTGGGTAGTGAACTGTTTACAATGTTTACATGGCCCAACTGCCAGAGATTCACTGTCGGCAATATACATTTTACTGGATGAAAGTTTACAATTTACATACCTTCAAGTGAAACTAAGTAATGAAGACCCCTTCCATTAATTGTGCAACGATTCTCAAATGATCAGTTAACGTTGGACGTTAAACCATATGTGTACAATCCCTATCTGTGCACGAAATCAATACTTGTATCGTGTACAATCCCTATGGCAAATTCCCTTACTGCAAAACCACTGAATACGAGTTGAATGAGAACAAAACGTGCACTTTTTTATTGCTATGGCAAAACTCAGAAACTACAGAACATGTCTCGACAAAGACGTATACTTTATATCCAGTGGAAATCATGATAAGATCATATTCACGTTTCAGTTGCATAAATGAGCCAGTAATTTTCAGTCATTATGTTCATCTTAAACTAGGACGCCGATTCCATGCCCCGTTTCTAGAAAGTCTGCTCTGATCGTGACGATACTGTCCATTTAACATCTTTACACCAATTGTGTTAATTACATGATTGATGGTCAGTAGTATCCCAATGCGTGCATAAAAATAAATAGGAATCTTGTAAAAGTGCCCATGTACAATGTACGTGCTACAATATGAATCTGATGTTTTTGGCAGAAAAAGTTGAGGGTATCTTCTATCAAGAGCCAGTATGAAGTGTGGTGTAGCTGGTCTGTGTCGGGCTTCCTGAAGACGATGGCACATGCTGTGACTGTATACTAAGTACCGTTGATGACTTGAACAGTTACTACACTGCAGTTGGATGTTGTGTCAACGCTGTGTCAGGTGCTGTAGGCTGGAACTCAGTGTGGGTTATGATACGTCAGAGTCAACATGCTGTAAAAAATAATAGGAAGGTTTTATAACTAAGTACATGGAGCAAGAATAAAGTATTTGAAATTCCAGACAAGTTGTAATTTATGTGAATGGGGAAAATAGTGTATAATTTTGGAGTAGTTGGGCCATTAAAATTGGAAAGGGCATTGGCCATTTTCAAAATTGCACAGTGTCAGAGTCAACATGCTGTAAAAAATAATAAGGTTTTATTATAAGTACATGGAGCAAGAATAAAGTATTTGAAATTCCAGATAAGTTCTAATTTATGTGAATTGGGAAAATACTTAGTGTATAATTTTGGAGTTGCTGGGCCATTAAAAATGGAAAGGGCATTGGCCGTTTTCAAAATTGCACAGAATTATTCTTGACAATGTGTAATAAATTAAAGAAATGTTCTCACATGAAAACTCACATCAAAAGAGAAAGGTATTTAAGGAAAAAATTGGCGAGTCTGATATAGTTTAATGACGTCTGAGAGAAGCCTCACCAGGGAGCAGGACTTACAAGTACATGTATTGTGTCATGAATATTGTGGATTTTTCCTGTCAAATAATTGTCTATGTAAGTTGATTTGTATCTGATCTTGAGAAGGGTCAACAATTAAGGACAAGTGCATTAAACAATCACTACTTAACGTTAATTTGTACACAAACTGAAGATTTTTTTGAGAAAACAAAAATTACAAAATACGGTTTAACTGTTAGTAATTCAAAAATAGCGGAATTCATCATGCTCAATTCCCTATAACCAATCTTCCCAAGCCTTCCCAGTTGATATCTGATCGTCGGAGTGAGAGAATGGTTCAGTTTTCAAAGTCCTTGTTTCAGTTACGACGGTCACTGCTAGTGGTTGTTCCGCCATATTGCTACTGGTTAACCTAACGATGTGTATATTACTGCACTTAGATGTACGTAAAACATCTTTTACAATTTTCCTTTTTGCTAGAAATGTATGCTATCGTATGAAAATAATGCTCACCGGTGATAGTTCAGCTTTCATCCTCGTAGCCAATGTAATGGACTCATTATAATTATCAAAATGAAACTGAAAGGAATCGGACGCACTCTGCTTTCATTTCATTTAGGAATGCAATGACTACACAGCGTGTGTGTACTACTATATGGAATCTATGTATTATTATTGCGTACAAAGATCGTCATTAATTGGACTCGCAAACAAGTCCCACGTCATATCTGTTTGTGTATTATGTACAAAGATATATGGAGAATTACTGCCGAATAAGGAAGCGACTTGGTCACATCAACTTTTTCAGTGCATGTGTTTTGTACACAGATACAAAATGCGCTATAAATGATGTCATGATGACGTCACAAGACATTGCAGGCCAAAAGGCACATCTACAATACCCCACAAATGTATAACTGAAAAAAGTTTGATGATCGGGTGTATACTTCTTGAGCTATGGTGATAACAAGATTGCCTAATTAAATATTCACGTGACTATAACTAAGCTAATTAATTAAGAATTTTAGTCTAATGACATTTAGAAACTACGTCAAGGCATAAGCTTCCATATGGTATATGATTTGACTCTTTCTGATATTCCTAAGAAGAACTTTTGCCACCAAGACCTCTCACACGTTAAGGCAATAGGGTTTTGTCGGAAATAAAGAATAAGAAAAACAAATAATAATCTTGACAGCAACAATAGCTGTTCCGACTATCAGGTCGTAACAGCTAAAAATAAAAATCTCGACAGAAACAAAGGCTGTTCCGAGTCTCTCGGGAACAGCCAATAATGAACATTTATATAGCGTCCATCCATGAAACATGCTCCTGGGCGCTTAACAAAGAAAGACCTAAAAGATTAAACGTTATTACATGTAAAATTACAGTTATAAACATCAATTCAGTAAGTTAATCAAATTAAAATTAAAATTAAACCAAGTCAAGAAATTAGATCAAATATTAAATTAAATTACAGAACAAAACGGACCCCAAAAATGTAATATCAAATGTTGCTATATAAAAATTACAACTATAAACATCAATTCAGTAAATTAATAAAATTACATTAAGTCAACATGTACACACTACAAATTTTTTAACCTTTGTGTCAATATACATTATGATATACATTAATTAGTGGTTTAAAAAGCATATTTAAAAAGATGTGTCTTAAGACCAGCTTTAAAACTTTCCACATTGTTGGCTTCCCTAATCTGCCTAGGAAGCTGGTTCCACAGGTGAGGACCAGTAACAGAGAACATCATATCACCTGCAGATACCAGTCTCGCTCTGGGGCGTGTCAGCAGAGTCACATCACTTGCAGAACGGGTGGACTAACAACAGGCTTAGTAGTAACAAGATCACAAAGATACTCAGGACAAAGACCATTCAAACATTTAAAAATAAGCAAGCACAACTTAAACATAATACGATATACTTAACAGGAAGCAATGTAACTGCATTAGAGCTGGAGTGATGTGTTCATACTTCTTGTGACCAGTAAGTAACCTAGCGGCCGAATTCTGAACTCGCTGTAAGGGGACAAGGGTGGTGTCGGGGAGACCAGATAGAACAGCATTACAATAATCAATAATTACAATAATCAATACGAGAAGTGACTAACATATGGATTACTTGTTCTGTAGCCTGACGAATAATGAAATATGAATAAAGATTGGTGGCGATAAAGGGGGTAATTCTTTTAAGATGGCTTTTCAAATCGCAAACGTTCCGAAGCCAAACTCTCTGTTAAACACAGTAGTATTTGCATGCTTTGAGGCAAGGGATTCTTTTGCCAACCTCCAGTGCACTCTCCCCCCAATAATGGACCAGATCAGCCGGCTTTCAAACCAGAAGTGGCGGTAAGTGTATCAAATGTTATATACTGATTTACAGTTGCAATATTAGCTTTTCAAAAAATCAATCAATGTGCATGTACAACTTGGAAGTCCCACACTTCAACCTTTTTACTTTTTCACAAAATCTTTCATATTAACATTGTTTTCTCCAGAAACCGATCTCTGAGGCTGTTTTGCTTTGGCGATTACGAGCTGCTAAACAAGCTGTATGGAATCAATGGATGTAATGGTAAGTGCATATTCGTCAATGCTATTTACAGTTTCTGTGAGCTATAAATGTAGGAAAATGTAGCAGGCACTGCACTACTCTACTCGTGGTCGAGCGGTCTAGCGCACCGAACTCAAGTTCTGGTGTTGCCAGCAGCAGGGTGTGGGTTCGAGCCCCGGTCGAGACACTTGTGTCCTTGAGCAAGGTACTTAACCATAATTGCTTCGTCCTTCGGATGGGACGTAAAGCCGTAGGTCCCGTGTGTTGTGTAATGCACGTTAAAAAAAATGCGCCTTGAGCACCACTTAGTTGGTGGATACGTGCGCTATATAAGTCCACTTATTATTATTATTATTATTATTATTATTATTATTATTATTATTATTATTATTATTATTATTATTATTATTATTATTATTATTATTATTATTATTATTATTATTATTATTATTATTATTATTATTATTATTATTATTATTATTATTATTATTATTATTATTATTATTATTATTATTATTATTATTATTATTATTATTATTATTATTATTATTATTATTATTATTATTATTATTATTATTATTATTATTATTATTATTATTATTATTATTATTATTATTATTATTATTATTATTATTATTATTATTATTATTATTATTATTATTATTATTATTATTATTATTATTATTATTATTATTATTATTATTATTATTATTATTATTATTATTATTATTATTATTATTATTATTATTATTATTATTATTATTATTATTATTATTATTATTATTATTATTATTATTATTATTATTGGATAAAGTTCTGGGTAACTTTAAAGTCCAGAGACAGGCATACCACGAAAAAGCTTTCGTCGGCAACCATGTCCACAAATGTTGCAAGGTAATCCGAATTCAACAAGTTTTTTTTATTTTGGATCGGATGTTGTTAATTGTGGTATACGTAATATTTTACCAGGGAAATAAATAATCATTGGTTTTTTTTTCAGCCTGAAGTTATAGAAGCGCTAACATCTCGTCACCGTTTTCACGAAGTGCCAATTGGGGAAAATCGCAATTTTTATCGAGTTTGATTTTTTTCGATATTCTGAATTACTTCATTGAAATCTACAATCCCACAAATTTACAGGGTCTAAAAATCATTAGTTTTGTAATTACACTAATTGGCCAAGGGCAAAATGGGTGCTCAAGACCAATTTGCGTTTTCACGAAGGGACAATTGGACCACAGAGCATCGAGCTTTAAGTAATATCTATGTTTTAAACGTACCATGTCACATTCAAGACGCAAGATACATGTAAAATGTGTGCCCTATGTGAAAGAACAGATTTCAAACTTTCCAAATATGTCAACTTTTCAACAAAGGGACGATTAATCACAACATAATTAATAATTTAAGACAATAATCCCTTCGAGAAAACGCTCAAATCAACATAACTTTCCCAATTGCAGCGTGCGCCACTACCGACCTATAAATAGCTCACAATTGTCTCTTCGTGAAAACGCAAAAACTGCTTCGTCCCCAATTTTCCCTCATAGCGTGCGTACATATCCAGAATTATACGGGTACCAGCTTCACACTGGTTCACGATATGTCGATAAATCCGCATAGTTTTGTACACGCGCTGTAAGGACAAAACTCACGCGCAAGGCGTTTTCCGTTTTCACGAAGTGCCAATTGGATCGAGCTATTTATAGGTCTGTAGTGGCGCGCTATGCCTTTCCGTTTTCACGAAGGGACAATTGAGAGCAAAATAAGCCGTTTCTAGCGTTTTCACGAAAGGACAATTGTATTAATAAATCAATTACGCCGTAAATAATCGTCATGTTGTTGAATAACTTGTACATTTGAGAAGTTTGAAATCTGTATTTTCAAACAGTGCACATAAATTGGCAATATTCTGCGTTATTGGTGGTGAAACTACAATTTCAAAAAGTGAGCAACTTAAAACTCGATTATCTCGAAACGTGTATTTTGTGCTGTGTGGCCGAATTGGCACTTCGTGAAAACAGTGACGATCTGTTCCACTGCAAAAAGTTGAGGAGCATCTTACAGATGACATTCCTATTGGTGCCCAAAATTGCCTCCTCCGTCAGGCAGCAACAAACCGCAACAACTTTCGAGACATCTTCATGAAGTTTGCGGATGCGCATCATGCCATTAATCATTCAGAGCAAATTGATCCTGATGAAATCCAATGAATAGGTACGCTACTAATTGTTTGCAGCATAATCTGATGTTTTGATTCATATTTACAATTATAATAATTTTTCACCCTCAACGTCCACGGCTCTCTAAATCCATTGCAAAATCTCCCTATTTTAAAATCGTCTTGGCGTCGACTTGCACTCCTTGTATGGCAATGATACTTCTAAATAAGGTACATATGACCTTTAACCCTAGTGACGTACCCTCTAAAAACAAATTCCCGCCGATTTAAAACGTTTGAGACCAGTCAAAAATAATAACTAAACGCAGTGTTACTTATTATTATTTATATTTCTGGTAATGAAACCAAGGAAGCCTCAGAAAAGCGCACTTAAGCACTGTAAGCTCGAAAGCCTGAGGAAACCTGTAAACAAGGGCGCTTGCAATGTGAACCAGAAACACCGGGGTAAACCCCTTACTCTTCCACGAAAGTGTTCTGGGTTCTTTTACGTGCATTACTTAATCTAGTACACGGGACCTACGGCTTAACGTCCCATCCGAAGGACGAAGCAATTATGGTTAAGTATCTTGCTCAAGGACACAAGTGTCATGACCGGGGCTCGAACCCACACCCTGCTGCTGGTAACACCAGAACTTGAGTTCGGTGCGCTAGACCGCTCGGCCACGAATTGTTTGTCCTAGAGAAAAATTGTAACCACTGATATAAAGTAGAAAAGTTACTCCATAATGTCCTTCAAAAATCAGTGCAAAATCTTGAGTGCAAGTCGGAGCCCCAACGAGAAGAAGTTGCGGAAAACAACTTAATTGACTGGAGACACACTCGTCATGGACGCCAACGCCATGAACGAACAACTCACACAATTGCTCCCAGCAACGGGGTGGACTTCCGATGAGTTGCAACAACGAGACGATAGATACCCAGGTAAGATAAACTATGACAGTTTATTCCGGGGAACAACTGGGGATAATTTTGATACGTAAATATTCTGATATTTCCCGAAAATAACCTCACAAATTTGCCAAGATGATTGATACTTTTTATGAGAAACGGTTGGAATGGGGAGGGGTGGCACAATAAATAACGGCTGTGTCGATGCAATGGTCCCATGTATTGTGTTGGTACTAGAGCGCGTGTTGTCACATGTCCTATTGGGCGCTTCTACTTGACGACTGTTGTATGAATACATGAACATCGTTGCACAGCCAACGCACAGAATATATTTTTTTCTGAAGCAAAGGGTACATCAAACAGAAGTACTTACCATTTCTCTGCGTTCACAACAAAGGTTGGCCATTCTGTGTGTACAACTTACTCCCACAGACAATTCGAAACAAACTGTCTTGTCAATTATTTAAAAAACCCAGATCATTTTTTAATTAGGGACATTTCCTCCATGAGCAACAGTAGCTAAAGAGCTACCTTCACTACTCAAATTAAACAACATTCAGGGCCTTGGAGTTCAATTTATTTTTGTTAAAGTTACTTTATAATTGTAAACTAACATTGTGTTCTTGTATTTAAATAAATTTTTGTTCCCAGAAATTTTAGTTTACAATTTATCAACATTGTTACCTTTCTGTTTGAGTTCACGTGTTTAGCGAAGATGTCCTATTTATTATTAATTTCTTGAATTGGTGAGTTGTTTCTTTGTTTTCAAATAATTTTGTATTTTGTTGTAGTCTTTTTGGGACACATGTTATAATTTTCTAAATAAATAGACTGTTTCATACTTCAGGCAAAAACAAATTTGACATAAATTTGAGGCAAATTATTCTCCCATTTCAACTGTGCTCAACTTTTGCAACTTTTTGCATAATTTGTATTCGCGTGAGACATGAACAGGGCTGAACACATACACAGTTGTTGACCCAAAATTATTAAAGGAAGACAAACTCTTGTTTCAGCCAATAGCTTTCTGAGAAAACATGATAAAGGTAAATATCTTTAGTAATAGGCTTGGGCGATATCGATATTTTTCATCCACGATATATCGTCAAACATATATCGCGATTTCCGATAATATCGCGTTTATTTTTTTTCACGCATGAGTACTTTAGAGCCGATAATAACAGGAATGTACCCATAAACACGCGTCACAATAAATTGCCAGTGCTTATCGGAGAGACGTGGAATCGCAGCGTTCACTAGTGCACCATGGCCAGAAGTAGTTCATTTTGTTTCTCACTTCCGAAAGCTGAAGACTTCCTAAGTTTTTTCCATGGAATTTCTGACACAACTGACAATCGAGGATTTTTTTTAATCACGATATATTTTTTTCTTCGCGATATATATTTTTTTATTGCAATATATTTTTTCATCGCGATTTGCCGATATCTCGAGAATTTGTAAAGTTCTCGATATCATAATCGAATGAAAAAAAATATCGCGATATTCGATATTATCGTGTCATCGCCCAAGCCTATTTTAGTAATAAGCGAAATAAGTAGTTTATTTATTCATTCTTACCATTACTAGATACATGTAGGCCTAGAGGCTATGTTCTTAGTTAAATTTAGTAATTTGAAATGCCATTATGATTCATGCTACTTTTGTCTATTTTTTTTCTTTATTTGATAATACATTTTTTTGGGTGGTATTTATGTTGATTATAGTCTCCATTCCAACATGTTTGTACAGTGTTAGTAATTGCCTTCTTTTGTCACTATTTTTGAAATATTTAGATCACTGGCTGAAGGATTCTTCTGTATGTACATATGCATTACTTGAATGCATAAGAAGGATTTGCCTAGACGACCCACAGCTGTCATACAGGAAAACATTTCCGAGGGTGATAAAGACTTTGGGGGTTCCAGTACCAACAAATATAAACAGCCTCCTGTGTAAAATCAAGTGTCGTGTCGATCATGCAGAGGCAGCAAATGATGTTCAACTTCTCCAAGAGCCATACACAAGTCACAATGTGCAAATTGGATCTGCATGTGATGCTGCAGGAATTAATGTTGAATGGCTCTGTGGTTTAATGAACCACCTGTACACCAACCAACCATCACAAACGGCATTGTTGTGGAATTGTTTAACTATAGATCGAGACATCAAGTTTCTTGGGAGAATGTCCTCCTCTGGTGGAAAAAGCTCTTTCCGTTAGATGTGAATGAAACCCCTTCCATTGGAACAGTGCGAAGCAGCTGGTTGGTTCTTGCCAACCAAAAGAAGAAGAAAAAAGGAAATGTGGAAAAAAGGAAATTTCTACACACATATGTTTGGACGCGACCCAAACGTCCCTCTTGATCAGTTACTAAATATTAATGGTTTGGTTTGAAAAAAATGCATAAAAACAAACCGTTTCAGATTCTTTCTATCTTCAGACAAAAAGTATTTCAGTTGCTTCATTGTCCTCTCTTTTGCTGTTCTTGCACTCACTTCAGGTGATCTGCATGCATTTGACGTGCTTTTCCCAATTTCAGCCCACGTTCTCAGTGGATCGCCTTGAATGAAATTAAAGACGGTATACATGGAAATTAAACTAATTCAAGCCTGTGATTTCTCACTAGTATAAGCCCCTCCCCCTATTTTTTTTTCGGTATCAAAATAAAACCTTGCAGTGCTTTAAAATTTTCTGGAAAAAACATATTTTCCAACATCATAAAGTTGTGTATTTTTGGAGATGCAGAGTCAGTATGAATTGCATTACATTCAGAAGTTCAGATTCTAGAATAAGGCAGATCTCCTTGGACCATTTTTGACATGCCTCAAGTCACACTTATGTTGATAACCATGACCATGATGGAAACTGGGGGTGATAAATACTAGAATAAAAACAAAACAAATGATTATGCTATTTAGAGATCCCCAGCAAGTTGCCATGATTATGAGTTACTTCAACTTGACTCCAAGCACCATTTTATCAGGCCTATAATTCGTCGGCGTTTTCACGAACTGGCGAATCCGCCCACGCAGCAGAAACACAGCATTTTGAGAAAAGCGGTTTTGAAGTTGGTCACATTGAAAATGTATTTTCGTCGGTCTTTTAACCGAAAGTGTAAAATATTTTCTAGTGATACGGTGTTGTATAAGTTAAATAACATGAATAGATACTTGTTTCTTTATTTGAATGTTTTGTTACACAGCTGTTAAGTTCGAAACGGATTCGCCACACACAGTGTGCAGATTCGCCACTTCGTGAAAACGCAAAATGCTGAGCACAACGGATTCGCCACACACAGTGCGCGGATTCGCCACTTCGTGAAAACGCAAAATGCTGAGCACAACGGATTCGCCACACACAGTGCGCGACGTAATCGCCATTTTGTGATAACGTTAAACAAAATATTTAAGATCAGAGCAAATTCACCAAACACCTAACGGATCGCTGCCAATTGGAACTTTAAATTTGATTTATGGACGATTTAGGCCTAGGTTTATTCACGAGGGTATCGTGCGTCATGTGATGGTATAGTTTCATTTGTTTTCATCTTTTTAGGGGCGGTGGGATTGTGCTAAATTTACAATCCAGGGGTTCCAGTGCAGTCACAGTGTCAGAAATTGTTTAAAATATTGTTTATTATCAAGGGGTTAAATGGCCTCCAACTTTTAGATCGCTAATACTCATTCAGCACTCAGATTGTTGATCTAATAGGAAGCATTACAATGACTGTAGGCTCATTACAAAGTGTAATAGCGACACCAAAACAGAAGCAAAAATAAAGTCACTTGTCATTCTACTTCTTGATTATTTTTTTATATTTTATTTAACTGTTAAAAAGTTTAACTTCTTTGGAAATCAGTTTACAATAAATTAATAACAACAAATTTAAAATAACACTTTTTTAAGTTAAAAATTCATTGTTAAAAATTCATTCGGAAATCTTGTGAAATGAAAAACCCTGCAAGTTTATTGGAATTTCTGTGAATGCCAATAATCACATTAACAAAAAATCTAAGTTTTAAAACTTGTGCATATGTTACAAAAGTAGATTTGTACAGGCTAAAATGGGCATTAAAACAGTTCCCCTAATCTTGTTTAACTGTTACATGCATTGTAAATAGATGTAGGTGTTACAAAGTTCATTCCCATTATTGCACAACCTCAAATTTATTTAGACATAAATATGAATTAAAAACCATCTCCAAAGTTGCTTTTTCCTTGTTGTGACTGTTTCAGTTAGTATTAAGTTTTAATATTATAAATAAAATGTGATATACTTATACAGTATAACAAATTGCACTTAATGTCAACATAATTTGCAATCAATTAAAACTTAAACTAAAATGTTTTGGACTTTGATCAATCAGTACCTTCCCTTTTCTTATAAATAAAACTTTAAGTCTTGACATTTATATAAAGAGCTGGTTGATTCGTTTTAGCAATGCCGCAAAAGGAAATTACATCGACAAACTCAGGGGTGAGATTGCATGCAAATTAAAAATCCTGAAAATTGGATAACAGTTTCCTCTTGGTCACGGCTGTTTCAAGCCGATCCACGTAACGTAAATAAAGTTTATCAGATCGTTTGTTGAAAATTATTTACTCCAATAATGAGTGATTAGCTCTAACTAAGATGGCGGCGTTTTTCCTCCGTCACTATGCCGCAAAACTTTGAATAAAAACATTAATTTTGGAAATAATACTAATGTAAACAATGGTTTTATTATAAAAACTTCCATAAGTCTCTATTTCCTTGATGTTCATGATGTTATAAACACATTTTAATTGTTGAAAATGAAATAAAACAGTATTTTAGGACTCACTGTGCGTAAATTAATAAAAACGCCGATCGAAAAAATGAGGATGCATTTTGCACGCAAATTAAATGAAAATAAGTTTTGTAGAAGTAATGACCACAGTTTTTGGTAAAAACATTCCCGTTTTCAATTTACTTAGGAGAATTGGCCTGAGGGCAGCTCTATTTTTAAAGTTATAAGCAACGAAGTTGGCGCATATTTCACGTCAACGTTCTGTTTACATAATAGTTTGTACACGGACATATACATACTACGCGTATACTGTACTACGGGATGTAAACAACACACACACCGCGCCGTGGCGCGAAATTCAATAAGTTAATTTCAATGTAATACGTGGGCGCATTGCATGGGCTCAAACACACACACACGCACAGACATCAACGTTACAACATGGAACAAGGAGGCGATAGAAATATTCATATTCAGTTGTTTTTTTAGCTTTATTTTATTTCACATTATGGAATATCATCAGTCAGTATTAACAAAATTATGCCGTGTATGTGGGAGAAGGTTGGAAACTGCCAAACAAAAGCAAGCTGGTAAGAGTTACACTAAACCTGTAGACTGCTCCAAATACAGAAAAGAAATATATGCTGTGTTTTCGATAAGTACGTGGGAAGATGACACTGAAGTACACCCTGAATCTGTATGCTACAAATGTTCCTGATCTCTACGCTATGCCCAACATGGTGACAGATTAAATAGTACATCAAATATTAAACATGAATATGCAATTTGTACACCAAGGCTGAACTGGAAAGCACATCCCAGGACAGGTGAATGTGAAATATGTAGAGTGTTCCTGAAACAAGGCGAGGGGGGTCACCAACCAAGCCGAAGTCGGCCAGGTCATTCGGCAGAAATTCAAGGCCACACGTCTAATTTGCCTTCGAACCTTTTTGGATTAGAAGAGGATAATAATTGTACTGTAAGCCCGTTGCTTGAAATATGTGGCAAATCTTCTGAAGAAGAAAGTATATTTATATGCCCAATTTGCCAGTGCATACTGAGCACCCCACCATTCAAACACCATGCGAACATAACTTTTGTGCCATTTACTTATCTAACTGGTTTAAGTTCAACTCCAAACTGAGGTCCCATGTCCAGTGTGTAAGCAACTTCTACACTTCACCCATGTATCACCATGCCCTCGGATACTACGATTTCAGCTAAGCACCTTAATAACGGCTTGTTCAAAATGTGGTTCAATGGGAAAATTAAACAAAATGGCTGAACATGAATGTCCCATCAAACAAACTTCATGCCATTGTAAGATATGCATTGCACCGAATGTAACATCATCATCCTCTCCAACAAGAGAGTCAGAAATTACCAAGGCAGCAAAACTTCTTCAAAAAGTGGCTTCACAGCATGTAAGAGGGACCCCAATTCCACCACAAATTGAAGCTGCTACTGACAGATGGACATGGCACAAACTGAAAATAAATGGCACTGCTAAATTGAAGACCCCTGGTAGGGTAAGTGCAAATTTTAAAATCACTTCCAAATTACGTACAGAAAGTTAAGCAAATTAAAATACATTGATGATGTAGTGTGAAAAATTAATCGCTGCTCAAATAATAGTACATGTACAGTCTGTTTTATGCATGCGTCAATAAATTATTTTCAGAAATATCTCACTGAAAAAATTACACTTTAAAATTGCTGGCGAAATAGGGAACCACATAGAATATGCATCTTTACATACTCAGATTTTTACAATTACAACATTTTATTTTGTTTAGATAATTTGAATTTTGCTTGCTCTACAAACTAAAATCAAAAGAAAACCAACATATGGGGGGTGAGGGGCTATTACAATATTTTAAACATACTTATAGAAGGCCACTCTGTCACCTCTACATTGAAGTTTTTTTTGTGAGGGCCTCAATTATGTGGCTCATACTTAAATTGAGAATTTATTATGTTTTTTTTTGAATTTGTATTTCAGTCCGCCTGTGTGCAACTGAAACGACAGAGCTCTGAGATCTCAAAGCCATCAAACAGCCAAGTGACCTCAAAACAGCCATGTGATAAAAGCATGCCCCCTGATCTGTCACTGGCAATGATGAGAGATTGTCAGTTTGCATGGGAGCAGATTCGGAAACTGCGAAGGTAGTTGAGGGTGTTAATGTACTTGATCATTTCAGTGATTACATAATAAAATTAAAAGGGCAGTATCGTTATGATCTGAGCATACTTTTGATAGGGCATGGAATCAATGTGCTAGTTTAAGATTAACACAGTGACTAAAAATTACTGGTTCAATTATGCAGCAGCAGCGGTAATATGACCTTATCATGTGGGGTATTATGGCAGTCACTGAGTTAATCTAAAACTAGCTTTCCGATTCCATGCCCAGTTGATCATATCGATAATGTCCCTTTAATGCATCGCCATTTTGTTTAAAATATTTTACCAGCAATTTCCAGAAATGATTTATTCAACTGGCACAAACACTTTGAATTGAAATATTTCACAACAAAATTTTTCAGAAGTTGGTTTAACATTTATGTATTAAGCACACCATATCTAAAATATACAGTGTATGGCTCTCTTAATTATTGAGTTGCAAAGGCTTTACATTATTATGTACAGTGGTGGATCCATTTCTAGAACCATCCGAGTGTACATGGTGTGCTTTTTTCAATATAAATTACTCTAATAATTATGAACAGATACCTAGGGACACTTGGAGTTGCACTCACATCAGAGCGAGAGATGCGGAAACGTCAAAACATCCTCTTGAATGACAACTTGCATGGCTCTCTCCAACCAATGCTCTTTCCATCTAACAAGGCTAGTGGAGTCAGCGGGTTTATCACAAGAGATGTTCCTTTTGTCTGTGTGAAGGACCTGCCCTCTATGGTATTTGACTACCTTGACAGACACCAATCGTAAGTGCATACTGTATGTACAGAGAAGAAAAATATATATATATCTTGTTATTTAATGGGAAATCTGGTTGTACTGGCATGGAGACATATTTGTTCATAAAATAATTTACAATCACAGTACTGAATCAATGACCAATCAGACATTAAATCATTTTTTTACAGTATTAATGTACACAACTATTTTTGCAAGGCACAGTGTATTTTGCAGGTATCTGACATAATAAAACAAATTATCTTAACCTACAAGATGATTGAAATGTAAAATTTTTTAATTACTGGTCAAGATTAATCATATTTGTTTCCATTTTCTAGGAAAGATGCACTGACTTGGCATAATGGAGTCATTCCCAAAAACGAAATTTGGATCAAAGTGGGCGGAGACAAAGGAGGAAACTCCTTTAAACTTGCTTTTCAGATTGTGAATACTGAACATCCAAATTCTCTCAGAAACACAGTGGTTTTCGCATGTTTTGAGGCTCCAGACTCAACTGCCAACCTGCAATATATTATTCCTGTTTTGAACCAAGTGTCTTCACTTCAAAGTCAAACATGGAGGTATTTTAAAATATTAAGGTGGAAATTATGTGTATTATTTATAAAATTAATAGCAATATACAATTAAATAAATAGGTACTTACAAGTTCATATGTGTCACCATCATCCTCATCAGTGGTCTCTCCCCATGTATGCTCTATCAGTTGCACTTGTCCTTAATGAGACGTTGCAATGATTGTCCATGATACGTGGTAAAGATTTTGTCACACCTGCTGCAAACATGAGTTGAAACAAAGAATATTAAACTGACAGTAGTTTGTCTTACATTGATCAATAAATAAACAATATTAATTTGTGTTATTTGTTCATGTTTTATGCAGAAAGAAAACACTTCGTGTATTTGTGTTTGGAGATTATGAGCTGCTTACCAAGATATACGGGATTTGTAGCTGCAATGGTAAATTGACTTTATGTCTCTCAATTTTCCCATGAATATAGTAAGTAATGTAGTCTATTATAAACTATTTAATTTTCATTATACTTATAGTACACTTTTTTTTTATTGATAGCCCGTTACTGTTGCTTATATTGCCACACATCAAAGACTGCAATGCAAGTTCCCCTAGATCAACGAGATGCAGGTGTCCAATACAGAAACCTTGACTCACTAAGCAAAAGCTACATGGCCTATAGAGAAGATGGCTCCCATAAGGTTCGAGCAAAAGACATCTCCCACAGTGTCATTGCCAAGGCAATGATTCCAGTTGAGATTGACCATGTAAGTACAAGTTATTATTTGCAGATTTTATTTTCAAGCTGTAGATATTCGCTGCCAACACAAATTTAGCATTTTCTCAGAAAAAAATATAATACTTTAATTTTGCATATATACTTATATACAGGTTGTACTTCCAAGTCTCCATATATCCCTTGGCATCTACAAAAAGTTGTTTGATATGTTTGAGATGAGCTGTCACAAGATCGACCTTGAATTGTACAAATACTCAATTGAGTTTGCAGAAGAGGATGACAACAATGCTACCAACTTTGAACAGCAAGTTTCAGCAGAATTTGAAAGGCAGCAAAAGCTTGAGAAAGATTTGTCCGCTAAAAGGAAAGAGCTGGAACAACTTGAAGAGGAGCTACCCCTGCGATTTTTGAAACCAAATATGCAAAATGCAGGAAAGGTTTTTGAAGGAATGGCACGTAAAGCTTTCAGTCTTCGCCTTCAACTACAGGAAATGGTAATTTAAAGATTTTCTTCAAAATCATGGGACAAATGCAAATTCAACTGAAAGCACTTGTTCAGTCCTCAAACTTTGTATTTAATTTTTGTTAACAGGAAAACACAACTGCTGAACTACCCTTTGGTACAGGACCCATTGCAGGAGGTCTGGATGAAACACTAAAAAAACACAAAGTTGAAAGACAAGCATATCACGGCAAGGCATTTGTTGGAAATCACGTACAGAAGTGTTGCAAGGTAATTATTCATACTAATTAGCTTCAAATTTATATTTGAAGCATGTAGTTTTTATGATGATAAACATGTCTTTTTCTGTATTACATATGTCTGTGTATTCAGGTTGAAGTCATCAATGACCTGACATCCACGCCCAAGAGGGTCATGCAAGAACTCACCTGTGACCGTATTCCAGTAGCAAGACATCAAGGCCTGATCCGGGAAGCAGCATCAGTCGGCGAAACCTTCAAGGATATTTTCATGAAGTTCGCTGACGTGCATTTTGCAATAAACCATGCCCGAGTTATCACACATGAAGACTTGAGTCGCATTGGTATGTAGTAAAAAGTTCTTATCAAAGCTAATGCTAACATTCCTGACATGGTAGGGATCATGACGAAACTGGCTTGAAACTTGCTGTGAAGTGTTAATGTATCAACGATGGTTATATGTATTTTTTCTTTCTTTCAGACTCATGTATCATCAATTTCATGGCGACATACCGGAGAATGTTCCCAACACATTCTGTAACCCCCAAAATGCACCTGCTTGAAAATCATGCAGTGGAGCAGCTTCGGAGATTTGGTGTGGGGTTCGGCCTTTTGAACGAGCAGGGTGGTGAACTTGTGCATACCGAGTTCAATAGAACCGGTCGTGCTGTCCATGGCATGAGGAATGATTTGCAGCGTCTTCTCACCATCATGAGGCGACATCATACAAGCACCGTGCCAGAAGTGCAGGCAGAGTTCATAACTGCGGTCAAAAGAAGAAAAGAAGAATAGATAAAGCAGTCTGTATGACTTTTGTACATACTATAAGCACAAAGGCTTTAACCCCCCCCCCCCTAAAAAAAAAAATAATAATAAATAAATAAATAAAAATACAAATTGGAGGAGTTGGAGACATACTAAATCACAGTAAATGTATGATTTACAGAGCAGCCATACTGGGAAAAAAATAAAACCATTAAAAATATAAACTTTTCTGCATAGAAATGGTCTGCATTGAAAAATACAAGATAACACATTGTTTGATATTGATTGAATGTGCCTCATTCATTCCTATAAATGTACAACTGGAGTATGTGTCACAATCATTCTCATAACATTCCCATAATTATATTGGCATTCCTGTAAATGTACTTAATATTGCTATTGTGATTTGAGGACATGATACAAGTTATAAATGTCTGGAATACACAACCCCTCCATAAATAACACTTCGGGAGAAAAACTTGTTATGGATTGTCAGAACTACATGTTAGTCAAGAGAGATTTTAGAATACATGGTGTAACCACAAACCTACCTAGTCTTACTCAACCTTATCAAAAGCTGGCTGGCATCATGACGTTGACAGTATCACCAGGTAGAATTTGACAGCATCCGATGCATAGTGACAATGGCAGTAAACATATCTCAAGTATCTAGGAAAATAAATAAATAAACAAAATTTTCCAAAAATGTATGTCTTATAATGACAGACAAGGCACAACGCAAACATGTAATAACAAATAATTAGCATTTGAATTGTTGTATTTGTGTAGTTTTCTTATTAATTAAATTTTTGTCCCAATATAGGCCTAATTGTTTTGACCATTTCCGTTCTCCCCATAACCCTCCCCCAGCAAACACTAACACTAGTAGTAGTCATGGTAGTAGTACATGTATGTACGTTACTGTCACTTAATTGATATGGCTTTTTATGCTGTTGCAGCGGCGTAGCCACGGGGGGGCCTGGGGGGGCACGTGCCCCCCACAAATTTCCAGTGCCCCCCCCCAGGTGCCCCCCCACGAAAAATCCTCATAGTGCCCCAAAAAACAGAAAAGATAAAGAAAAGGGAAAAAACCCATACCCCCTAGGCCCCCCCACTGAAAAGCAATGCCCCCCTGTGCCCCCACACTGAAAAAGTCCTCGCTGCGCTGTTGGTATTTACATGATATTATTAATTAATAACAGTAATTGATGTAAGCCTAGAATCTAAATAGGGCCTAACTATAGTTTTCCATGATCTGACTCAGTACATTACATGGGCAGCATGTTTATTTATATACATCCGCATATACATGAACATTATGTGTACTGTATGTGTATGTACAATGTACGATGTACAGTATGTGCATACAAAAGCAGGCACGGTAGTCGCCCACGTTGTTTTAGCACGGAAAACAAATAATTACACACCAACTTTAATTGACTCAAGAAACTAAAAAAGAGCTGCCCTCACCTTATGACTACCATAGGGGTCACTTGATATCACAAGCTGTCCACTCTACCTAAGGATTTCGGCATACAAAGTTATATTTTTGTCCAAAAGGGTGATTAATAAAGCACTTGAGAGAACTCCTGTCGTCGCGTTCGAAAAAAGTCACATGTGCAAATCTAGCGCTAAATAAATTATATTTGACACTTGACCTCTCAGCAAAAAGTAAACAAACGTTTTGAAACGTCATCCACCTCATTCAAAGTTCAAAATTTGCATTTTTCTTTGAGCCAATAGAAACAAAGGTAAAATGCAGAAAGTATGCAAATTAGCCTTATTTAACGTTATGCGATAAATCACGTCGACGCGCTATATGGCTCTTTTGACAGACGCTTGAGGGCGCTCTCTTATTTCTTATTTGAAACGGCCGTGAGGGGCCTTCCTCTGCCGATTTAAAATGGTGTACCTCTGAAGTGTCTGATGATACAGCTTCATTTTCTCTTCGTCTGTGATATCCTGCCTTTCTAGCAGAGTCCTCATGTCTTCGTCCAAACCGTGCACTACACGCGTTGTTGGAGTTTGTTCTAGCAGTCTTGCAGCTTGCAGTTGCGAAAGTGTGTCGTGAGGAACAAGTACCATTTTCTTGGTGTGCTGCATCGTTACTTGAAGAGCAGACCGGCAAGTGCACTCAAAACAGGAGTAAGTAATGCACCCAGGAATCCACCTTTTTGATGAAGAATTTTTTTCTTCTTCTGGACACTAAGTTTTTGGTGGCGAGGGCTCTGATGTGATGCTTGTATTTTTTTAGTTTTCTTTTGTCGGCGGGTTTCAGACTTATGTTCCCATTGAGGATGTTGAGGGCACACTCACACACACAAGCGATAAGTTCTTTACTGGCTCCCTGGATCACACTGTAAAAAAATTCTGTTTTTTTACACAGATTTTTTGTTTGTTATTTGATTTTACATGTTTTTTGTTTTGTTTTTGATGTAAATAAACCTCTTTCTGTAAATATTTATGTATTTTTACATAATTTGTTGATTTTCACCCATAATTTTGTTATTAAACATAAAATTTGTAAAATAACAATCGAATTGTGGAAAGTTTCTGTTTTTTTACACAGATTTTGTGTTTGTTATTTGCTTTTACATTTTTCGTTTTTGTTTTTGATGTAATAAGTTTGTATTTTTACATATTTTGTTGATTTTTACCCATAATTTTGTTATTAAACATAGAATTTGTAAAAATACAATCGAATTGTGGAAAATGTTTATTTTTTTACAGAGATTTTTTGTTTATTTGTTTTTACATTTTTGTTTTTTGTTGTTGATGTAAATAAACCTCTTTCTGTAAATATTTATGTATTTTTACATAATTTGTTGATTTTCACCCATAATTTTGTTATTAAACATAGAATTTGTAAAAATACAATCGAATTGTGGAAAATGTTTGTTATTTACAGAGATTTTTTGTTTGTTATTTGTTTTTAAATTTTTGTTTTTTGTTGTTGATGTAAATAAACCTCTTTCTGTAAATATTTATGTATTTTTACAATTTTTTTTTTTTTTCACCCATAATTTTGTTATTGAACATAGAATTTGTAAAATTACAGTCGAATTGTGTAAAATTTCTGGTTTTTTTACACTTGTTTGTTATTTGCTTTTACTTTTTATGTATTTTATATTTTGGGGAGGGGGTTCACCAACATTATTTGTTTGAGCACTGAGTGTGTGCACTGAATGCTTGCAATGTGGTATTGCTTTATGTTTTTCTAGGGGGGCAACTCATTACTATTGTAAGGCAGTCGAGTTTATTAAATATTATTTTAGTTATGTTTATTACCGAGTGTGTGTTAAAGACTTTACATGGTTTACTTGTTTATTTTAATATTTGTTTTATTAGGGGAGGGCATGTCACCTACATTATTAGGCTATGTTGATAACATAAGTTAGTACCTTGTTGAGAGTGTTGTTCAATATGGACATGTTTGATTTGTTGTGTTAGATTCCCGAATAAATAACTTTTGTTTGCAAAATGGAAAACCAAATTGTAATTTAGAGTGTTATTGCATTTGTTGATATTTGACCATTTGAACTAGGACAGATTCTTGCAGTGTGGAGTGCCATGGTCGAGCGGTTTAGTGCATCGGGTTTGTGTTCTGATGGCCGAGTCGTCAGAATGTGGGTTCGAATCCCGACCGCGACCGGGGTACTTGTGTCCTTGAGCAAGACACTTTACCATAATTGCTTCTCTCCACCCAGGGGTAAATGGGTACCTGTGAGGGCAGAGTTGGTTGTTGTGTTTGATTAGCCCTATGCGCTGTAATGGCAGCAATTGAGCTGTATACTCCCCAGGGAGCTGAGATGGTTTTAGGAATGATTTATGAGCCTGATGAGCAGGGGGTAATAATATAATGCGCCTTGAGCACCAGTTTGGTGGATACGTGCGCTATATAAGTCCGCATTATTATTATTATTATTAGTAGTAGTAGTAGTAGTAGTAGTAGTATTGCAGACGTTGTAATAAAAGTAAATAAATTACAATCACGACGTATCAAAACAACTTGTGTTAATACAAAATAAATAATTTAATTTTACGGATTCAACTTATTTCAATTCAAGTGAAATTCATTAAAACGAATAAACAAATGAAACGTTTAAAAACAAACAAATGTGTAAAAATACCCAAAAAAGGTATTTTATAGATTCGGATCCTTTTATATTGCAGAAATCTGCACTGTAAAGAATTACCGTAATTTTACGGCGAAAAGTTTGTAAATTCTACGGTGAATTACCGTAATCATCCATTTCTCAGTGTTTTACGGCCGAAACCCGTATTATGGCCGCTCCCATTGCACTCTGGGATATATTCAATATGTAAATGACTGACCTTAAGTTGACCTAGCTTTGCGCTCGAATCATTTTCAAGGTTTAAATATGTGAAAATGGATGATTTTAGCCCATTTTGAAATAATTTACTGTTAATTTTATGATTAAAAAGGTAATATTTTGATGTTCTCTTCTATGTTGATGTAAAAAAGTACATTCAAAATTTAAAATATTGAAATGTAGATTATAATTGCATGCCACCATGACTAAAAAGAGTTTCGAAAAGACAGTATATATAAAGAATACATGTTCCGTTTGTTATTAACTGGAGAGGAGTGATTGAAAAAGGAACCAGACTACGCGCACGTATAGGTAAGTGAAAGACATTGTGTACAATAAACAGTTGCATTGATTAACTCCAATATCTGCAGATCCATCCCATAGTAGATGCAGCGTTCCTTCATGGATGTTGACAGCTGCGTTCATATACGGTACCCTTAAAAAAATACAAATATTCTACGTAAAATAACGGAAAGTTTCAGTAAAAACTACGGTAATCGTCATTTCGCAGGCCGTAAAAAAACGAGATTTTTTTTTCAATGTGTAAAAGCAAAAAACAAAGTACCAAATTAAATTACTAACATTTCTGTAAATTTGAATAATTGTTGCAGGTTGTGAACACAAACAACAGAAGTTCAGTTATTTGCATTTAAAGGTTTGCCTGTATTTTGCCAAAACCATGTGGTCTGTTAATAATGATTACAACTTTTCAATTTTTTAAAAATAACAACAGGTCTGTAATTATATTTTACAAAACGAAGGGTTAAATGAAATAACAGAAAGTGCTGGCAACTCTGTTGCCAGCACTTTTTCTGTAAATTTACAAAGAAATTTTTTACAGTGTAGGTACGGAGCGTGGTTCCGCACGCGGTTAGACATCTTCAAATGAATGACGTGCTCGGATCCTCACTTCATTTATACCTTCGGGACATACACAATTGGGTTCTCACCCGGAAAAATGTGGGTCCTTAGTCTCATTTCCTCGGACGTTTCGGGTTTTAGATCAATGAAAAGGTAACCGTAGGGTGGTAAAGTGGCATCTCGGTAAGCTTCGACCATGAACTTTGATTTGGTGGGATACATTTGTTTGGAAGATGGTTTTTCTGGGAAGCGTCCCTAGGATTTTTGAAGAGGATCAGGTAATGTGCGTTGAGACTAATCGTGCGCATTTCTTTGCCCTGATGAAATAAATTTTGGAGAATCAACACAATGGAAAGATTTCTATGATGACTGCCCTTGGTAAAAAGCTCCGTAATCCGTTTGCTGTTGCCCGTTTCAGACATGAGATCATCGATCACTATCATATTGTTCATGGATCGATGTATTTTCGTATGAAGGTCATCTGGAATACCTTCCACAAATTGTATATTACGAACCACGTTTGCCAAATGAGCGTAAGCATGTTGAAACTCTCCGTAGCACCACACGATGTTGTCTGGTGGAGGTTCGATGACCTTTTCATCCGCTGGAACCAGCAAACGTTTTACGAACTGAGTTTTGCCTGAGCCGGTTGGTCCTGCTATCACACAAGTGAAGGGATGTTTCATTTGCGGGTTCATAGTATGAAATGAATACAGAGAGGATTTGTAACTGGTTTAAGTATGACCTAGGGCTTAGGAAATAAATAAGTCAGATAACATACATTTTTTTCTTTCCTTTTTTTTCACAAGAACAGACCAATAGTTTATTTCAACTGCAACTCCAAAAGGAATGATAAAATAGAACAAATAAATATATGCACAAAACATGTTTTAAATTACATAAATTTGGATTGAGTAGCTTCATTCAACTAAATTTATTTTAGTGTTTAGAAACATGTCCCGTACAAAGTGTTAACTTTATTGACTTTGTTGTTGTTGTTGTTGTTGTTGTTGTTGTTGTTGTTGTTGTTGTTGTTGTTGTTGTTGTTGTTGTTATTCAAAGTTCATAGCGGGTCAAACCACATAATAACCACGACCACATTATTACAAAAACCACAAATTGAGCAAAATCATTTGGCCAGTCCACATATTAACCACTTTTTGGTTATTATGTGGGCATTTTGAGGTTTGCCCATCCACAAAATGAATTCCTTTCTGCGCTTTTTCAGTTTATCAAATGTTTTCTAATGAATTGTTTTAACATGTTCAAAGTTTTAACAACAAACTTAAAGACTGAAAACTTTTAATGTATGGAAATTTCTCAAAATGTTTTTCTCAACATTGTAACTTATAAAACAACTATTTTTTTTATTCAAAGGGGGTCCACGTTCAAATTAACAATTAAATCATTAAATTATTTGGTGTCCTTTAGTATCTGTAATAGAAGAACTATCTTCAAAAATACAACAACAACATATGGCAAATTGATAATACTTATTGCAGATGAATGAACTAAAATAATCGTTTTCTAATCTTCTTTGTGTTCTGTTCAAAGTGTTCAATTAAACAAGTCCATTTAATTCCATGACCTCGTTCATGACATGAAACGGGAGAATTCGCGAGTTTCTATTGTAGAAAGTGTCAACAATGTTCATAGGTTCAGAGTTCCATTCATTTCGAATATCAGTTATGATAGAGTACACGTCCTCGTCCATTCCATCGTAAGCTTCAACACCAACATGATGTGCTACTGCGCCAAACACAGCACAAACATGGCTCGGCTGAATGTATTGTTCTGCTTCTTCGAAGTGCTCAGCCACGAAATCTTCAAGGTAGTACTCAGGAGTCTCGCCGTAAAACAGACACTCGTGATCCCACTGCTTTGGCCAATCAAACTCACACCCTTCGCATGGTAGACTCTGTTGAACTGCATAACTTATTCTGATGATGTGATCCGTGACGATTTTTGTCATCACTTGTTTCACAAGTGTCCTGATGCGTTTCTTGCGCTTCAACACATTCTTCTCGCCCTCCATGTCGTGCTCTTCATCATCTGCAACAGGTAGACAATACCATTCAGTTAATCAACAGTTAACATCTTCTTGACTCCTGCCTAACATCTTTGTTAATCAGCTAAACTTGAAAGATGGCTTTAGTGATGGCGGTACTCTGTTGTTTGAGCTGACCCCACTGCTCCACGGTGAGATTAATTCCCTTCTTGCCAGCAAGCAATTTGTTTCCGCTGGGATTTAAATAGTACTCTCTTATGTTAATGTAGGTGCGACCCTTGAAACGCTTGACAACAGCATATCGCTCACCTCCGATTTGAAATCGCACCGCCTTCCTGTCGTTCTCCTCCTGTTGTTCATCCGGTGGAAAGTACAGCTTGCGCTTGACTCCTGCCTTCCCTTTTACATTCAATGGGAGATTAGCTCCTACTCTAGGGGTTGATGCTTCGGTGTCAGCAGCTAATCCCTTGGTTAATTGTTCAACAGCAGCAGACAAAACATCAACAGTGGGTGGATGTGGCTGCAACATCTGTTGCTCACACAGATAAGTCGATGAACTGGGCAGATCCCACGAGGTCTCTCGTGTGAGCTTGTTGTAGAAATAGCTCTTGCCATGTGTCACACTCTGGGCTTCGCACCACCCAGCATCTATCATGTCAGGAGGAACGAGCTTTCTCTCCTCCTTCTCGATGCGTGCCCCATCGGTCGGTGGTAGTGGTGCCGGGGCCGGAGTCGACGGCAACGCCATCGCGCCAGGTGCGGGAACCACAGGTGTGGGCATCGGGGTCGATACAGGCTCACCGTTCATGTTAAGGCTCAAGTAAGGGTGTCCAACCATTGTCGTTTGTCGACTGTTCACAATACAAGTAGCGTATACGAGCAACAATGCAATGTTCTTGATGAGAATATTGGCAAAAATATGAGAGTTTGGATTAAAATTTCCGTCTTTTATACTCTACCATCCTTCGCGTCGCCGAAACATCCAATCACAAAGAGTGTGTGGTTGCTCCATAAACAATGCGCAAACATTCAACCAATCAACGATGTCCATTCTATTTTAAAACACATGTCTTATACGCTCCAGTTTGGCACATGGACCTCCACCTCATATATATGTATATGTATATATGTATATATACATGTATGTATATGTGTATATGTATATGTGTACATGTATATATATGTGTATATATGTATGTGTGTATATGTATATTTATATATATATATATATATATATATATATATATATATATATATATATATGTGTATGTATATGTGTATATGTATATATATATATATATATATATATATATATATATATATATATATATATATATAGTTTTGTGTGGAGGGAGTCACGCATATATATATATTAGATAGATGAAGGAGGCAAGGGGAGGAACTTGTGTGTAGTTTTGTGCGGAGGGAGTCACGCGCGCGCCAGGGAATCTTGACCTTGATTGTGGAGGGATTGAGTTGTGTGCAGTCAAAAGTATTTTGTGTGCGCGCCCTTGACCAAAAATGTATGTGTCGCAAATTGACCTGCGTTGTGGTGGAGTTGAAGGTGGGCCCACCTTAATCCCACCACAACGCAGGTCAATTTGCGGCATACATAGTATTTTGTGTGGAGTTGGACGCGCGCGCCCAGACGTGTCTCACGCGCGCGCCCTTGACCAAAAATGTATGTGTCGCAAATTGACCTGCGTTGTGGTGGAGTTGAAGGTGGGCCCACCTTAATCCCACCTTCAATCCCTCCACAACGCAGGTCAATTTGCGGCATACATACTACTCACTACCCAGTCCGAATAGACTAATGGGGTAGACATTTTCTCGTTAGTATCCCGCCAACGCCCAATACACCGAAGCCGAGCAAGAGATGTGTAGTCTGCAAAGCAGCTAAGCGGAGAGAGACCAGTGTGACATTTGCATTGTTCCCCTGTTTTGATCCATGCTTGATCCACAATTTTGAACTGTATTGCAGTTGAATTGTACTTTACAATTTATCACTGTGTTCATCCATTCATAAGAATTTACTGTAAAAATTTGCTAATTGTCCATCCAAAAGATATTTACACATGGCAGTACCCCCAAGTTTTATCAGAGATGTGTTGTGAAGAAAGTCGGATTTATATCTAGATAATTTGTTTTCCTTTTCACTTAGTTTGTTCCTTGGTTTACTTGTAAATAGAAACAAAGATGTGAAGCAACTTTATTGTGTTTATATAAATATTCTGATCGATGTTTAGTTTATTATATAATTGTCCTTCACGTTCTATTTGATTTACTACTTGTTTTTTATTCATACTTAGTATCATTAAATTGTTATTTTCATTCCATTATGCCGTCATCTCCACCTAAAATAATTGTCGATAAAATCAAGCATTGTATTAACAAATGGAAAACCCTCTGGCTGTTCATTCAAAACATTATTTCCAAAAATATATTAATCTTACTAATAAATATTGCTTAATCTTAGATGAATTCGTACCTAAACTCCACAAACTACAAACTAATTGTCATGTCATCAATATCGTTGAGAGCACTCCATACCGTAACAGTCATCCTAATAACCTTACGCAAGGTATAGATACTTTCAATAAATTAATAATACTGGATAACCTTAACAATATTTCTAATAAACCTAGAATTGCAAGTCATTTCTGAAATTGATTTCTTCAATTCATCTAAACCACTCAATCGTCATTCACGATCACGTCTTCGTTTGTTCAGTCTGCCCTGCAAAGTATTATTAGATATTGTCTTATTTGTGTTTTTGGAAACATGCGGGTACTGGATCGGTCTAAATTGGATAGGGTAGTTAAACAAGCGAATAAAATAATTAGTACTGATCAATTAATGGTTGACAATCTGTATAAATATCTGATGTTGAACAAAGTTGAAATGATTCTGGCAGATGAAACTCGCCCTTTGTATGAAAAATTTATTAGAAGTGCTAGGAGTAACCGTCTTTTACAGCGGAGGATTAAAACTAAGCGGTATGCCAGCTCATTTGTTCCCTCAGCTGTCCAGATTTTTAATAAGCAGTTGGAATGATAATTATACGTTAATAATAATAATAATAATGTGTGGATTTATATAGCGCACGTATCCACCAACTAAGTGGTGCTCAAGGCGCATTATATTATTATCCCTGCTCATAAGGCTCATAAATCATTCCTGAAACCATCTCAGCTCCCTGGGGAGTATACAGCTCAATTGCTGCCATTTCTAGCGCATATAGAGCAAACCAACTCTGCCTTCACAGGTACCCATTTAACCCCTGGGTGGAGAGAAGCAATTATGATTAAGTGTCTTGCTCAAGGACACAAGTGTCACGGCCGTGATTCGAACCCACATTATGTTGCTAACACCAGAACTTGAATCCGGTAAGCTAGACCGCTCGGCCACGACACCCCACGTTACAGACACCAACACGGGATTTAATTAGGCCCACATGCAATTCAATTTTAGTGAAGTATTGTGTTTTTACGTGTAATATTTATTGTAATTTTTAATGTATTCATTAATTGTTTGATGTATAGGCCGAAAGGAATTTCCCGTTAGAGATAATAAAGTGAGATTGATTGATTGATTGATTATCCCTTAATTATTATTTGGCCATTGCCCTAATCAACCAGGTAAATTAATCCATAATAAATGTTTAATCTTTAAACTCACATCTCTCAGAAACCAAATTATCGCTGCAGTAATTGTCAATGAAATCTCTAATAATTCACCTACTTTTCATAACTTTACTTTAATTAACATCCCTAAACGTATACAACAAATTATCAGTAGGCCCTAATGGTCCATCATTCATTACTACTAACCCTTCTGAAGACTCTGAATCTGCTAAACTTACACTGCATAAATCAGTCCTCTCTCTGAAAAAAACTCCCATCCAAAGGAATCTTAATCATTTCGTTACAAAGTGACGGATTGCTAAAAAAAAATCGTATTCTTTTGGAAAATAAGTTTAGTCAATATTTGGACTTCAAATACTGTTATCTTTCATTTCACCAAGTTTTAATCCTCAAAACTATCTAGTTTTCTAATTAAAGTAATTAAGTTTTGTAAAATTGACGTAAACTGTGGTTTTAAGTTTCACTGCATGTATTTTATGCGAATGGCATGTTTTTAAGTTTTCACGAAATGACACAATTCGAAATCACGCCACCCGTGTGTTCCACGAAGTTGACGCGTGTCCCTATACTAATGTCAGTTCGTGAAAACTTGACAACAGCGTGTGCAGTTTTCACGAAATGACTGTTTGGTTTATGTTTGTTACTCGTTTATAGTTAATTTCCTCTACAAAATGAATACAACAAAGTAACAATTAATGATCTTCGAGATTAAAACGACATCGAAACCGCGGTTTTAACACTTGACCAATTTCAATCGCTTATATCTCGCAACGCAATTTTACCACGACGTGGACGAATATGTCACTTCGTGAAAACTGCGACGATTTATCTCCAAACCATCCACAGATTACCATTTTAATTTCATATGCTCTATTATTTTCACTTATATATAATAATATCCCTAACTGTGTACTTATTAAATGTGTACAACATCTTTATAAAACGCAATCTCGTAGACTTCATAGAGAAAATCTGCTTTCAAACTGTATTCTACATGCTCTACAACTGTGATATCCATATGGTTTTATGGGACTCTGTGGAAGCAGGTCAACTCCAACGTTGTGGATATTTATCTTTGCTTAACTTCCCATTCTGAGTAAGTGAGATGGCTCCACCACGATAGAAGATTCGGGATCAGGATCAACAATCCTACAGTACTCGCTCTCGCTTAACAGGTGTACCTACGTATGCAAAACAGGGGAAACAAGTCTCGAAAAATTATCAAAATATGGAGAAAACATTAATGCAATAGGCAGGAAATGAAATCAGATCTAAAAGTACAGCATTAACAAACAGGTCACTATAATAATAGATGCAATTTTGATGCGCTACTGCACCTCATGCCAGTAGCCTAACATTGGCTCAAACACTAACGTTTCTCAAACTAAAATATATTATTTTAAAAAAGACATGTGGCTTGGAACAGGAGTGATTGTGAACATGAATCAGGGTTGTGGGAACTTTATATTTTCAAAGTAGTCCAAGTAGAGAGGAGTGGGCATTCTTTTGATATTTGGTAATATACCATGTTTTACAGAATTTAATGTAAAAATACGATAAGTAAAACTATATTTTCTTTATTACAGGTCTCAGACAAAATTTCCAATGACGACTAATGCCGTCGACAAGTCAAAATTGAAGACCGCCACAAAAAAAAAAGTTACCATCACTCAAATACAATCAAAACATCATACAGCAGAGGTCGCGCAACATTACTCGACCCATATCCCGTATAGATAGTTTTCCAAATGTTATGGCTGTAGGATTACTTCCTCTGATCATCCAAAATATAGAATGTTAACTCCTTACTGTATATCTATATCTCTTTCTATATACACTCACTGGCCAAAAGTATTGCAACATGCTCAAAATAGCACTTTAGATGATCATTTAATCCTTTAATAAAGTAGTGTAAATCAGATAAAATAAATTATTGTAACACAGTTCTCCAAACTGAACTTTGGGGATGTTGCAATACTTATGGCCAGTGAGTGTATATATTACATACATCAATACCACTTGTATATATCAAATGTACTAAATGTCACGTATCTTTTGTTTTGAATAAATTATTCAGCTCCATTACTGTACACCTCAAATTTCATATAATTAATTATTGTAAACATTCACCCAGTTTTCGGCTATAAAAGCAATGACTTAGTTTGCATTTACTGAAGAAAATAGAAAAAGTTACTCACAAAAGACAAACATACAATAACGCAACAAAACAAATTAGTCAATTAATTTAATTTATTACTATATTAACAGAGTTAAAACAGAGCAAAAAAGTACAACTTTCAGAAAACAAATAATTAAAATTGTTGTTTTTTTCTTCAATGAAATTATATTTTACAATAAAGCCTGACTATTTCTCAATCCACCCCTTTTTACCCCATCACATTTGGGCCCCTAGATCCAGAAAAACAATCAATTAAGTGAAAGGGTGTAAATTTTACTTGGGCCACTCTCACCTGGACGTGCTGAATCTAGGTTATGTATTTATGAACTTGAATTTCATGATGCATGAAGAAGACATTATAATTTGATGCCAGAAACATAAGTGATACTTTTACCTTCAATTTCATTATTTATAACATAAAGAAGACATAATGTATTTATTGATGTGCGCTTTACTTGTAAATATCTACAAAGATTGATATTTTATATCTTTGTAAATAACACAAAAGTATTATTTCAGCAAAAAATGCAACTCAACATGTGAATGTCATTGAGATAAGGGATCATTAGATCATATTGTTATGTTATACATGTATTGAAAAGAAAAGAAAATTTTACATGCTTCCGCAATTTTGCTCTAGTTTCCTTAAAATTGACCGGGGAAAAGTTTCATGTAGCTAAGAAACTGTTCTACCTATGACATTACACCAGGTTTCCATCAAAGTGTTTTTTGCCTTTCAAAAAAAAAAAATTTCAATGTTGCACTTTTGTTGGCACAATCTGTATCTACTAGTTAGTCATGTACACATTTCCTACCGCAGCTGTCCAGTGATACTTGAAGAAAGTTGAAAATGTCAACAAAAAATGTGTCAAACTGACGTTACTCAGGTGGCCATACGAATCGGACAATAGTCAATGTAGTATGGAATAGTCATTCAGTATGGAACCAGCACTCTAAAACTCAATTTGTTAATCAAGCAGGATGAGGACGTGTTTTAAATTGGTCACCATACAATTTTAACTATAACTTAAAATAACCTTGTTTTTAATTACTATTCAATAATTTCCTACATGTCTGTGTGCTGTTAACATGACAATTGGTTGATTCCCAAGTATACTCGGAGTAATATTGCTTACAATTTTTAATGCAGATTTTTCACAGGGGCATTGTGTGGTATATGCTGTAAACGCCCGACAGACAGTGGAACAACACTTCAATCTTATTCGCACATAATAAAAGTAAAAAGATAAATCAGGCTGTAGGTCTGAGTATCAGATCAACCTTATAATTAATTAAAATACACAATATTTTTAAATTTAGCAAGCCGAGTTCACTTCTCCAGTGGATTACAACGCCACTTTGAAATTAAAGAGCATGGGAAAAAATCCAAGAACGAGATCGATCAAATACTTTCTTCCACAATTACATACATGGACATAAACGTCGACTACGTTCCAAGTGTGTAATGTTATGTTCTTGAATACAGTAGGTATATCAGAGACTCGAGGAAGAACTTGAAGACGCCATTTGGCAAGATAGAAACTGTTAAACATGTTGGTAGAATAACCAATAAGATCATGCATTGCTGATGAGCTGCGAAGGACATTCACCGCTATCCTAGAATAATAATCCCATTTTTGCAAAGTCGAAATATTTTTTCACACGTGTGCAATAATAAAGGTGTATACCGCTTTTTCAATCAATGTTAATTTAACGGTCTACTTGAGCATTTGGCAATATATACTACCGGAATAAAGTAACTGTGCATCATTTGAAGTTATGCTATTTTTTAATGAAAAAAGATAATACAATGATTTGTGGTGTTCTGTTAAATCACTGTTTAACTGTTAACAGGATAATCTCGAAATCTGTATGCTTGGACACTAGGCTTCGTGACACGTCCTTGAAGAGATGTGGTGTCAAAAGTCAGTTCACAAACTCAGTATCGTGTGTGTCCACCATTGGCGTTGATGCAGGTCTGAGATACAGGGACGAGATCATTGGGCCTCATGTGCAAGCGTTCATTCAAAGACAAGGACGTAACATCACGCTTCAGCAAGATAATGCCCGTCCACATGTCGCTCGTGTTGTGACAGATTTCCTGAGACAGCAGAACATTCCGGTACTCCCTGGCCAGCTGTTTCTCCGGACCTGCCCCTATCGAGCACGCTTGGGATGAAATGGAGCGACGTTTACGTCAAGCCCAGAATCAGCCATTGACGTTAGCTGAATTGGGACAAGCGTTGGTTCAGACGCGAAACAACATTCCCCAAGCTTTCTTCAATCGCTTAGTGTCGTCTATGCGTCGTCGTTGTCAAGCCTGCATCAACGCCAATGGTGGACACACACGATACTGAGTTTGTGAACTGACTTTTGACACCACATCTCTTCAAGGACGTGTCACGAAGCCTAGTGTCCAAGCATACAAATTTCGAGATTATCCTGTTAACAGTTAAACAGTGATTTAACAGAACACCACAAATCATTGTATTATCTTTTTTCATTAAAAAATAGCATAACTTCAAATGATGCACAGTTACTTTATTCCGGTAGTATATATGAAATTCGTTTTACACACATCAAGACTTATGTGGGATTATAATTGTAAAACATACAGCAAAGTGAAATGTAACAACTAGAATCAATACTGAATGTACTCCACATTAATTTGACAAATTGGATAAAGATGATGATAGGATTGTCTTTTAGAATATAGCAAGTACTTGAGCTGGAACTATGGCAATAATACATTCGGGGTTGACAATAAATACACACAAATTATGCAGATTACTTATGGTTGTAAGTAACGTGGTATTTGTGATAACATCTTGAGTGAACCGAGAATTAATTGTTGGTCATATGTATGTGGTAATTATTTACAGATAACACAACAAATATTTGACATAAATTGTACCGATCATCTGACATATTTCACTTTGTAAATCATACGATGCCCATCAGGGTTTGAATATACCTAAATGTCACGTTTTGAAAGGAATGCTCATTTTTTACGATTTGTATGTTTTATTTCTTTGAAGAGAACTAATGGATCATAGTTAATGTAAAAACACGTTTGTCAACATTGTTTTTAATAAGCTATTATTTTACCGCATTTGTTCTGGAACCAGCCAAACATCTTCGCCATGTTAAATCTTGCTTCTAATTGTTTATGGAAAAAGTTTATCAATCTAGCCATGTTTGTTTTGTTTGCTTTGTAACAGGATTACATTACATAAATTACTGTTATTTTGAACAATAAAACACTCATGTATTCATTCCCGACACGGATCAAGAACTGCAAGAAGGCATGGTTTAAGCAATACTGAATCTAACTTCATTTCCCACGTCAACAAGTGTTATATCTGGCAAAATCTGAACGGGGGCAGTTGATTTAACCACACTAAATAATTATTGTACGTAATATAGCATAGAGAAAAGATGGTTGTTCTTAAACCCCCACGACGTACGCGCACTCAGAATCATATCTACTCGGGAATGGTGTAATTTGGCTTGTGGCGGCAGCATTATAAATTCGTTGATTTCGCGACGACAGGTCGTCATCATGCAGCAAACGGCGCAACAGGCTAGCGAGCTAGCCATTTTCGAACTCGGGCCGTAAACAGGTTCCCATTTGGGATACAATTTGATTCTGGCGCAGGCCGGCCAGCCATGCGACATGCTTGCGCACAGGCATTGCGAAATACATACATACATACATTCGTACTGCACTGGTGGTAGTGAATTCCGCGAGTACGTGTACTTCGTTTATATGAGCGTACGTCGTGGGGTCGAGGGGGTTTAAGAACAACCCGAGAAAAGACCCTTGCTCTATGCGTATATGCAAACGTATAATATATGCAACCAACATGCGGTCCATTCAGCTCAGATAAACAAGTAATCAAGTCTACTGCATGCACGACGATCCAGCGCGCGCTAGCGTAACGTAACCGATATGTACTGTGTATGTATATGTCACGTCTACGGTTTTTTTTTATAAGCATGATATACTGTACATGCGGCGCGTGTGTACGCGTGTGTTAGGCTTATAAAGTGCGCCATCATTGTTTGTGATTGTTTAGTTTAATTTACTGCATCGCAAAAAGAAAACAGATTGTCGTATCGCTGGCCTGGGACCAATTTCATGGAACGCGTTACCGTAAGCGAAGAATCGCCGCTTATAGCAGAACATATTTGCTTATGGTAAACGTATTTCACGGCCAAACAAATTTATTGCTACGTTAAGCAAGAAATGTCATGCCAAATGCGCATGCGTAAAAAGCGAAAAGTGGATGTTGTGTGCTATTCGTATCCATATCCGTGAGTGACAAAATGAGTGACAAAACAGACCAAAAAACGGAAAGGCGACACACCCTTCAGCAGTGACATGGATGTAGCTCTTGCAACGGCGTATCTTGAAAAAAAATGGGATAATCGAGGCGCCTCTAAGGGGCACAACAATAACAAAAAGGGAGAAGAAGGCTGCATGGGAGCGAGTCCGGGATTGCGTGAATTCGTAAGAATTGAAGTTGTTGTGCTAGTAATTGAGATTAGAAGTATGTTTCACTGCACTGCAGTAATTAAACTAAATAAATCATATAAAATAAATTAGGCCTACTCTCTAAAATCTACTACTAGTATAATCATGGTATGATGGGACGTTATTTTCACATACTTTGCTCCATGCTTTTAGTTAATACGGAGAACTGACGCCGGGGAGGGCTAAACAATTTTTTATCGATACTAGTCTACTAGTCGATACTATACGGCGGTGCTGGAGGCCGAGGCCGGTGTCACGGTCTCAGCTATCCGGATGACGTAGCCGGGCATTTCAGCACGCTGTAGTCATGGTCTCAGTATTCCGGCGTGCTCGGATATCCCGGTTACAACATCGGACAATTCCGCGTGCCCCTCGCGAGTTCTCTATGGTCCCATTAATTTTAAGATTATTCTCTGCCCAATCACATTCTCTTTGCCCATCTTTATACGTGTTCATGGGTACAAATTTACGCAGGTTACACTTTTTCAAAGTCCCTTCTTTCTTTAATTTTTGTATGACAAATTGTAAACGCAATAATGGATAAATTCCTCGTACAAACCCCTTTTCTGGTTGTATTTTTATGTGACAAATATGTAAAACGTACAAAGTATAATCTGACGTGACTGTTCTTGGCTTTTTTTAAATAATAATAATAATCATGGCATTTTATCGTGGTTAATAGTTAAAATATAAAATGCTGCAGAAAAAATGAAAATAAAGTACAAATAGCCTAAACAGAGAAACTTACAAGTGAAGTTACATAGAACAATAAAGTTTTTATTTCATATCAAGTACAGTTTTGCATGGGTAACATCAACATTAGCAGTAAAATAATTAAATTATTGAGTTAAAATTTATTTATAGTGTATACACATAATACTAATATTGTTTCCCTTATACTTTTGGATGGGTTTCTAGCGTGAAACAAAGAGTTCACTAATACAGGGGTAGTATCAAAGGTAGCAGTAGAAGCTGTACATGTACACCTCATTGGATAGAGTAATTTGACAACCAATAGTGAGCACTACAAGGTGTCTATTGCACTGTCCCTGAATGATGTATGTGGGCAATTCTACTTACGTGAAATTAAATAAACTGAAATGAGAAATATAATAGAATCAAAATAACTAAACTAAAATAAAACAAAAATACAATAAAATGCACAACAACAAAAATGAAAACATAATAAATTTAATAAAATAAAATAAATTAAAATAAAATAAAATAACATTTTATACCGTTTTAATGTGAAGTTACAGTCTTGTGACATTTTTCCACTTTCACAAGCTTCTTGACTGTTGAAAAATGAGTGCAGCAAAAAAAATTAATTTGATCTTAGAGCCCCTCAAGCTTCAATATGGTATATAACTTGTACATATATCACAATGTTAAGTTTAAGATTTACCTGCTTCAAAATTCATGTACAAAACCTATGACGTTTTGGTAATGGTAATGTTAGAAGATTTGTAGCGTACATATCCACCCTGCTGGGCGCTCAAAGTTTATTTTGTTACGCATTTTCTATGTGCTTCATGCCACTTTAATTTTTATTTTTGTCAAATGGGGTCATTCTAAATCAGGTAGAATGTGCAGTGATGTCATTAAGCAAATTCTTTACCTTGGTACTGGTCTTCTTTTGCCTTTTCTTGTCGTAGGTCGTGCCATAATTCCTGTGTGCTTCGTTTAGAACGGTGCGATCATCAAAATTCAAGGAATCAAATGTGAATTAAAAGTATGCTCTCAGTCATGGGCGGGGATGAGGTTTGACTCCCTCCCGCACCGTCCTGTTTACTTCTAGATTGCATCATGGAGCAGCTGGACCATACATCATCACAGGTAATCAAACCTTTTAGGGAAATTGGTTGGTTACCTTGGTTACGAGTGAACATCTGAAGTTTAATTGAATTTTATGAACCCATAAAAGACAAATGTGGCTTCCAGTTTGTTGTCATTTTTAATCAAGTTTTTCTTTACTATATTATTAGTTATCCCACTCGCGTGCGTGGAACACGGGGTAATAAAGAGCGTCTGTGTCCCATATACTACACACGCGCGAGTGGGATAACGAATTTATCTTCAAGCAAACTTGATGCACAGTTAAGGTGGAATACGCATGCTGTACACGGAAAATATAATGTAAAAAACGCGTGCATGTATGACAAGTAATCGCATCAAAACACATGTGCCGATGGGACGCAAATGCGCCACTTTTGAATTTACAGTGAATTATGCAGCTGTACATTTGGCGTATAGCTTAAAATAGCGCAATTACGCGGAGTTAGAACAGCGCAATACGCAGGGTGCGATATGGACCGTACAATACAGTATAATATCACACCGTTTTTGCCATGGATCGACCAATCAGAATCAAGTTTGCTTGAAGATAAATACAGACACCTGACCCAGGCACTTTGTTTCGTTCCCCCATCCCACCAATTACACATCTCCACCAATTACACATCTCCAGCCAATGAACATCAATATTTTGTTGCTGTTTATTTTACCTGACGTACACAGGATTGTAGCGGTAAGCCCCTCGCCACACCAGTCTACTGTTACTTCTCTCCCGACTGATCGCTTTCCACTGGTTATTTTCGTCGTCTTCACGATGGCCATCTTGTGGTCTACATGGAAGACCACGAGGCACTCCTTCGGAACTGCATTTGTAATTAGACACCTTGGGTGTAATGGAACTCAGATCATGATTTTTCTATGTTTTAATAATAATAATAATGAGTATTTATAATGCGCCCTTATTCATCTAAATATGCTCATGGATGGCACAGCGACACATCACGAGGGGAATGTTTATGCAGTCGTCATTAAGTGAGTCTTGAGGCAAGTTTTGAACAAAGCCAGTGATCGAGAAAGTTTAATCTGATCCGGTAAATTAATCCACAATGAAGGGGCAGCAGAAAAAAAGATAGAAAATATGTGTTTGTAAGACCTAAAATGACTAGACACTGTCTACGGAAAAACCTGCTTTACCCACTAAAGGCCAGCCAACCCTATTCAGTTTTATACATGTAAATGTGGTGAAACCCAGGCTGTGGTGTCACAGCTGAAGAGGGGGGTTCAGGCGCGGATCCGGGGGGGGGGGGGGCGGGGATACGTGCCCCCCCGGTAAATTGAGTAAAAAAAAAAAAAGAGGGGGAGGTCAGAGAAAAGGAGGAGTAGCCTAAAAAAATACCGGCGACAATATTAAACATCTGCTGTCTACTTTTGGCATAAAATAAATACTGAAAAAATGCAACAAGAAAACTAGAAATTCAGAGTTTGTGAACAAACTCAAGGTGTTCGGAAGTGACGGTAATTGATGTCCTCATCAATTGGGATCATTGTTAAAATGTGACTTAAGATTCGTCAAATGAGTACTTGCACGCAATAAGTAACAGTTAAAACATATCGCTAGAAGGCTCTGTAACGTGTGATGACGTCATTAACAAATATTTTGAAAAGGTCATAATGTCAATAAAGATTTCATGCACAGAATCATCGTTCAAATTCCCTTACACATTGACTCTAGAATATTTCTTCTTTACAACTCCCGGTTTGTACCAGAAGTAAAGGTCAAATTAAGGTCATGTTTGTGCACATGTCACACATCCTGATTTGAATACATGCAAGGTTTCAGCTTGATCGCACATTTATTTCTGTATCTTTTAGATCTTGTAAAAGTGCACCTTTAAGGTGACGTCACGTGATAATTACATGTACAGTGATGATGAAGTGTGATGTTTTGTAAGATAAAAGTTAATTTTGAAATGAGAAGTTGTCACCCGAAGGCACTTGTGATTGCGATAAATTCATTATTCGATTTATGGTGAATTGATGATCATGTTAAGTTAATGTGTTTTTTGTAGACAATCGAAGGGAGAAGAAGACACAATAAGTAACTGTTAAACCCTTCACTAGACGGCGGTGTGACGTGTGATGACGTCATCAAAAGTATAAAACTAAAATGTCACTTGGGTTCCATCAAGTTCATAACTGAAACAAGTTTCAGGATCAGCTTATTACTACTTGAGTTATGGTTGTACTTCCTGTTTAGACCGGAAGTAAAGGTCAAATAGGGTCGCGTATAAAAACTAAAATATTACTTGGGTTTCAAGTCATGGAAATTGATATTGGATTGATGTTGAAATGTGGTTGTCTGATGTAGCTATGTTAATTCAAGTTATTGTTAATGGCGGTTTGGCGGATGTCAGGTGCCCATCGTCAGGAAATTGCAATATTTGTAGGATATGTTTGAAGTATTTATGAAGTTTTAATAAATAATGAGTATAATTTGAGTGAGTTTTGGTTATAAATAATATTTTCATACCGGAAGTAAATGTGAAAGTGGGAGTGTTAATAACAGTTGAGTGTTTATTTTTTTAATATACACTCGATATGAAGTAAAAAATGTGGAAAAAGCTGTTGTAGTTGAGCAGTTATGATTTTTTGAAATATTAAATTGAACTAGTGTAATTCGTCAGGTGACGACTTCATCGTGCTGTCAGAACAACGGTTTCGTGTGCTTGAAGCCTCAAGTTGACTGTTAACTGTACAATAGTAGTCATTGCCGCGGGCAAGAAACAGTAGCAGGTATTTGGTAGGCATTGATTTTGGCAAGGCGAGCTTATTGACTTGACGGTGAATTCTGTCAAAAAGTTCAGGATTTGCGGCCGCCAGAAGGGCCAGTACACTGAGACTTATGATTGATTCCGTTAATGCACGGGGCATGTACAGTACATGTATACACGCCTGAAAATGTCCGACGATCAACGATACTATGCGAATGTTGACGACAATATGTTCGGAACATGCGGGGTTTTTCTGCAGTTCAGAATTGCTATCTTGAAAATTGTCCTTTTTTTCTTGTGTTTAAGGATTCGCTTGTTTGAAGCAACTTACAAAAAGGCAATTCTTCATTGAAAAGTATTACGGCAGTGGCAATTTCGGACTGCAGCCTAAAGAAATTGCCACCCTTCGGGACCCTGAAATCGAGAGAATAGTCAGAGATTTTTTGCTCTGTGAATTGAATCAGACTAGATTGTGTTGTGTGTGTGTGTGTTTGCATTGAGCTCTATGGTGTGCAAGTGCAAGCGATCATGCAAGGTAATGCGGACGTGGAGGAAATAATCGGAGCTAGGTGAAGGGCCTGGATGAAGAACGCGGATTTGTAATGAATTGAAAGTGTGTTTGTTTGAAACAATTACATGTTGCTTTCAGTTTAAATAAAATGTCTAAGCTCTGTATGTTTGTGTGATTTATGTGAGATATGTATTAAACGTTAAATTCTTAAAATAATTAGGATAATATTTCAATTAAATCAGAAGATGTGACTGATATTGACACGGTTTTTATGAAAAGTTAACTTTGAATCAAAGTAATTCCCGGCGAGAAGTGGTTATTAGTAAAATGTTTTTCATACGGTGCTTTTGACTTTGTGCAGAGTCGTTTTATAAGTACAGACATAATACGTATTAATGTTTGTGATTATTAACAGCTCTGATTTTGTTGTTAAGGGCGTCCTGTTAGAGCACTGTTATTCCGAAATTACTTTCCTTTTATTTAACTCGCGCTGGATGGTATAAGCAGCGAAAAGTCATAAAAGTGTTAAGCTGTTTCAGATAATTTGTGATCATAAGGAAAATAGTTAGACAATTGTTTTAAAATACAAGTGCTTTTTTGATGTGTTTGTTTGTAAATACTAGGTGGAATATTGTTTGAGTTTGTTTTTTGCCAAGGGTTTGATATAGTTGTTGTATTGTTGCAGTGATGGCTTTCTATACTTTGCCAACCGATTGGTTGGTCGAGCCGTGACGTAGTCAAAAAAAGGTTTTATAGTCATGTACATGTAGTATCTTTGTCACGAGTTAGTACATAGCAAGTTGTTGTTTTGATGTAGGTTTAGTAATGTGAACTGTGTAACGACCGTAGCAATAATAATAGAACCGATTGTCATAGAAACAGCTGTAGCTTTTCTTATTTGCAAGGTAAGATATTGTTAGTGTATTTACAATTGAATGTCACAAATTGTGAGTTCTTATAATATCGGAGAAGGTAAACAATTTAACGTATGTGAAACAGTTTCTACTGCAGTTAGGCCCATGTGTCACTGTCAGATCATGGTCAGATCATGGAGCTATCTTTTTAACGTTATAGCTCCATGATCAGATCAGGGTAGATTGACTGTGTCAGGAATGGAGTACACAAGAATTGGTTGTAGCCGTATCCTGTTGGTTAGTGATGACGTTTTGGAGTCGGAAGTGCAATGTAATGAATTATGCATGTTCATGTAGCCTACATGAATGTATATACCAATTGTTGTCATTGCAGTTCTGGCTCCAAAATGTCATCACTTACGAACAGCATAGAGGGTATGCACAGCTGTTTTCCTACGGTGAACTTATGGCCGTTTTGACCTCATGTTGAGGGCACTGTTGTACACATCTCTATGGGACTGATGATGTCAGATGCATAAGGTCTATTGGTTTTTTAGAGGTAGGCCTAATGTTGCTCCGCTGGTGTAGCTGGCGGATTTTGACATACTGGCTGATCCTTACCTTAGTTACACTTCTTGCCCATTTCAAGGTGTGGTGAACGTTGACGGTGAAAATGTCAAAAATTTGTGCGGTGGGGTAGCGCTATTTGTGTGGCGTTTTTAACGGTGTAGATGTGTTCTCATGTTTTAGCTATTCTGAACTGGTTATGGGCGATCATCTTACTTGTTATTTTCTTGAAATTTTGGTCATCAATCTTGGCCTTCTCGAGCGGCTTCATATATTTGCGTGTAAACTGGTGGCAGCCATTTTGAATTTGTTTGCATGCAAATCTATGGAGGTGCTCGAGGAGGCTAAGATTAATTAGCAATATTTTGGAAAATAATGAGTAAGATGATTACCTATTCGTAGTTTAGGCTAGCTAAGACATCATAGAACACATCTAGACTGTTAACAATTCTGGAAACATAGTGCTACCACATTGTACGAAGTTGTGAAATTTTCATTGCATGTTCATCACATGTTGAAATGGTCAGGAAGTGTGGCTAAGGATTTGCTGTTATTTCAAAATGCGCCAGCGACACGGGTAACGCTAAAGCACTTTGGGACTGTGATTCGGATGGTAAAAAGAAGAGATTATGTTTTTGTTGGTTTTGCCCATTTCTTAGGTTGTGTTGATTGTATTTACAAAACAATAGGAAGTTATTGCAATTATTAAAACAATTAGAGTGTCAATTGAAACTAGCAATTGTTGTTTGTAATGAGGGTAGAGATTTTATGGGATTGACTGGAAGGTGATATTGTTATAAATAGTTGAGTAGCCTAATGTTAAGATTATTTGAGCAAATGTTAGTTAATTGACACCGAGACCTATGTTATTTTTATTTAGAATGGTTATTAGGCAGAAGAATATTTCCAGGGGTTTAAGTAGGGCTTAGGCCTAATCTGGTTGAGAATTTTTCCACAAATGAGAAATAATTTCAGGTTATGAACGTTGCGTACAGCTATGCTTGCAGTGGCATGCCTAGGCTATCTATGTATGTAGAGTTGTGAGTAGAGTCCAGGATGTTGGAGTGGAGGTCTAGTACTCTGTAGTTGCAATTTGTGTTGGTTGGACTTGAATTTGACTTTTATGTGAGGCAAAGTCTTGGTGTTGGACTTGAAATTTGTGTGAAGAAGAGAAAGTTCATTGGCATGTAATGATTGTATCTGGACAATGTTGGTTGTTTTTGTCTTTCTTTATGTTACTTCTGGTTTTTTTCATTTGGAGACTTGCAGAGACACTTGTCTGGATTGAGATTTATTGGGTTATTTGCATTGTGTATGTCATATTGAGCATGTGTGTGTTAGTTTAAACAGTAGAGAAACCTGGTAGTTGTGGTGTTAGCGTCGCCTATGTTGTTGGGAAGTTTGTTATTGCAGAAGTTCCAAGCTTGAAAAGGAAGTATTATAAGTTAACAGTAGAATGGATGATGCTGATAGTAATTTATTATATTTAATATAATGTTTTGGTGTATCATTTTTTATGCAGATGACAACAATTCAGAAGTTGAAAGAAGGTCCCAAAAAACCATACAGTGTACCTTCTCGTATGTGTCATCACGTCCAGATCAAATATCATCCGGTACAAGACAGATGGCGTATCTAAAATGATGTTGTTTGTCAGTCTGTGTGATGCAAGTGGATATGTTAAAGGCATCGATATATGATATTCACAAGTTTGACGATATTGAGGATCTGGAAGGTGTGTTCATAAAGAACTACATCATGAAGAATGACTCAAGTTTAGTCATTACATCCAGGACCCAAGTCATGCAGACTTCGAAGAAAGATGTACCGGAAGAGTTGGTGCGGCAATCGATTCTCCTGGTAAGGCCAGCTACGCCACCACCTATTGATGTTACTTCAGCAAAGGCATCGCCAGTCAAGTCAACTGTTACAGTCACAGGCAAATTGTCACAGGTTGGTACTTTGTCAAAGAAGAAATAGTTGATGCATGTAGCATTTGAGGTAATAGCATTCCGCACTAAGGCCAAAAATAGAAGGAAGTACCTGGATTTCAGAAGACGTGTCAAGATTGCAGTGATGTATGCATGTGTGTACATGTACATGTTTGTGTTTTATGTTTAATACTTGCATGCATAGTACTACTGTGGTCAGGTGTGTGGATCTGGTCATTGTGTGAGTGTAGACACGTGTGTTAGAAAGTTTGTGTGACATTCAGGTATTTTAATGTCGTAAGTGTGGAGTGCTATTACAAAATATTTTAAGAAGTTATGAATGTGTTAGTGTAATTAAGGACCCAAAATCAGGGGTTGAAATGTTATTTGTTAGTGTTGGTGAGCCTACACTACGTGTGCTACATGATTTTTAAATATGAAAACCACATGTAGCATCAGTATGACCTTTTTCCAAAGACATCATATCAAATTGTTGAATGTGTGTCCTGGCATAATCTACTAATATGTGAATTGGAATATAAATTTATAGATTATGTAGGAATTGTATGATTTGTTGACATGGAAATTGCCAGGATGTTTTGCATCTTCTGTGTTTTTAAGTCACATTTTTGTCTAAAAAGGGCGAAATAGAATAATTAAATGTGAAGAAAATGAAAGGGCAACTGTAGCAATAACTATTGTTGATTTTGAAAGCAATTGCCGTGGGTGCCCTATGCCATTGCCGTGGTGCCCTTTAAAAACCTTCAATACAAATTTCAATGTTCCTCCAGACGGTGCCCTTCACTTTGGAGAAATTGCCGTGCCCTTTTGAAAACGAAATTGGAGGCCTGCATGTTAGTATTTTTGATATTCTTGGTTTTATGTACGATTACATTTCTGTAGTTCGTTGTAGTATTACTTGCAATGTGTTTTGAATTTGTGATTGGTTTCAGGATGAAGCAATTCGAACTGTTGCTGTGGGTGGGGAAGATGTTGATGTAAGGAATGTGACATTGAGTGACAAGCACTGCTCGGTAAAAGTGGCACTGTGGAATGAGCAAACACAATCAGATGTTCACCCTGGCGATTATATAACTGCAACGAACTGTATTGTAAAAGATTATCAGGGCGAGCGACAGTTGACAAGTACACCACGTACAACTATTAAGGTGAGGCATGGATTTTTGATTTGATTTTTGTTGTTGTGGTTGTTGTGTTAGTGGCATAAGAAACAAGTCACAAAGTTGTGTGTGGTGTGCAGTTAGCATTTTGTGCTCATAAACAAAGTTGCATATGTGTAAGGCAATGTATTCCTTTTTGTGAGTGTAATCTCATAATATGATTTATGTGGAAGAAAGTTGAATAAGTGTTGAACAATAATTTGCCACTGCTGTATAGTGATAACATAATCCAAATGTGCATTAAAAGTTACACTTTATTACGTTGAGAGGACCAACAAACATATGTATTTGTTAATGTGGAGAGCTGGGTTATTGGAAGTAAATGGTGGATTAATAAGAAATATTTGATGTCCTGAAAAGTATCTGGCCATGGAATGTTAATTAATCATGTCAAAAAGAACACTCATTTTCTAGGACGTAATTTAAAATGTATACAAAAGTGAACGGCTTGCAGGGCTAGAGGTATAATGTGATTAATTTGTAGTTGACCACTTCTTGGATTAATAGCCTCTTGTGTGCAAACTGTGAGGGTGCATTGTATTGTGATTTGTTTATATAGCAACATAGGCAAAACAAATTGGGGTAGGTGTTGCATTTATTGTTTGAGTAGTGAGAATCAAGGTTGTTTATTTGTGGTCTGTAAGTATATGTGTGTGTTCTCTTGACATGTACTATACTATTTGAACTGTCAAATTGTAATAGTCTCCACAGCAATTTATTAAAGTCACAGGTTTGTTGGGAGAAAAAACAGTGCTGTCCTTCTTTTACAATGAGAAGTGTGTCATGAATTTGCCTGTCATGCAATGGTGACAGCCTGTGTCTTTAAGTGAGTCTTTATATTCAAGTTTTGTTTACATGTGTAATTAAACACAGGTTTTTTATGTGTCACTTTTTACAGAAAGAGCAAGCTCCTGAAGAGAAGTATGTTCTTGATCCGTGTCGGGAATGAATACATGAGTGTTTTATTGTTCAAAATAACAGTAATTTATGTAATGTAATGCTGTTACAAAGCAAACAAAATAAACATGGCTAGATTGATAAACTGTTTCCATAAACAATTAGAAGCAAGATTTAACATGGCGAAGATGTTTGGCTGGTTCCAGAACAAATGCGGTAAAATAATAGCTTATTAAAAACAATTTTTGACAAACGTGTTTTTACAGTAACTATGATCCATTAGTTCTCTTCAAAGAAATAAAACATACAAATCGTAAAAATGAGCATTCCTTTCAAAACGTGACATTTAGGTATATTCAAACCCTGATGGGCATCGTATGATTTACAAAGTGAAATATGTCAGATGATCGGTACAATTTATGTCAAATATTTGTTGTGTTATCTGTAAATAATTACACATACATATGACCAACAATTAATTCTCAGTTCACTCAAGATGTTATCACAAATACCACGTTACTTACAACCATAAGTAATCTGCATAATTTGTGTGTATTTATTGTCAACCCCGAATGTATTATTGCCATAGTTCCAGCTCAAGTACTTGCTATATTCTAAAAGACAATCCTATCATCATCTTTATCCAATTTGTCAAATTAATGTGGAGTACATTCAGTATTGATTCTAGTTGTTACATTTCACTTTGCTGTATGTTTACAATTATAATGCCACAAAAGTCTTGATGTGTGTAAAACGAATTTCATATATATTGCCAAATGCTCAAGTAGACCGTTAAATTAACATTGATTGAAAAAGCAGTATACACATTTTATTATTGCACACGCGTGAAAAAAAATATTTCGACTTTGCAAAATGGGATTATTATTCTAGGATAGCGGTGAATGTCCTTCGCAGCTCATCAGCAATGCATGATCTTATTGGTTATTCTACCAACATGTTTAACAGTTTCTATCTTGCCAAATGCTGTCTTCTATCTTGCCAAATGGTGTCTTCAAGTTCTTCCTCGAGTCTCTGATATACAGTACTGTATTCAAGAACATAACATTACACACTTGGAACGTAGTCGACGTTTATGTCCATGTATGTAATTGTGGAAGAAAGTATTTGATCGATCTCGTTCTTGGATTTTTTCCCATGCTCTTTAATTTCAAAGTGGCGTTGTAATCCACTGGAGAAGTGAACTCGGCTTGCTAAATTTAAAAATATTGTGTATTTTAATTAATTATAAGGTTTTTATATTGGTTTAAAATTTAATTTTAACACCAACAGCAATCTTTGACATCAATATATTTACAGATGGTTTTTATATTGGTTTTAAATTGGAAAACATTTGATAAACTGAAAACATTAATTATTATTATTGTTATTTTAAATTCTAACAAATTCGAGGCCTTTAGAACATTTTGGCTAGACCGAACACTGGGAAATTTGCTTGAACTCGCGCAAGCGTAGCATATTGATGATACTGCACACAAAATACTGCATATAACTGCGCACTACTCCCTCCACACAAACTGCACACAAAATAAGGTGGAGGTGTGCAGTTTAGTGGTGGAGGAGTAATAGTGCGCAAGCGCAGCATCTATTGATGATACTGCACACAACCGCGCACTACTCCCACACAAACTGCACACAA
>CM055816.1:69577553-69633886 GCA_029582265.1 Zoroaster sp. YZ-2022
TTTTTTCCCCCAATTGGCCAAAAAATTCTGGTTTCTGGTCTCCCCCCTCGCGACAGCTCTGATGTAACGCGTCAGCGTGTTGTGTATTTTTTCTGGCTATGCAACGATGTCCAATTGCAGCCACAATTGCTGGATCGATAAGTGCCGTTTTTAAACGAGTATTTTTTTCACCTGGGCGTATGAACGTTGTCCGATTTGTAGCCACCGCCTTTGTGTATATGGAAAATTTGGTCTGGTTCCAGCCGCGTATCCATGTATCACGCACTTTCACTGGTTGGACATTTGACAGAGCTGGTAGCAACATACCGATGTGGTATGGGATTGGTAAAACTTTCTGCGTAACAACTGAATATGGTAGAATAATACTTTCTGCATAACGGCTGTATGAAATTGAGTGCAGAACTCTGTTGGTACAAAACTTTATTTGCAGGGAATTGAAAACACGTAGATATCGATATTTAAGGATAACGAGTTATGATTAAATTATTAACTTCCAACATTGAAAATTTAATTCCGATAAATACAAACGTGGTAAGCACAAGCATTGTGTTAAATAAAATGAGATTACAAGCTGAAATATTTCTTTGTTGTTACATGGTCATGGGTTAATATTGTTTAACAACAAATTTTCTTACAATTCGGTATGAAATTGGCGATTGAGAGCTGTCTTCTTGGTGTAAAACTGTAATGTGGTTGCAGAAGTTTGCATTTAATACTATTGGAATACATGATTACAGTAATAAATGTTTAACACTTCCAAACGTTCATTTTGAAAACAGTAGAAAACGTAAAGGTCCAGACATCATTTTTTTTTAAAGATGCTTTTTTATACATGTACAAATACTACTGCCTAGGGATTGAATTTCCTGAGCTGGTGAGCAAGCATGCAGATGTGTAGTAACTGGTAAGCAAAGATACAGAAAAGGAAAAGAGTTCACTACCCAAATGGAAACAAGCGATCATATTGCTGCTTAGGAATAGGTTTTTCTCAAAAATAGTTTCTGCAATGACTCCAATACATGTGGCCGAGCGGTCTAGCGCACCGAACTCAAGTTCTGGGTGTTGCCAGCAGCAGGGTGTGGGTTCGAAACTGATCGTGACACTTGTGTCCTTAGGCAAGGTACTTAACCATAATTGTACCGTCCTTCGGATGGGACGTAAAGCCGTAGGTCCCGTGTGTTGTATAATGCACGTAAAGTGGATTGTCGTGCGGTCTAGCGCACTGAACTCAAGTTCTGGTGTTGCCAGCAGCAGAGTGTGGGTTCGAGCCCCGGCCGTAACACCTGTGTCCTTGAGCAGACACTTAACCATAATTGCTTCTCTCCACCCGGGGGTTAAATGGGTACCACATGTGGTAGCAGAGATGGTTTGCTCTATATGCGCTGAAATGGCAACAATTGGGCTGCCCTCCCAAGGGGAGCTGAGATGGTTTTTCGGGAATGATTTATGAGCCCTTTTGAGCGGGATAATAATATAATGCCTTTGAGCGCCATAGTTGGTTAGTGGATACGTGCGCTATATAAATCTATACATTATTATTATTATTATGTACATTACAATCTGTTGTATTTCTCCGATAGAGAGGCGACAAACAGATTACCATTCCGCCAGCCGGACTGTTTTTTATGCCCCGCCCACTCGATTGAGTATTTTCCGGACGTGAGTGGAAATAACATATTTTGCCGAGTCTCATATACTCATGGTTTCATGTGATTGTGGGGAGATGTCACAGAGAGACCTCCCAGGGGCTTCTTCACACAGCCCGTTTCAAATAAGAAATAGTAAGAGGCGCCCTCAAGCGTCTGTCAAAAAAACCATGTATAGCGCGTCGGCGTGATTTATCCGCATAAAAAGTTAAAAAAGCTAATTTGCGCCTTTACTGCATTTTTACCTTTTGTTTTCTATTGGCTCAAGAGAAAATGCAAATTTGAACTTTTGAATATGATTTGGATGACGTTTCAAAGCATTTGTTTGCTTTGCTGAAGGTCCAAGTGTCAAATATATTTTATTTAGCGCTAGATTTTACATGTGACTTTCGAACGCGACGACGGGGTTCTCTCAAGTGCTTTTATTAATCACCCACGGACAAAAATATAACTTTGTATGCTGCGAAATCCTTGGGTGAGAGTGGACAGCTTGTAATATCAAGTGACCCCTATGGTGCAGTCACTAAGGTGAGGGCAGCTCTTTTTTTAGTTTCTTGAGTCAATTAATTTGGGTTATTATAATTGTTTGTTTCCGGTGCTGACACAACGTGAGCGACTACCGTGCTGCTGGCTGTATGCACATACTGTACATACCGTACATTGTACATACACATGTACATACACATGTACATACACAATGTAGTATGTACAGTGCATACATGCTCATGTTCATGTATAATAATTAATATGCGGATGTATATAAATAAACATACTGCCCGTATAATGTACTAAGAGTCAGATCATGGAAAACTATAGTTAGGCCTATTTGAATTCACAAAACACATCAATTACTGTTATTAATTAATAATATCGTATAATGCCAACGGCGTAAAAAAGCGCATATCAATTAAGTGACGGTAAAACATACGCCACCTACATGTACTACCGCCATGACTACTACTAGTGTTAGTGTTTGCTGGGAGGTTATGGGAGAACGGGAAATGGTCCAAAACAATTAGGCCTATATTGGGACCAAAAATAAAATTAATAAAGCTACATAAAATACAACAATTCAAATGCTAATTATTTGTTATTACATGTTTTGCGTTGTGCCTTGTCTGTCATTATAAATTTGTACATTTTGAAAATTTTTGTTTATTTATTTGTTTTCACAGATACTTGAGATATATGTTTACTGCCATTGTCACTGTGCATGGGATGCTGTCAGAATTCTGCCGGTGATACTGTCAATGTCATGATGCCAAACCAGCTTTTGATAGGTTGAGTAAGACTAGAGTAGGTTTGTGGTTACACCATGTATTCTAACATCTCTCTTGACTAACATGTGGACTGACAACAATCCATAACAAGTTTTTCTCCCAGAAGGGTATGTTGTTATGGAGGGTTGTGTATTCAGACATTTTATAACTTGTATCATGTCCTCAAATCACAATAGCAATATTAAGTACATTTACAGGAATGCCAATATAATTATGGGAATGTTGTGAGAATGATTGTGAAACACATACTCCAGTTTAATACATTTATAGGAATGAATAAGTACATTCAATCAATATCCAAACAATGTGTTATCTTGTATTTTTTCAATACAGACCATTTTCCCATGCAGAAAAGTTTATATTTTTAATGGTTTATTTATTTTTTTTTTTCCAGTATGGCTGCTCTGTAAAGTCATACATTTACTGTGATTTAGTATATGTCTCCAGCTCCTCATTTGTATTTTATTTATTTATTTATTATTATTTTTTTTTTTTTTTGGGGGTTAAAGCCTTTGTGCTTATAGGTATGTACAAAAGTCATACAATTTTTACTTTATCTATTCTTCTTTTGACAGTTATGAACTCTGCCTGCACTTCTGGCACAGGTGCTTGTATGATGGTAGAGAAGACGCTGCAAATCATTCCTCATGCCATGGACAGCATGTGTTCTATTGAACTCGGTATGCACAAGTTCTACCACCCTGCTCGTTCAAAAAGGCCGAACCCCACCAAATCTCCGAAGCTGCTCCACTGCATGATTTTCAAAGCAAGGTGCATTTTTTGGGGGTTACAGAATGTGTTGGGAACATTCTCCGGTATGTCGCCATGAAATTGATGATACATGAGTCTGAAAGAAAAAGAATACATATAACCATCGTTGGTACATTAACACTTCACGGCAAGTTTCAAACCAGTTTCGTCGTAGTCAGTCCTACAATGTCAGGAATTTTGGCATTAATTTGATAGAAACTGTTTACTACATACCAAATGCGACTCAAGTCTTCATAATTGATAACTCGGGCATGGTTTATTACCAAAATGCGTCAGCGAACTTCATGAAAATATCATGAAGGTTTTCGCCGACTGATACTTCCCGGATCAGGCCTTGATGTGCGCTACTGGAATACTGTCACAGGTGAGTTCTTGCATGACCACCTCTTGGGCGTGGATGCCAGGTCATTGATGACTTCAACCTGAATACTGAACATTTTTAATACGTACAGGAAAGACTTGTTGTTTATCATCATAAAAACTACATGCTTCAAATATAAATTTGAAGCTAATTAGTATGAATAATACCCTTGCAACACTTCTGTACGTGATTTCAACAAATGCCTTGCCGTGATATGCTTGTCTTTCAACTTTTTGTTTCTTTGAGTGTTTCATCAGACCTCCTGCAATGGGTCCTGTGCTTAAAGGGGTAGTTCAGCAGTTGTGTTTTCCTGTTAGTAAAGATTAAATACCAAAGTTTGAGGACTGAACAAGTGCTTTCAGTTAAATTTGCATTTGTCCCATGATTTTTGAAGAAAATGCTAGGTAAATTACCTTCCTGTGTAGTTGAAGGCGAGACTGAAAGCTTTGTGTGCCATTCCTTCAAAAACCTTTCCTGCATTTTGCATATTTGGTTCAAAATCGCAGGGGTAGCTCACTCTTCGCAAGTTGTTTCAGCTCTCTTTCCCTTTTTAGCGAAGACAAATCTTTCTCAAGCTTTTGCTACCTTTCAAATTCCTGCTGAAACTTTGCTGTTCAAAGTTGGTAACATTGCTGTCATCCTCTTCTGCAAACTCAATTTGAGTATTTGTACAATTCAAGGTCGATCTTGTGACAGCTCATCTCAAACATATCAAACAACTTTTTGTAGATGCCAAGGAGGATATATAGAACTTGGAGAAGTACAACCTGTATATAAGTATATATGCAAAAAAAAGTATTATATTTTCTGAGAAAATACCAAAATTTGTGTTGTGCAGCGAATATCTACAGCTTGTCAAAATAAATCTGCAAATAATAACTTGTCCCCTTGTGGTCAATCTCAACTGGAATCATTGCCTTGGCAATGACATATGTGGAAGATGTCTTTTGCTCCGAACCTTATAGAACCATCTTCTCTAAGGCCATGTAGCTTTTGCTTAGTGAGTCAGGGTTTCTGTATTGGACACCTGCATCTCATTGATCAGGGGGAACTTACGTTACAGTCTTTGATGTGTGTATGCATACAAGCAACAGTAATAATAATAATAATAATAATGTGTGGTATATATGCGCGCGTATCCACCAACTAGAAGTGGTGCTCACAGGCGCGATATATTTGTGTCCACTGCTCGCCAAAATCATAAATCATTCCTGAAAAACCATCTCAGCTCCTGGGGAAAATTATACAGCTCAATTGCATTTCACACAGCGCATATAGAGCCAAACGCAACTCTGCAACTTCACAGGTACCCATTTAAACCCCCTTGGGTGGAGAGAAGCAATTATGATTAAGTGTCTTGCGCTATCAATAAAAAAAAGTGCTGTAAGTATAATGGAAATTAAATAGTTTATAATAGACTACATTACTTACTCTATCCAAGGAAAGAGTGGAACCTAAAAGGTCAATTTACCATTACAGCTTCTAAATCCCATATATATCTTGGTAAGCACATCATAATCTCCAAACACAAATACAAAGAGTTTTCTTTCTGCATAAAACATGAAAAAACACATAACTTTTAATATTGTTTATTTATTGATCAAGTATAGACAAACTACTGTCAGTTTAATATTCTTTGTTTCAACTCATGTTTACGCAGCAGGTGTGACAAAATCTTTGCAAAGTATCATGGACAATGTTGCAACGTCTCGTGAGACAAGTGCAACTTCATTAAGAGCATATGGGGAGAGACCACTGATAGAGGGATGATGGTGACATATGAACTTGTAAGTTCCTATTTATTTCATTTATATTACTATTAATTTTATAAATAATACACAATTTTCCACCTTAATATTTAAAAATACCTCCATGTATTTGACTGAAGTGAAGACACTTGGTTCGAAACAGAGAATAATAATATATTGCAGGTTGGCAGTTGAGGTCGGGAAGCCTCAAAACGATGCAACCACTGTGTTTCTGAGGAGAATTTGGAGTGTTCAATGTTATGACGAACAGCTGCAGACTGTGTGCAAATCTATTCTAAGTTGTTTGTGAAAGTAAACATATTGCGCGCGCGCAGGTGGCGGACGTGCAAAACTTGTCACGTTGTCACGTGTGGTTCAGCAGTTTGGTCTGGTGCTGAAAACGGGCAGTTGGGTTTGATTTCATTGGCAGATGGTCAACATTCGTGAAGCTCACCTGGTAACGGGTCTGTTTATTGCTCTGGGTTTGATGCATTGATTTCAATTAGCGCTAGGTTTAGTGTGAGTTGAGTAAATTAATTCACCCTGCAATTGAATTAATTTGGCCTACTTTGCTTTTATCGCGAGTGCTATTTGTTGGCTCGGTTTCTGGGTGGAACGGCCATTGTGTTTTAGTGCGTGTACTTGTTTCTGCTTTGGGCAGCGGAGGTTCAGAACTGGGGGTGGGATACCGGGTCAGGGTTGTCCGCTGCTGTCAGAGCTAACATCAAGGGGTTGGGTGCAGTTACTCTGACAGTGGTAGTGGTGGATTACTGACTTGTGTGTCGCCTCCCGGTTGGACTTTCTCGTGCTAGATGATAAGTGGGTCAAAGTTGTCAGCCACTATTTGAATTCATCTAGAGACGTAGGTGCAGGGGATTCAGATAGTGAACTGTTTTACTAACCCGCCAGCAATTATATGTTAAATAGGCGGGTTAGCGAATTAACCGGTTGTAATTTGAGATGATTCCGAGAGATTCGAGTGTCAGCTTGTGTTCGTTCCCCGACAAAGAAGGGCCGATATTCGAACAATAAGAGAGCTGACTTGCAATTTATTCCACCCTTTTACGCACGGTTTACACTTACGGTTTGCCAGGTTACACTTACGGTTTACACTTACGGTTTACGCACTTACGGTTTGCCTGGGTTTACACTTGCAGTTTGCCCGGGGTTTTTGCTTGCGGTTTACGCTTGCGGTTTGCTCTTGCGGTTCAATAAGCGGTATCAGAGCAATGAAAAATTACCAGTTTGTGTGTAAATGCTGTTGTTGATTGGGGGGGCTGGTACCTGGACGACAGACAAAAGCCACACACAGATTATTCAACAAAATGATAGAATCTTTAATAAAGACATAAACTATGATTGCTCCTGATTGAATGAAAGTGATTGAATAAAACAGTACCATTGATTATATTCACCGAAATCGGTGTTGAGGTTGAATTATTTGGCACCAAGTTGTACTGTGTGAAACTCAAAGGGTTGACAATCGATTTAACAATCGGATGGCAGAATTACTCAAAACGAGTCCATGTTTCTCCGGAGCTCTAGATCATCCGACGATCTCCGTTCCCAAGAATCATCGAATTTAAGTTCGGGATTCAGGGAGAGAAAAATACGCACAGTATTCACCCAATCTGAAAAGCAAGTTTAAAGGGTTTCCTCCTTTTGTCTCCTTACGTTTGATCCAAATTTCGTTTTAGGGAATGACTTTCCGTACCTTATACAAGTCTAGTGCATCTTTCAAAATAAAACAAATATGATGTATGTGACCAGTAATTTAAAAAATTTTTACATTTCAATCATCTTGTGGTTAAGATAATTTGTTTTATTATGTCCAGATACCTGCAAAATGCATTGTGCCTTGCAAAAAATAGTTTTGTACATTAATACTGTAAAAAATGATTTAATGTCTGATTGGTCATTGATTCAGTACTGTGATTGTAAATGGTATTTTATGAAAAAATATGTCTCCATGCCAGTACAACCAGATTTCCCATTAAATAACAGAGATATATATATTTTTCTTCTCTGTACCTTACCATTACGCCACTTACGATTGGTGTCTGTCAAGGTAGTCAAAATACCTATGAGAGTGCGGGTCCTTCCTGGCAAACATGGACAAAGGAACATCTCTTGTGATAAACCCGCTGAGCTCCACTAGCCTTGTTAGATGGAAAGAGCATTGGTTGGAGAGAGCCATGCAAGTTGTCATTCAAGAGGATGTTTGTTCCCGTTCCATCTCTCGCTCTGGAAGTGTGAGTGCAACTCAAGCAATCTCCCCTAGGTATCTGTTCATAATTATTAAGTAATTTATGACAAAAGCACACATGTACACTCCAGTGGTTCTAGAAATGGATCCCACCACTGTACATAATTTGTAAAAGCTTCTTTGCAACTCAATATTAATTAAGAGAGCCGCCACTGTATATTTTTAGATATAGTGGCTTACCCCAATACATAAATGTTAAACCAACTTCTGAAAAAATTTTGTTGTGAAAATATATTCAATTCAAAGTGTTGTTGCCAGTTGAATAAATCATTTCTGGAAATTGCTGGTACAAATATTTTAAACAAAATGGCAGATGCATTAAAGGGACAGTATTGATATGATCAACTGGGCATGGGTCAGGAAAAGCTTTTTTAGATTAACTCATTGGGTACTGCCATAATACCCCACATGATAAAGGTCATATGCCTGCTGCTGCTGCATAAATGAACCAGTAATTTTAGTCACTATGCTGTGTTAATTTTAAACTAGCACATCGATTCCATGCCCTATCAAAGTATGCTCAGATCATAACTTTTTGATACTGCCCTTTTAATTTTTATTATGTAATCACTGAAATGATCAAGGAACATTAACACCCTCAAACTACCTTCGCGGTTTCGAATCTGCTCCCATGCAAACTGACAATCTCTCATCATTGCCAGTGACCATGATCAGGGAGCGATTTTTTATCCACATGGCATGTTTGAGGTCACTTGGCTGTTTGTTATGGCTTTGAAGGATCTCAAGAGGCTTCTGTCGTTTCAGATTGCACCTGAGCGGACTGAAATACAAATTCAAAATAAAAATAAATCAAATTCTCAATTTAAGTATGCCAGCCACACAATTGAGGCCCCTCACAAAAAAAAAAACTTTTCCAATGGGAGGTGACAGAGTGGCCCCTTCTATAAGTATTTTTTAAAAAGATTGTAATAGCCCCTCACCCCCACATCCGCCTGTATATTTGGTTTCTTTTGATTTTAGTTTGTGGGCAACAAAATTTCAATTATCTAAACAAAGTAAAATGTTTGTAATTGTAAAATCTGAGTATAATAAAGATACATATTCTATGTGGTTTCCCCCTATTTCCTTGGCAGCAATTTTTAAAGTGTAATTTTTTCAGTGAGATATTTCTGAAAATAATTTATTGACGCATGCATAAAACAGACTGTACATGTACTATTATTTTGAGCAACGATTAATTTTTCACTACATCATCAATGTGTTTTTAATTTTGTAACTTTTTGTGCACGTAATTTGGAAGTGATTTTAAAATTTGCCTTACCCTACCAGGGGTCTTCAATTGTAACAGTGCCATTTATTTTCAGTTTGTGCCATGTCCATCTGTCAGTAGCAACTTCAATTTAACAATTGGAATTGGGGTTCCCTCTTACATGTAGCAAAGCCACTTTTTGAAGAAGAAGTTTTGCTGCCTTGGTAATTTCTGACTACTCTTGTTGGAGAGGATGATGATGTTACATTAGGTTGCAATGCATAACTTACAATGGCACAGTTTGTTTTGATGGGACATTCATGTTTCAGCCAGCCATTGTGTAATTCTTCCCATTGAACCCACATGTTTGAACGAAGCCGTTGATTAAGGCTTAGCTGAAATCGTAGTATCCAGGGGGCATGTGGTGATACATGGGTGAAGTGTAGAAAGTTGCTTACACATGGACATGAGACCTCGGAGTTTGAGTTGAACTTAAACCAGTTAGATAATACAAATGGCACAAAGTTATGTTCATAATTGTTTGAATGGTGGGGTGCTCATTATGCACGCACTGTGCAAATTGGGCATATAAATATACTTTCTTCTTCAGAAGATTTGCCACATATTTCAAGACAACGGGCTTACAGTACAATTATTATCCTCTTCTAATCCAAAAGGTTCGAAAGGCAGAATTAGACGTGTGGCCTTGAATTTCTGCCGAATAATATCCCGACTTCGGCGGCTTGGTTGTGATGACCCCTCGCCTTGTTCAGGAACACTCTGCATATTTCACATTTCACCTGTCCTGGGATGTGCTTTCCCAGTTCAACCTTGTGGTACAAATGGTGCATATTCATGTTTTAATATTTGATGTATATTTAATCTGTCACCATGTTGGGCATAGCGTAGAGATCAGGAACATTTGTAGCATACGGATTGGGGGTGTACTTCAGTGTCATCTTCCACGTACTTATCCGAGAAAACAGCATATATTTCTTTTCTGTATTTGGAGCAGTCTACAGTTTAGTGTAACTCTATACCAGCTTGCTTTTTTGTTTGGCAGTTTCCAACCTTCTCTCCACATACACAGGCATAATTTTGTTTAATTTTATGATGATATTCCATAATGAAATAAAATAAAGCTAAAAACAAACTGAATATGAATATTTCTATCGCCTCCTTGTTCCATGTAACGATTGATGTCTGTGCGTGTGTGTGTGTTTAGCCCTTACACATATTACATTGAAATTAACTTATATTAATTTCGCGCCACGGCGCCCAGTGTGTATCTGTTTACATCCCGTGAGTACAGTATACGCGTAGTATGTATGTGTCCGATAATACAAACTATTATGTGAACAGAACGTTGACGTGAATATACGCCAACTTCATTCTTATAACTTTAAAAATAAGCGGCTACCTCAGGCCAATTCTCAGTAAATGGTGAAAACGGGAATGTTTTTTACCAAAAACTGTGGTCATTACCTTCTACACAAAACTTATTTTCATTTAATTTGCGTACAAAATGCATCCTCATTTTCGATCGGCGTTTTTTGATAATTTACGCAGTGATGGTCCTAAAATACTTTTTATATTTCATTTTTTGAACATCAAAGGAAATAGAGACTTATGGAAGTTTTATAATGCAAAACCCATTGTTTACATTAGTATTCTTTAAAAATTATTTTTTTTTTTTATTCAAAAGGATTTGCGGCATAGTAATAACGGAAAAAACGCCGCCATCTTAGTTAGAGCTAATCACTCATTATTGGAGTAAATAATTTTTCAACAAACGATCTGATAAACTGTATTTACGTTACGTGTTGGGCTTAAAACAGCCGTGTGCCACAACAACAAAAGAGTACATGTATTGTGTCATGAATATTGTGCCTTTTCCTGTGAAGAATAATTGTCTATGTAGTTGGGAGTTTGTATCTGAGAAGTGCCAAAACATTTTAGGAAAGTGTGCAGTAATACAATCACTACTTAACGTTAATTTGTGCACAAACTGAAGATTTTTGGAGAAAACAAAAATTAAAAAATTGGGCATAAAAATGCTCTACTTAAAGTGCATACCATGTAACCTTAACTTTCTTCAGATTTTCCTATCCTTATTTATATTCTAAACACATTTTGGTGACATCTGTTTCATAGTTTGTTAGAAAAGCTGTGAGTTGTTTTGCATCTAAAGTACGTTCTGACGTAGGCTAACTAACGTTAAATTAAACAGAGCACAATGCGCGACAAACTCTGTAGTCAAAATGGCTTTTCTTGTGTATAAAACACGAAGGTAAATACGGGAAATACTCTTAAAATTTAATTCAGCTGATACCTGCACCCTTTATGACTGTGTGTCTGTGTTGGCGATCCATTTTACTCGAAATTCAAGACCTAACAGTAACCAACGGCGCGTCGACAGTTCGATTATTACATGGAGCTCCATTATAACCAAAGATCGTTGGCGATCCATTTGTGCACGAAATCCAAGACTAACACTAACAGCGTCGATTGTACGCCGGGAGCTCCATTGTAACCAAAGATCGATGTGAGATCTTTGATTTGCCCAACAGATTGCAACGTAATTGAAACGTTTTAGCTATTAAACATTTGATTTTATCGAAATTCGATATCTGATGACCTAATCATGACGTCCACAACTCGTGTTTCATCTACGATGTTACGTTCTCAAAGTATATGCCAGAAGTTTGAAGTTCATGTGAAGTTTTGCAAGTATGTATTTTTTGTAGACAATCGATCCCGGGAAAGAAGAAGAAAAACAAAACAAAAACGAACAAAAACAATCGACAATTTAATTTGGTACATACCCGAACACCTAAAAATTATTATTGACTACAACTATTTATCATTATGCCCATGAAAATGTGTGTGATGGGGCTGAAATCAATATTAATTGACCCCGGTGGATCATCAACCAGCAACATCGCCTGGGAGAGTTTGGTAAGTTACTTTTTTGGGTGTTCGGTACATGCCCAGCCCCTAATATATTTGTTCCGTTTTTTTCTTTCCTCCTTCTTCTTCTTGCGGATCGATTGTCTATAAGCTGCAAATTCACATGAATAACAAACTCTAAGTGCTGCGTAGATGGCTGCTGTTGTGTAAACACGTCGGTCAGAATATGAATCATAAATATCCGAATGGTACGGTAAATCAAAGTTAATAATTTAAAAAAAAAATGCTATCAGGGGATCTGAAAAATCGTAAAATTTCCTGATTTAGATGGGGGAAAAATATGTAGTTTTATCATGAGTGTAAAAATTCAGTGTGAAATATGTGACATTAGAGACGAAGAGATATATTTGAGTTTGATATTTATTTTACTGAAAACACTTTGACATTTTTTAAAAAAAGAAACACACTTTTTCACGAAAATTTACGCACTGTAATCTGTTATTTCCACTACGTCCGCAATACTCAATCGAGTGGGCGGGGCATATAAAACAGTCCGGCCGGCGGAACGGTATGTCGCCCTCAATCGGCGAAACAGATACTGAAATATCGAACATTTAGCGAGTGCTAAACTGCTAGTCTACGGTTATATTTCCCGATTTACTAAGAAAATGGTATTTTTATGAAAAAAGAGTGTGAAATATGTGATATTAATGATGAACTCGTGCCAACTCGTTACTCAACCAACTCGTGTAACCAACATATAGTCATATTAAAAGGGTGGGTATCTTGAGTTTAATTGTTAAGAGGATTTCCTGTATTTATCTTCGTGTTTTTATACAAGAAAAGCCATTTTTTAAGCGTTGGGTTGGCTGGTACAACAGTGGTAACGTTAAACTTAATTGTTTATTGCCTGTTTAGTGTTTAACATAACGTTAACGTTAGTTATGTGAACATACTGGACAGTAAACAACTCTCCTAACAAAAATATGAACAGATGTCACTAAAATGTATTTAGAAATAGAATGTAAATAAGGATAGGAAAATTCAGTTGTTTTGGGTTATGGCAATTTTTCAGTTGAAATTTTATGCCATATTTTGTAATTTATGTTTTCTCCAAAAAATCTTCAGTTTGTGCACAAATTAATGTCAAGTAGTGATTGTTTACTGCACTTTCCCTTAATTTTTTACCCTTCTTAGATACAAATCAACTTACATAGACAATTATTTCACAGGAAAAATGCACAATATTCATGACACAATACATGTACTTGTATAAGTTGTTAGTCCTGCTCCCTGGGGAGGCCTCTCTCAGACATCTCTCACATGAAATTATGAGACTCGGCAATTTCCTTAAATACCTTTCTCTTTTGATGTGAGTTTCATGCAAGAACATTTCTTTAATTTATTACACATTGTAAAGAATATTTGTTTGCAATTTTGAAAACAACCAATGCCCTTTTCAATTTCAATGGTCCAGCTACTCCAAATTATACTGTTTTCCCCATTCATATAGAACTTCTTTGAATTGCACAAATACTTTATTCTTGGTCCATGTGCTTGTAAAACCTTCTTACTATTTTGTACAGCATGTTCACTGTGATGTATTATTTTCCTCATTCATAAAAATTAGAACTTCTCTGACATTTCAAATACTTTATTCTTGGTCCATGTATTTTTTACAGCATGTTGACTCTGATGTATCATGGCTCAGACTAAGTTCCAGCCTACAGCACCCCGAGACAGCGTTGACACCACATCCAAATGCAGTATCGTAACTGTTCAAGTCATCAACAATCTTCAGTTTGTAGGCTGCACGATGGTATGGTTTAACGTCTTACGTTAACAGATCGATCATTTGAGAATCCGTGCACAATTAATGGAAGTAGTCTTCATTACTTGGTTTCGTTTGAAGGTATATAAACTTTCATTTTTATAGATGTATGTTCGTTTTAGTATAATTTTATAGATATTGATTACATAAAACCATGGTTAACGTTAAAAACCTTAGTGTGTGCATGGTATCACATGTGCCGCGCCTGGAGTGAAACAGGTCAACTCGTGCGTGCTCGTACTTTTACCAAATTCACACTTATTTGGTCAACTCAGCGGAAAATATTTATTACTGAATATTTACTGGCATGCGTAAGGATTGACATCCGGTGGAGTACGCGTTGGTAAAAGTACAAGTTAATTTAGCAACACTATAGTGTCTGTAGGTTCCTCATAATAATAGTAGTACTTATGTCCTGTGTGGTGATGGCTGCATTGCAGTTTACTTTATACTAACGCCAATTTTCTCACTAAAGTAGACCAGAAACAAATAACGGTCACATCATGGAGGAAGGAAGACGTCACATGTAGTTCTATTCCATTGTAAAACCTAACTTAAAGGCATTGTTCTGAAGGGATCATTTTTCTGAAGTTACATCCAATCCATCATCCTGATAATAACATATAAGGGCATTCTAAGTTATGTGTGTTTTGTTAGCATGACCCATTTATCTTCGTCCCTCTTTGAAAACATTTAATATTGTTTATACATGATTCGTTTATATTTCAGATCAACGATATCCATTTGTGCTACTACTTTACAAGGTGTGTTAGAGTCTGTGTAACTTTGTGATCCAATGGCCAGCATTTGAAGTTTATCCATTCATCAAAGGAGTTGACGTATTATTCAAATTATTTTATATGGACTTATCCTATCTGTGGCAGTCTTGACCCTCAAGGAATTGTTTTTCAGGACCTCAAGACACATCTATGTCTTTCTAGGAATTTCTTTAACATGTTAGAACAAAAACAGTACTGAGGAATTCTTATTATTTTTTTGACTGGACCTAAACATCCTCACAAATGTAATTATTAAGCAATATCTGTTGGTGATCTAGTAAAATGTACATTGCCGACAGTTGAATCACTGGCAGTTGGGCCATATAAACATAGTAAGTACCCCCCAATCTTGTTGCATGGGTGTGTCAGCCTTGGAATACCTTGGGCCAGATCACCCAATTAAAGTTCCTATTTATTGGTATGCTCGCATTGGGATAGTACTGTCCATCAATCCCTTAAACACTTTTGGTTAAACAGACTGTATCGCCACGATCAGAGCTGACTTTCTACAAACGGGCCATGGAATTGGTGTCCCTAGTTTTAAGACGAACATAGTGACTAAAATTACTGGCTCATTTATGCAGTGTAACATGAATATGACCTCATCATGTGAGTATTATTTTCAGTCACTGAGTTAAACTAGAACTTGAACTCTGATTCCATGCCCTGTTGATCGTGAAGATATTGCCACCTTTAAACAATAACTTTAACATTACTATTTATGAAAATGTTTTTTCAACAGTTAATGACACAAATACATATACATGTAACAATCAGAAGATCATATTTCAGTATTGTTTGTTTCTTTTTATTTTACAGTTATCCTTCAAATTACATTGTGCTGTCTCTTCCCTATAAGTATTGTTTTAAAAAACTGAACCAAACATTTAAATATTATAACACTTGATCGAATTTGTCATTGTATTGTACAAGACCTGCACACACCTCACCTCAGGGCCAAAAATGTGTAATGATAAAGCTGTGATGATACAGTATTTAATTCCACCACAACCTATAATTAGCGTAACAGCTCTGTATTCGTCCAAAGGACAAACACCTAATGTCATTACAGATCGTTAATTGTCCAAAAAATATTTACAAAAGGTGACCCCACTTTGACCTTTACGTCCTGTCAAACCGGAAGTCAAAGTTTAATATTTAAAACAATCATATCTCAACAACCACAAGGTAAATTCACAATTTTGTACCATTGTACAGATCGTTAATTGTCAAAAAATATTTACAAAAGATGACCCCAATTTGACCTTACTTCCTGTCCAAACCGGAAGTCAAAGTTTAATATTTAAAAAAATTATATCTCAACAACCACAAGAGGTAAATTCAAAAATGTTGTACCATTGTACAGATCATTGATTGGCAAAAAATATTTACTAAAAGATATTTAATTTGACCTTACTTCCTGTCCAAACCGGAAGACAAATTTTAATATTAAAAAAAAATCCTATCTCAACAACCACAAGAGGTAAATTGACATTTTTTTGCGCCATTGTATAGATTGTTAATTATCGAAACATGTTTACACAAAGATGACCCTAATTTGACCTTACTTCCTGTCCAAACCGGAAGTCAAAGTTTAATATTAAAAAAAATCATATCTCAACAACCACAACAGGTAAATTCACAGTTTTTGCACCATTGTACAGATTGTTAATTGTCAAAAATATTTACAAAAACATGACCCTTATTTGACCTTTACTTCCTGTCCAAACCGAAAGTCAAAGTTTAATATTAACAAAAATCATCCACAAGAGGTAACTTCACAATCTTTGCACCAAGGTACAGATCGTTAATTGTCAACAAATATTGGAACAAAGTTGACCCCAATTTGACCTTACTTCCTCCCGAACACCTAGTGTTTTGTTCAAACAAACACTTAAGCTCTAGTTAACAATGACATTGTCATATTCTTTCGATGAAAATGATTTATGCCATGATATGCACGTAGAATTAGCTTCATGTACCTTTCAAGAAAGGAACTTATGTCTACAAAATAAGATTATATACTTTTCTTTTTTAAATATGGGGTTTACATTGTTACGTATATATTTACCAGTAGAGGTATGGTTGGATGGTACTGTGCTCATCGAAATTTCAATCATTTTAATACATAGGTGTAACACTGAGCGATAATGGAAATCAACAATACCTTCACTTGCCAGAATTCTACAATAATGTTAGGTCTCTGCAGTCTAGCTTTATTTTGGTCATTGTCAAACTTTGTTTGTTCGCAGCTGTTGTTTTGTTCAAATGTAGTACATGTAACTTTTCATTCATTCTGGTTTATTATCAAAACTCATTGCAGTACATATTAAAACTGAATTGCGAGTCGATTTACAAGTTACAGTAAAAAGTATAAATACATAAATTTACTGATGATAACAAAACTACTGTATGTACACATTAACATTACTACAAAACATTTTAGGCTAAATAACTAAACTGGAACAATACTACACTGGTTAAAAAGTTGAAAGTTACAGTTAATACATTTTAAAACGAAGTAGAATTAAATTACAATTGCATCAACCCCTATGGGATAGTGTTTCACAATGTACTGCACAGTATGCATTATGCAAAGTATGCACCACATCACAAAACACAGCAAAAGAAAACAACATTGTCTCAGGAAAGCTATAAACTATAAAAATGGGGCACACCGTTGTCAGTATATTAAGATTTAGTTTTGATTTATTTTTTTTTTAAATTAGTCTGCTTACTTTACTTTGTTAATTAGTCTACAAAGCTGGGAAGCAGGAGTTCTTGAATCTGTCAGTATTGCAATATATCTCACTTTGCATATTAGAATTCCTAAGTATTCTCCCACACGTTTCCCCCCCTCTTTTTAGGTAGTACGTCATGGATAATTGTATTAAGACTCTTAGCAAACTCAAGCAGAGTATCTTCCCTTCTTTGATCCAGTTGTTTAAGATTAAGTAGCTTAATTGCTTGATCATAGGATACAAATTGTTGTCCGAGAATAATCCTACATGCACGCTTCTGAATGGATTCAAGCTCCTAGATTGTGCTACAGTTAAACCAGAGTGCCATACAGGACACGCATACTCAGTTATAGGTCTTATGTGACTAATATAAATTTGTTTCAAGTGATTACAAGGTATTCCAAATCTTTTCAAACATGTCAACATGTGCAATCTCTTGCCGGCCCTATTAACAACATCATGAATATGTGTATTCCATTTCCGATCATTAGAGACCCACACCCCAAGTAACTTTAAACATTCAACCTGAGCAACTTCTACATTATCAATAGTAAGCGATTGTAATGTGGGTTGGACTTAAAAAAGAAATGTCCATACGATTAGTTTTCTCAGTATTGATTGTCATGTTATTGTGTCTAGTCCATTGTGTAAGTTCATTTAATTGTTCTTGAAGTTTGAGTGGGAGTTTTCTTGTTTGCGAACTTCACAAATTGACAAATCGTCCACATACTTCCAGCGATTTGGGAATTTCCTATGAGTCATTTACCATTACTTGGAAAATTAAATGCCCCAGTTTTGTTCCTTGAGGAACTCCGCAAGTGATTTCTTGCCAGCTTGAAAGGCCGCCATTGAGATTCACTCTTTGTTTACGTTCGCAAAGAAAATCACTAATCCGGGAATTAATTCACGACTCAATATCAATCAGCTTCCGACAGCGATTGTACGATCAATTAGGTCAAACGCCTTTCGATAATCGACTGCAATAACCATTGCTTCGTGACTAGCTTATCAAGTCCTTGATGCAAATAGTGTAACATGCTAGCAAGGTAATGACTGGTGGACGCACCTACACGATTTCCAAATAGGTTTTCGTCTAGTTTAGATACAATCGTGGGCTTTATCCAGGACGAAACGCAATGCTCAAGCGTACGAACAAAATGGTGTGATTGATATGGGTCTGATTTGGTTGAAGTTCACGGTTCCTTTCACTTTGGGAAGTGGGGTTGGTCGCCTCTTTCCACTTAGTAGGTACTTTCCCTGTGAAATTGATGTATTGTAGATATCAACTAAAGGTAATGCTAGTTCAAATGCAAATTGCTTGATGATGCGAGGAGGTAGGTCACCTGGGGGCTACGGATTTCTTACATTTGATTTTCTGCAATGATGATACACCTGCCAGAAATTAAGTGTTGGTGCTTTCGAACTGCTGGGAAGATATGATGTTAGACTATCAACCTGTAAAAGTTCAATTCTTTTGGCAAATATGAGCAAGATGGTTATTTATTATTTCGCACACTTTGATCGGATCAGTTTCGCTAGTTTCTAAATTCAGCGACGATTTCTTTTATTCATACACATAAATTATTTGGTTAATTTTCCGGAACCACTGTTTTGCATTAGTTCTTTGCAGGTTGGTAACTTCGTATTTATAGTACTGAATTTTAGATTGCTTAATTTTCCCAGATGACACGGTTTCTAAAGTGTGCGAAATTGACGGGAGCTTTTTCCATATTCATGAAAGTTAGTTGCCTCTCCTTACAAAGTTCTTTAATTTTGGGGTAATCCAAGGTTTATCATTTGAATGAACTTTAATTCTACGCATTGGAAAACAACGTTCATATGCATGAAATAATGTTGACTCAAAAATTTTAATTTTCTCGTCAAAGGTCAGCAGCTTCCTGAATTTCATAACAGTCCTGTGATGTTATCCATTGGCCAAACTCATTTATAGCAGATTCACTAAGAGGTCGAAAGATTTAGTAATGTTGTGGCCTTTGTTACAGAAGAACCCCGGCTTGGGTTGCCATAAAAATTGCATTATGATCGTTACGACCAAAGGGTGCATGAGTAACTGGTTCCTCATAATATTCAGCAAAGTTAGTTATACAAAGTCAAAATTTTACCACTATTATCCCTCGTGGACGCTTTGACGACTTGTCGAAGACCAGTAGACGAGCAAAATTGTTTAACTTTCGTGCGAGCCTCGTTGAAATCTCCGCTAATGAGGAATCCGGCTGACGGCGATGTTGATCTAATGCTGTCAACGGATTCTCTACGATAACGAATAAGTGTTGTTTGTGAATTAACGTGTTGTCCTGGGCTATGATAAATAATACACATATATAGAGATGATATGTTCCGTGGTGTTGTTGATGGCGACACCTTAATCCACATACATTCCAAATCAGCTGAGATAGGAATAGGGCTAATTTTACGAGCTTTGATGCTATCCTTAATTAGTGCTGCTATACCTCCGCCATTACGATCGCTCCGTCCACTACTAAAAAGGGTATATCCATCAATATCAATTTTATGTTCGTTTCCCTCGTTTGTCAATAATTCACTAAAAGGCCAATGTCAATACTTTTATCCTTCATGTAGATGGAAATTTCATCAATCTTATTTCCCATAGACCATGGGTTTGGTAAGCATAATAATTGGAAACTGACTAGGTTTACCTTCCTGTTCATGTACTGGTAATGCGCTACAGGTAGATGTAGTACTAGTAGTGGTAGTTCGGTGCACAGCACGCAAGTTGCATGAATTTCGCGTCCTTTTCCTATTACTATTACAATGATTTTCAATATCACGGTTGGAAATTATAACATGGATTCTTCTTTTTGTTCCTCCACGAACTCCCCTCTTCCTCCAACGTTTACGTGGCTCAACAGGACGCTTTAGCATGGTATGCGGCGGCCCACCTGTATCGGGCGTCAATGCATTCTTTGTGTGAAAGGCCTTCGGTATGCGTAAAAATGCTTGGTTGATACAATACATGGTAGCGTCCAAAATAATACTTACAAGAAACACAAAAGACGGAAAAACCTCAAAACGAACAGAAATATTAACATCGTTAGTTAAAATCATGAATCACGACATAGGTATGTATATGCTGGTCGGAGAGCTGCTGAATTAGCGCTGCCGGAGCTCACAATAAGCGTCTTCACTCAACAGTTACATTTGTTAACCCAATCCTCACAGCCTTCCTCCTCTGCTGTCTCCCTTCTCTAGTTTTTCCTCGTAACCTCACCGCCCGTCCTTCCATTCCTCTTTCCTTATGGATATGTTTCTTCAGATATTGCCTTTCTCATTTTCAATGGAACAATTTATATGTATTCGTAAATTTGTATAGTGCTTATAGTTTTATCTCGACTTCTCGTTTCCATGTAACCTTTCCCCTTGCCTGCTCTCCCCCTAATTTACCCAGCCTTCCTTCCTGTTGTCTCCCTCTCATTTCCCTGTAACCTTTCCAATTGCCTACTCTCCGCCTTCCCTTTTCGTACGATTTTTTTTATAGAGCAATCTATATGTATACTTATTTATAACTTTTTATGGTACTTTTAACTGTGTAAATTTGACTGATTTCATGAGTATCTTAGGTGTAAAAGTTATAATAAATAATTTTTAGCCGTACAAATCCGATCTGATTATGGGCATACGTTGCAAAAGTATGTCACATGACAGCCGTTCACAATAGCCACCACTACATCACGACAACTATTATATAACGACCAATATGAACTGCTTGTTTCAGTAACTCCTACGGCCTTATCATTTCAAAGGTTTTGAAGTGAAACAAATCAGCAGATTACACCATTTTGCCGACAATTTTCTATGATTTTACCAATACCACAAAGATTCTACACCAACGTTACACAGGCTCTGACACATTTGTTATTGATTTTCAATTCAATTATTACAATTTTTTGGAAAACACCTCGGCTCAACGTCACCGTGAACTCGTGAAGTGCATTAATCCTGGCTGCTGTCCCGTGTGCACCCTGCCGGCCGTGTGCGTAAAATACATACACGGCGAGCACGCGCACATGAGAGAGCGCGCCCGCGCCAACAGAGGAAATTGTGCAATAGACTATGACCAATCAGAAGCGAGGGATTAGTTTGTTTGCAAACAAATGCTTGCAAACGTACGGGATATTGCTAGAGACCAAAACTTCAACTTGGCAGGCTGCCCAAAAGTTTCCACTAGTCAGTCGGCGCATGTTACCTATAGGCCCTATATAGGGGGCCCTGAAAAAACTGAAGGTTTGTGAGATGGCCTGTGACTAATATCACAGATTTTCCTTTAAAGATAATAGACGACACACTTAAAGAGAGTCAAGTGAGGATTGGAAACGATATTTTTGTGGAGATTTTGAGTGAATGTATGCATATCCAGTGAAATGTTGGCCATTTGTCGTCTTGCTAAAAACATATTGGTGACCTCACCCTCCGTGAGGTGAGGATGTGGGTTCGACCCTTCCACGATAAAGGATGAGATGGTCAGTGTTGTTGTTTGCTAAACAAACAAAAACCCTGTAGATAAATGATATACAGTACATCATTACAGTAATCAGTCTAACTGACATTGTTGTATAAAATGTTTTACAAAATACAAAATCAATGCTTTGTTTAAAAGATTCTAAATTAGAAAAAGAAACAAAGATCTTACCCTAGCACATCAGGTAATTGACAGCGTATAGCAGCATCACTTCATGAGATGGAATATAATCACCAAGCTATTGATAACAAAAATCAAATGAAACTCAATGTACTTCACATACAACTTATTAAGTATTGAATATAATGTCCCTACTGACATGACATATAACATATAGGCTCACACATCGACTTAATACCGACAACCATCGACAACAGAACCGGTGCGTAACTCACACACACAGCCACACACATACACAATATGTATGTGACAAAACTATGTCAGCGTACAAAACATGCCACCGATGACATGCGTCAATACAGTGCAAGTTCATGTACAAAAATACAAGCTACACGGTCGCCATCAAAATGAAAGTGTTGAGTTCTTATCGATTGATTATCTTAATAAAACAATAAATATAAAGCGCAAAACTCACCACAAATGTTCAGATATATACCACCACGGCCTTAGATGTCATTAACATCGGTAAAAGTAAGATTGTATGATATAGGACCATGACATTTCTATACCAAGCAAGATGACAAAACAGTCATGGCCATGAATCTGCACGGCCTTATTACTCACACTCGCGTATCGTACGCCGATAAACAAAAGTACAATAAGGCGGAGATATGCGAACGTGAGAAATTAAATACATGTACATGTTAAACAATTATATTAAAAATCCTATTTTAATACAAAGTTATATCAAAACTTAATAAAACTCAGTAAACTTGGTTGTATAAATGTAATGTAATGTATGACGGACTATTTGAATTCGGCGTATTTATACTTCAGTGGTGGTGACATGACGTGCTACGTAGAGCATTAAAGGGGTGTATTATTTTAAAGATGACATAAATGTACAACAAAACCCAACTCTACAATATGCTTACGTTAGACATCGTTGTTATGAAAAGAAGTTATTTGACAAAATGTTAACAGCATTTGTATATATTTCAAAGTTACAGAGTATTTTTTTCAAAGTAACTCTTCACCGTTATTATTTAATACATATTTAGGCATGGGAAATTTATCGTAAAAAATTAACAGTATAATAGGTCTTGTAATCTTTTCAATCTAAAAAAAAAAAAGATAAACCCCCAGAACAAGTGAAAGAAAATATCAAAAGATTATACTTTTTATTTATTTTTGTTTTGGGAGCAAAATTAAAAAATAATTCCCTAATAAGTCCAATACAGTAGGCAGGAGGTTGTGGGTTTGAGTCCAATTTGAGCAGGCTTGTGAATTTTTTTAGACAAGCTCTTGGACAACACTGAGTATACAGTGCATTGAATTACCTCAATGAGGGGAAAAAACTAAATATGTATGTGTTTAAATCTGGATAAATAGGCCTTTTCCATTCCTGCTTTTCATCACTTTTTTGCAAACGTCTGTGCACTTTGTGATCCTCATGACCTACAGTTGTTTTGTTTTTCTTGTGCCAGGAAGACACAAGTACTCATGGGATATGAATGATTCTAATGTAAAATAGGGATTTACTCAAAGAACATATTCCCTCAATTTTAGTTCAATGGATATTCCCCTTTTTCAGTTAAAAAAATCATGAAAACACTATCAATTTTCAGGCCACCAACAAATGTAAAGATTACACTTGCCAAAGCTGTGGTAAATCTGTTTCAAAGCTCAACAACTCTGATGGAGGAGGATATGTAAGTATAGTTACATGTCTAAAGTTTACCCTGTGTTTTAATCACCTTCTGTGAGCTCAATTGTTCCCAAGTGACACCAGTTGACGAAACAAGCATTCAACGTAAATATTTTTAATCTGATTCCTCATTTCAAAGCATGAAACTGGAAGAAAGCTTCAAAGCAGCCACGAGAGGGGGCTATGCAATGTTTACAACATGGCATCGTAGAGGGTCGAGTTGTCTCCGTCACATTATCATGCCAAATGAGCTGTGTATAAAATCTGACATGTCACTCATTTTTATTCATACTGGTCGACATGGAAGCAAATGCAGTGGCCCCAGTGATGCAAAGAAGAGGCAGGAGTAGGTCACAGTACAGAAAGAAGACAGCAGGTAGGTGGAACGAATAATCTTTCCAGATAGGTTGGCCAAACCTTTTCTGGGATTTGTACAAAAAAAAGCCACATTTTTTGGTGTTTCTATTTTTCCCCAATTTTCTTCCTGAAATGTAAACCTGCTCTCTCTTAGGCCATTGACTTAACAAGCAAAGTTTTCAAAAGTAGAAGTGTTTTGGAGGGAGGGTTGCAGCAAAGCCAGGGTTAATGGTCAGGCTATACATCACCCTAAAACTAAAAAATAGCCCCCCAAAAAGCAACAAGTATTAACATTGAATTGAATTTTAGCCAAACCTTTTTTATATATAAACAAATAATAAAATAAATAAATAACCTAGGTATCAAAATTTTACCTTTCACTTTCAGTCTCGTCGAATATCCATCCGACGATACGTCTGAAGACTCGGGAGAAGATGCACAATTTCAAGGAGAGGCGAAAGATGAAGGTCTAGAGCTACAAAGAGCTAGAGATACATGTAGAACTTCTGGAGAAGAAGATTCGGACGACGATTGGGAAGAAGGAGACGGAGAATGGGAGAAAGAAGAGAAAGAACTACAGACAGCCAGAGATGATGATACAGAAGAAGATTCGGACGACGATTGGGGAAAAGACAAAGGAGAGGAGAAAGCGGAAAAAGAAGAGGAAGGTAAAGAAAGAGTTACAGAAAGGGAAAATCGACATAGATTTCAGGCGCATTTTATTAATCTAATTGTAATTCTATCCCCCTTTTGAGCTCTTTGTATACCCATTCAAATTCGGCTTGACAGGCACTCTGCCCATGTAGCCTTGCACTTTTTTTTCTTTTAATTCTTGGTAGCCCATGTACATTTTTCCCCAAAATGTAACATCAGTTACTGAATTGGAGCCCTGCGCTTTACGTGTAATTGCCATTTTTGATTGAAATTGTGTTGATAAGTCATTTTTTTTGCCTCTGCAGGGAACACTACACCTTCACTCTACAGCAGTTTATCCATTGAAGAGCGTTCAAGTGGAACGCTGTCATCTTCCGATGACAGTTCTACTTCTGCCATGGAGGAAGCAGACACGATCCTTCGAAACATTCGGAATATGCCACCGAACAAAAACTGCACACAACGCTCCACAAACCGGGTACGTAATGCGGCACACAAAATTTGGGCTAAGGGCGCGGGCGCGCGCGCGCGCGTGACTCCCTCCACACAAAATACTTACTCCCATCCCTCCTTAACTCCACCACAAAGCAGGTCAATTTGCTGCATACGTGATTGAAATCCTCCCTGGCGCGCGCGGGCACGTCTGGGCGCGCGTGACTCCCTCCACACAAAAATACACAAAAAGGGAGGACCTCCTCAATTCCCTCCTCAATGAGACACGTCTGGGCGCGCGCAAAATCAGTTTGTGTGGTGGAGAATACATAATACATATATACATATACATATATACATCTATATCTCCTCCTCAATGCAAGATTCCCTGGCGCGCGCGTGACTCCCTCCACACAAAACTGCACACAAGTTCCTCCCCTTGCCTCCTTCATCTATCTAATATATACATATATATATATATATATATATATATATATATATATATATATATATATAGCGCAAGCGCAGCATGCATATTGATGATTTCGGGTGGAGGTGTGCAGTTTGTGTGGTGGAGGGAGTAGTGCGCATGTCGTGTCTTAAAATAGAATGGACATCGTTATAAGGCATGTCGTGTCTTAAAATAGAATGGACATCGTTGATTGGTTGAATGTTTGCGCATTGTTTATGGAGCAACCACACACTCTTTGTAATTGGTTGTTTCGGCGACGCAAAGGATGGTAGAGTATAAAAGACAGAAATTTTAATTCAAACTCTCATATTTTCGCCAATATTCTCATCAATATAGCTTCACCAGTATGGCGACTATTTGTAACTTTTACCGTTTTGTAGAAGAGCGTAGAGAAATTGAGATGATTGAACAAGAACGAATACGTATAAATAATCATCCCGAATTGCGAGAGTGGGAACAGATCCCTAAGAACTTCCCCCATGTTGAAGTGATCTCGCAGATGGAGGCACTGAAGTAGGCTGTAGTGATCGGCAACTTGGACTACGCCAGGTTTCTGGTAGCAAGCAACCCCACAAAATTCAAGTAACCGAGTGCATTCAAGACTGGCGAAACACACAAACCAACCGGCTCTTTTCAGAGCCAACACATATTCCAAGAAGAGATTATTACCGAGTCTGTTATGAATATTAACTGTTCGATTTAATCATTAAAATAAATTATATTCGTGTATGTCTGTGTTTTTAATACTAGCTTTGTCTATTGGCAAGAGGATAAGTGTGATGCACAATGTCCCTGTAAACAATTTTTTAATCTCATACTTTAACAGTAACGTTAATTCTAGAAATTATTTCAATCTGACATAAAATAATTTGTTTATTTATACAGAATTTTCTTTCGTCTGAGCTTAATTTGTTCTTTTTTCATTTCTAAATTCCAATAACTAAATTGTATACATTTTATATAGTCTCTGACGAAAAACAAAGTAACCTACATTATTTTTCATCTATAAACCTATTCAACTTCACTTCGTCAATAACTTTATACAGAACAAATCAACAGCTATACAACGTGTACCTATGCGTTAACTGTACATAGCGCGCAAAGGGTCAACGCACTGTGAGCCAGTCACTGACCTAACTAACTAACTTATAATGTGTTAATCGTCTGCTGCACATCTATTTGTAATCTGACAATAACAAACAAAAACTCCTAAGAAAATCACGAATTATTACTCCTTATTATTCTACTTACTCTCTTTAAGATATCCAATTATTCAACTGCCTTAAATAAACTCCAATACAGCCATATTACTTAGAAAAACCCAAAGTACGAACTATCGTTGTCTCCGTCAGCAGCCATGTTTGTCCAAGTTTTACCAAAGCACGATGGGAAAAAAGGCAAAAAGGCGCAAAAGTCATCGATTAATTTTCTGACCAAAATCTGAAAAAGGGGAGGAGTTTATTAACCATTTGTAATATGTATCGTTTTGAAATGTATAAATTGTAAGTGATCATTCACAGCTGGCCAAGTAATAGTTAATAATACTGTCAATTATGAAAATCATATGTGATTAACGAACAAATAAATGAATGAATGAAATTACTGTCAGTATCGCGCGCACAGTATCGATCGCACAGTATCGATTCTACTGTTAAAACGTTCTTTATTACATTTCATTAACAGAGGGCGCTATTAATTAATTATGCTTGTCAGTTTTCTCCTATTGGCCAAATGATTTTGCTCACTTTGTGGTTTTTGTAATAATGTGGTCGTGGTTATTATTATGTGGTTTGACCTGCTATGAACTTTGAAGAAGAATAATAATAATAATAATAATAGAAAGGGAAGGGACAACAACGTACGAAGACAGACAAAAGAACGACTGTACAGGAAGCTATTCAAGTATGATTTGTTAAATTTAACACCAACAACAATCTTTGACATCAATATATTTACAGATGGTTTTTATATTGGTTTTAAATTGGAAAACATTTGATAAACTGAAAACATTAAGTATTATTATTATTATTATTATTATTATTATTATTATTATTATTTTAAATTCTAACAAATACGGGGCTTTTAGAACATTTTTGGTATTTGTTAAATTTAATTTTAACACCAACAGCAATCTTTGACATCAATATATTTACAGATGGTTTTTATATTGGTTTTAAATTGGAAAACATTTGATAAACTGAAAACATTAAGTATTATTATTATTATTATTATTATTATTATTATTATTTTAAATTCTAACAAATGCGGGGCCTTTAGAACATTTTTGGCATTTGTTAAATTTAATTTTAACACCAACAGCAATCTTTGACATCAATATATTAACAGATGGTTTTTATATTGGTTTTAAATTGGAAAACATTAAGTATTATTATTATTGTTATTTTAAATTCTAACAAATTCGGGGCTTTAGAACGTTTTGGCATTTGTTAAATTTAATGTTAACACCAACAGCAATCTTTGACATCAATACAGATGGTTTTTATATTGCTTTTAAACTGAAAACATTAATTATTATTATTATTATTATTATTGTTATTTTAAATTCTAACAAATTCGGGGCTTTTAGAACATTTTGGCTAGACCGAACACTGGGAAATTTGCTTGAACTCACGCAAGCGTAACCTATTGATGATACTGCACACAACTGTGAACTATTACCTTCACACAAACTACACAAAATAAGGTGGGGTGTACAGTTTGTATGGTGGAGGGTAGTGCGCCAAGCGTAAGCATATTGATGATTTCGGGCAAGTTGTTGAGATACGTCTGGCTTGAATTGAACTCGTGAAATACAACATTGGTTTAAATAATTAATCCATCAGTCCGTTAAGGTATAGGTTATTCTAACAAAGCCCTTGAAACTTGTTGAAAACAAAATTGATCATCGAATACATTCGTTTTAATACGGGGAAAGTGTATTCTGATAAAATCGTTCACGTTGACGTCGTTCTTGTTGATATCGGAAGTGGAAAAAAGTCCCACAATCTTGCTCATGGTGATTCCCCGACATCGATGTAACAAGAAGTAGATGGAATATTGACCGCAGACAGCAGACAAGGGTCCCTGTAGGCGTTGATGATTATATTGAGTTTTTTCCGCGTTCTTGAGAAAATTTTTGAACTCAGGTAACTGCGGTGGTAATCCGTAGGAATCAAAATACTCTCCAACACCATCTCTCGTGAAGTATATTCCTACCCAATGTTGTCCGGGTTTCGTAATAGGGTCTGTGTTCACCACAAAGGCACTGGGACGAGAGATAACTTGCTTGGGAAGTTTATCGCGGGCGAACACACCTCTGAAAAAATGTTTTGTGTAACGGTCTCTATTTAAAATAGTGCTAATTTCCGAGCTGTCCATGGTCTGTGCGTGCCCTTCAACCGGCGTAGTCGAATATGATGTTTCGAGCCTGATCTATTTCCAAAATGTTGTTAAATTCCGCGTAGATGATCATGTTGACAGTTTCCTGTAGCGAGAGGCAAAGTGCATTTCCAACCGTAGGTTTCCGTGTTTGACGAGGTTAAAGTGTCCGCCAGAAGACAGGTCAGGGGTGAGATCAAAAGCGTACAGTGCATAGCCCTTGGCGAAATCCTCACGACTGATGTCGTTGCCTTCATTCTGGTACATTTTATCTGTTCCCGAGAAGAGGGTGTTGTATGCTCTGACGTAATTATTGGACGCATCGGAAAAGTTCGGTTTGAGTGGAGTATACGGAATCTGATCTCCATCTAGGTACACCGTCAAAAGGTTTACGTTCAGATGCTGAAAGTTAAAGGGGTTCTTCGAGTAGCGTCCGTTGAACGCTACATTACTCACGCAGCCTATTACAATGCGTGTCGGAAGTTGTCCGAGAAAAGCGTAATCCTGAGTGAGTGTCAAGTTGCCTTGGGGTACAGAGATTATTTTGCAAAGGACGCGTTTGATGGGATACTTTGCAGTTCCCTTTTCTAATGCTTTGGCATGACCCAGCATGACCGCGGAGCTCACTTTTACTTTTCTGACAAACACGGACGCGGCTTGAATCATTACCTTATAGGTAGGGTTGGCCCCAGAAGCCATCAGGCAGAAAGCATCACTACTGCGTATAAGTTTAAGTTTAAGATCCACCCGTTTAGCATGTGTCTGTCTTGGAAGAAAATGTCACTGTGTATGGGACCAATCATATCCACCACGTGGCTTCCTTTGATGTATTGATAGCGGGCCTTGAGTCCCTTGTTGACAGCGTCGTCTGCCGCTAGGGATCAGCGGTATCCATTTGTCCAGCTGTATCTTTGTAGAACAATGAAGAGGAAAGTTGGGAAGCCTTGGCATCGTGACCATAACTCAGAAGACTTTCTATCATGGCTCGGTAAGGGTAAGTGGGGGTAGAAGCAGAGATAAGGCGATCGTTCAAGGTCACGTCGATCTGACTGAAGAGAGACTGCAAAAACAGATTGACTGGACCAACCAAAGAGTCGTCTGTCAGATTCGTACCGTCAGCTTTGACCACTTTTGCTTTGATATAGAGTTGTGTTTGGGAAAGATCAACGTAGTCTTCCCCGGATCCAGGTATGAAAATTCAATAGGCCCTCCATCAGAAATGTTAGCAATGGGATGGAATTCAGTCCATTGACCCTTTTCGATACTAGTTTGGGTGGGAGGAGTGCAAATAAATCCAGTTCGGACTTGGTGCACTCGCACGAGTGATCGTGTAGAAGGGACATGCTGAGCCACAGAATTGTGCAGATAATACTAATCAAAGATGTCAAGTGACCTTTTCGCTCTCTTGCTCGGTATAGAAGTGACCCGTCTGCCTTGTGTTTTCGTTTTATAGACCTGTCACGCGTGACTCGGGTATTAATACTTTGGAGGCTTGTTTTGTCAGTTGACTTCCGGCTCTCCGGAGCCTAGCTTCGGCTGCTGATTTTATATTCTTTCCTTCCAGTGCATCTTGGGCGATGCCAACACCAGTGCGAAGAGCCTGCCGTCCAAACGTCTTCAACCCAGCCTTTAAGAGAGGCATGGCCGACCTGAACAGGCCTCCCAAGATACCACCAAGTCCAAAACCGCGCTGCGTGCAGAGGTCCTTTAAACACAGGGCAACCCTTGACCCACTTGTTGTGTGTAGTAATCTTCATAGTTTTTAGAGTGATAGGGAATGTATTTAAGCTTCGTCATAGCGATCAGTTGAAGTACGGTGAGCGCTGCTGTCTGAAGTGTAGTTTCACGATGACTTTACCGTTGATAAATGGAATGGGCTCGCCTGTGTCGTCTCTTATATCTATTTCAATGGTGTCAATGACCTTTTGTTTCAGAGGAATGTAATGAGGGTTGTCGAATATTTTTGAAACGATATCTCCATATTTTCCTTCCGCGTTCACGATCCGTAATAAAGGTGCCCTCTTATCACCTACCGTGTTGTACTGGATGATATTAGTATACACGAACATGGAGTGAAATGGATGAACGTCCACAGGGCGAGGGGCCGTTTGGAAACCCGTGACGATGGCGTTGTCCTCGAACCCAAACAATGTCGCTAATCGGCCGCGAAAAATCAATCTTGCCCCTCCTTGTGTTTCCGTCACAATTTTTTGAATGTATTTATTGTACAATATGGTGACTTGTCCGTCGTGATCGATAGGGGGCTTAAAAGCTGATATAAGTTCTTCAGGCGTAGAATAGTAACCCTCTGAGATCGAGTGCGCGTGTAGACCCTGTGTTCCAGCGTTACATACCATATAATTTGCATCTTGGAATACATTGAGCCAACGGTGTGGATAGACGAACTCGGCCATGGCAACTTCCCATTCTCCCGTTAACGTGAGAGGGGAGGGCAAATTTACAAAGAAGTGAGCCAAAGTGTTGTCGGGATGAACATGCATCGAGCTATTGCTTGGGAGCGTCACGTAAAATGCCGCCTCCATGATTCATTCGTTTGCTTAAAATGGCACATGGCTGACGTCCTGGTCGTCTTTATAGAGCGTGCAACTTGGACACCCAGCTATTGAATTTTTCCGGATATCCAACCCATTTCACCAAGTATTCTGGTTTCCCCCGTCGCCTTCTGGTTTTCAGTATTTTTCAACTTTGTACAGGTCGTCCTTCTGAACTGCATGTTGTAGTTCTTGCTCGTAGAAAGTTCCTCCAATTGCTCTCCTCATAATCGTTCAACGTGTACACAGGGGTAGTGGGGATTCGGGCGTTGATGGTAAACAGTTCGGTGGTCCAGCTTGGTAAATAACTCTTACGGAAAGGCCTGGCGGCCATGCTGATGCGAACCGTATCTCCAACCTCGAACTTGAAGACAGTTTTTAAGGGGTTGAAGTCAGGGGTGTACAGCGCCTGTCTTATTCGATCGACATTGGAAGTATTGACTGACGCCGGGGTGGATTTTATACTTCTGTGAAACGAATGATTGTAGCCAGAAAGTAATGCGGGGAGGACCTTTGTATACTGGTACGTGTTGTTGGCCGTGAAATATTTCCACATTTTTGTCTTCAGTGTTCTGTTAAATCTCTCAACAATGCTGGCTTTGGTTTCATTATTGGTAGTGAAGAAGTAGATATTCGTTTTCTTGAGAAAAGACTGAAACTTTTCATTGATAAATTCGGTACCCTTTATCGGTCTGAAGCAGACGCGGCTTTCTCCCTCCTTTTAAAATCTTTTTGAAGGCTTTCACTAAAGTTGTCCCAGTCTTATCTTTCAGAGGAACGACCCACGCATACTTCGAAAAGACATCGATGCACGTCAGCAAATACCTGTACCCTCGATTGTGTTCTTTGAGCGAGGACATATCTACCAAATCTGCCTGCCATTGGTGATCGATGCCGTGCACTTCGACCCTATTTCTTTTAAAATTTCTCCGTATTGGTTTGTGCAACGTGTGGGTCGGCTGTTCCCGCAACCATACAGTTATCTGTTTCTTTGTGACATCGATGCCGTCTCTTACTGCAGCGCGGTAAACAGCCTCCACACCACCAAAAGCGGCGGGATGTTTTGGGGTCGTAATACACCTTCTTCAGGTATGCCTCCGCCATCGGTAGAATCCAAGTTTGTAATGATGACGGTGCTTTGACAACAAGCCCATGTGCAACGGATTTTCTTAAGAAAGTGTTGGGGTCCACAGTCGGACTTGGGAGGACAACAGTCCATGGTGAACGAAAACACAAAATGACAAGAAAAGACTCGATACATCTTTTAATATGGAGTCCATTTCGGGGTGGCTTGTTTACGGTTCTCTCTCTTCTTTTCTTACCTCGAAGGAAAGGGTGATAGATGTGTAGCTTCGGCAAACAGTCGAGGTAGACCGAACGACTCCTCAGGGTACCCTTTCAGCTCAGCTTTAAATTTAGTAGGATAGTGGGTGACGGGTTCTCTTTCTAACTTGGGTGGTTCTCCTGGTGTTCGCTCTAACTTGGGCTGGTCTTTGGATTCATCACTATTCATTTGCAAGTTCATGGTTAAGGGGCCTTTCTCTGCCGATTTAAAATGGTGTACCTCTGAAGTGTCTGATGATACAGCTTCATTTTCTTCGTCTGTGATATCCTGCCTTTCGAGCAGAGTCCTCATGTCTTCGTCCAAACCGTGCACTACACGCGTTATTGGAGTTTGTTCTAGCAGTCTTGCAGCTTGCAGTTGCGAAAGTGTGTCGTGAGGAACAAGTACCATTTTCTTGGTGTGCTGCATCGTTACTTGAAGAGCAGACCGGCAAGTGCACTCAAAACAGGAGTAAGTAATGCACCCAGGAATCCACCTTTTTGATGAAGAATTTTTTTCTTCTTCTGGACACTAAGTTTTTGGTGGCGAGGGCTCTGATGTGATGCTTGTATTTTTTTAGTTTTCTTTTGTCGGCGGGTTTCAGACTTATGTTACCATTGAGGATGTTGAGGGCACACCACACACACAAGCGATAAGTTCTTTACTGGCTCCCTGGATCACACCTGACGCTGTTTGATATTTCCCTTTGCTAGAACTTGTAGGTACGGAGCGTGGTTCCGCACGCGGTTAGACATCTTCAAATGAATGACGTGCTCGGATCCTCACTTCATTTATACCTTCGGGACATACACAATTGGGTTCTCACCCGGAAAAATGTGGGTCCTTAGTCTCATTTCCTCGGACGTTTCGGGTTTTAGATCAATGAAAAGGTAACCGTAGGGTGGTAAAGTGGCATCTCGGTAGGCTTCGACCATGAACTTTGATTTGGTGGGATACATTTGTTTTGCCAGATGGTTTATCTGGGAAGCGTCCTAGGATTTTTGAAGAGGATCATGTAATGTGCGTTGAGACTAATCGTGCGCATTTCTTTGCCCTGATGAAATAAATTTTGGAGAATCAACACAATGGAAAGATTTCTATGATGACTGCCCTTGGTAAAAGCTCCGTAATCCGTTTGCTGTTGCCCGTTTCAGACATGAGATCATCGATCACTATCATATTGTTCATGGATCGATGTATTTTCGTATGAAGGTCATCTGGAATACCTTCCACAAATTGTATATTACGAACCACGTTTGCCAAATGAGCGTAAGCATGTTGAAACTCTCCGTAGCACCACACGATATTGTCTGGTGGAGGTTCGATGACCTTTTCATCCGCTGGAACCAGCAAACGTTTTACGAACTGAGTTTTGCCTGAGCCGGTTGGTCCTGCTATCACACAAGTGAAGGGATGTTTCATTTGCGGGTTCATAGTATGAAATGAATACAGAGAGGATTTGTAACTGGTTTAAGTATGACCTAGGGCTTAGGCAATAAATAAGTCAGATAACATACATTTTTTTTCTTTCCTTTTTTTTTCACAAGAACAGACCAATAATTTATTTCAACTGCAACTCCAAAAGGAATGATAAAATAGCTTCATTCAACTAAATTTATTTTAGTGTTTAGAAACATGTCCCGTACAAAGTGTTAACTTTATTGACTTATTTGTTATTATTATTATTATTATTATTATTATTCAAAGTTCATAGCGGGTCAAACCACATAATAACCAGTACGTTCAATTTGAATTGTTTTAACATGTTCAAAGTTTTAACAACAAACTTAAAGACTGAAAACTTTTAATGTATGGAAATTTCTCAAAATGTTTTTCTCAACTATTTTTTTTATTCAAAGGGGGTCCACTTTCAAATTAACAATTAAATCATTAAATTATTTGGTGTCCTTTAGTGTCTGTAATAGAAGAAGAACTATCTTCAAAAATACAACAACAACAACATATGGTAAATTGATAATACTTATTGCAGATGAATGAACTAAAATAATCGTCTTCTAACCTTTGCGTTCTGTTCAAAGTGTTCAATTAAACAAGTCCATTTAAATTCCATGACCTCGTTCACGACATGAAACGGAGAATTCCCGAGTTTCTATCGTCGAAAGTGTCAACAAGGTTCAGAGTTCCATTCTGATGTTCAGAGTTCCATTCATTCCGAATATCAGTTATGATAGAGTACACGTCCTCGTCCATTCCATCGTAAGCTTCAACACCAACATGATGTGCTACTGCGCCAAACACAGCACAAACATGGCTCGGCTGAATGTATTGTTCTGCTTCTTCGAAGTGGTCATCCACGAAATCTTCAAGGTGGTACTCGGGAGTCTCGCCGTAAAACAGACACTCGTGATCCCGCTGCCTTGGCCAATCAAACTCACACCCTTCGCAAGGTAGACTCTGTTGAACTGCATAACTTATTCTGATGATGTGATCCGTGACGATTTTTGTCATCACTTGTTTCACAAGTGTCCTGATTTTCTTGCGCTTCAACACATTCTCCTCAACCTCCATGTCGTACTCTTCATCATCTGCAACAGGAAGACAAAAACGTTCAGTTAATCAAAAGTTAACAAAAATGTTAATCAGCTAAACTTGAAAGATGGCTTTTAGTGATGGCGGTACTCTGTTGTTTGAGCTGACCCCACTGCTCCACGGTGAGATTAATTCCCTTCTTGCCAGCAAGCAATTTGTTTCCGCTGGGATTTAAATAGTACTCTCTTATGTTAATGTAGGTGCGACCTTGAAACGCTTGACAACAGCATATCGCTCACCTCCGATTTGAAATCGCACCGCCTTCTTGTCGTTCTCTTCCTGTTGTTCATCCGGTGGAAAGTACAGCTTGCGCTTGACTCCTGCCTTCCCTTTTACATTCTCTGGGAGATTAGCTCCTACTCTAGGGGTTGATGCTTCGGTGTCAGCAGCTAATCCCTTGGTTAATTGTTCAACAGCAGCAGACAAAACATCAACAGTGGGTGGATGTGGCTGCAACATTCGTTGCTCACGCAGATAAGTCGATGAACTGGGCAGATCCCACGAGGTCTCTCGTGTGAGCTTGTTGTAGAAATAGCTCTTGCCATGGTGTGTCGCACTCTGGGCTTCGCACCACCCAGCATCTATCATGTCGGGAGGAATGAGCTTTCTCTCTTCCTTCTCGATGCGTGCCCCATCGGTCGGTGGTGGTGGTGCCGGGGCCGGAGTCGACGGCAACGCCATCGCGCCAGGTGCGGGAACCACAGGTGTGGGCATCGGGGTCGATACAGGCTCACCGTTCATGTTAAGGCTCAAGGTGGCCATACTGGTAAAATGTGTTGTTCGATTGAGTTCACGAAAATATGAGAGTTTGGATTAAAATTTCCGTCTTTTATACTCTACCATCCTTCGCGTCGCCGAAACAACCAATCACAAAGAGTGTGTGGTTGCTCCATAAACAATGCGCAAACATTCAACCAATCAACGACAATGCGCAAACATTCAACCAATCAACGATGTCCATTCTATTTTAAAACACGACATACCTTATCTATAAGTATTTTATTTCTATTTTAAGAACCACTTGTGTGGAGGGAGTCACGCGCGCGCCAGGGAATCTTGCATTGAGGAGGATATATATATATGTATATGTATATATGTATTCTCCACCACACAAACTGATTTTGCGCGCGCCCAGACGTGTCTCATTGAGGAGGGAATTGAGGAGGTCCTCCCTTTTTGTGTATTTTTGTGTGGAGGGAGTCACGCGCGCGCCCAGACGTGCCCGCGCGCGCCAGGGAGGATTTCAATCACGTATGCAGCAAATTGACCTGCTTTGTGGTGGAGTTAAGGAGGGATGGGAGTAAGTATTTTGTGTGGAGGGAGTCACGCGCGCGCGCGCCCGCGCCCTTAGCCCAAATTTTGTGTGCCGCATTACGTACCCGGTTTGTGGAGCGTTGTGTGCAGTTTTTGTTCGGTGGCAAGATCCACAAAAACTGCACACAACGCTCCACAAACCGGGTACGTAATGCGGCGCATATACTACTCACATGCAATTCAATTTTAGTGAAGTATTGTGTTTTTACGTAATTTTACGTAATTATTGTAATTTTTAATGTATTCATTAATTGTTTGATGTATAGGCCGAAAGGAATTTCCCGTTAGAGATAATAAAGTGAGATTGATTGATTGATCGATTATCCCTTAATTATTATTTGGCCATTGCCCTAATCAACCAGGTAAATTAATCCATAATCAATTTTTAATCTTTAAACTCACATCTCTCAGAAACCAAATTATCGCTGCAGTAATTGTCATTGAAATCTCTAATAATTCACCTACTTTTCATAACTTTACTTTAATTAACATCCCTAAACGTATACAACAAATTATCAGTAGGCCCTAATGGTCCATCATTCATTACTACTAACCCTTCTGAAGACTCTGAATCTGCTAAACTTACACTGCATAAATCAGTCCCCTCTCTGAAAAAAACTCCCATCCAAAGGAATCTTAATCATTTCGTTACAAAGTGACGGATTGCTAAAAAAAAATCGTATTCTTTTGGAAAATAAGTTTAGTCAATATTTGGACTTCAAATACTGTTATCTTTCATTTCACCAAGTTTTAATCCTCAAAACTATCTAGTTTTCTAATTAAAGTAATTAAGTTTTGTAAAATTGACGTAAACTGTGGTTTTAAGTTTCACTGCATGTATTTTATGCGAATGGCATGTTTTTAAGTTTTCACGAAATGACACAATTCGAAATCACGCCACCCGTGTGTTCCACGAAGTTGACGCGTGTCCCTATACTAATGTCAGTTCGTGAAAACTTGACAACAGCGTGTGCAGTTTTCACGAAGTGACTGTTTGGTTTATGTTTGTTAATCGTTTACAGTTAATTTCCTCTACAAAATGAATACAGTTACGTATCATTATGAGATTTCTACTTTCTAACAAAGTAACGATTAATGATCTTCGAGATTAAAACGACATCGAAACCGCGGTTTTAACACTTGACCAATTTCAATCGCTTATATCTCGCAACGCAATTTTACCACGACGTGGACGAATATGTCACTTCGTGAAAACTGCGACGATTTATCTCCAAACCATCCACAGATTACCATTTTAATTTCATATGCTCTATTATTTTCACTTATATATAATAATATCCCTAACTGTGTACTTATTGAATGTGTACAACATCTTTATAAAACGCAATGTCGTAGACTTCATAGAGAAAATCTGCTTTCAAACTTTATTCTACATGCTCTACAACTGTGATATCCATATGGTTTTATGGGACTCTGTGGAAGCAGGTCAACTCCAACGTTGTGGATAATGTTTATCTTTGCTTAACTTCCCATTCTGAGTAAGTGAGATGGCTCCACCACGATAGAAGATTCGGGATCAGGATCAACAATCCTACAGTACTCGCTCTCGCTTAACAGGTGTACCTACGTATGCAAAACAGGGGAAACAAGTCTCAAAAAATTATCAAAATATGCAGAAAACATTAATGCAATAGGCAGGAAATGAAATCAGATCTAAAAGTACAGCATTAACAAACAGGTCACTATAAAAATAGATGCAATTTTGATGCGCTACTGCACCTCATGCCAGTAGCCTAACATTGGCTCAAACACTAATGTTTCTCAAACTAAAATATATTATTTTAAAAAAGACATGTGGCTTAGAACAGGAGTGATTGTAAACATGAATCAGGGTTGTGGGAACTTTATATTTTCAAAGTAGTCCAAGTAGAGAGGAGTGGGCATTCTTTTGATATTTGGTAATATACCATGTTTTACAGAATTTAATGTAAAAAATACGATAAGTAAAACTATATTTTCTTTATTACAGGTCTCAGACAAAATTTCCAATGACGACTAATGCCGTCGACAAGTCAAAATTTAAGACCGCCACACAAAAAAGTTACCATCACCAATACAATTAAAACATCATACTGAGGTCGCGCAACATTACTCGACCCATATCCCGTATAGATAGTTTTCCAAATGTTATGGCTGTAGGATTACTTCCTCTGATCATCCAAAATATAGAATGTTAACTCCTTACTGTATATCTATATCTCTTTCTATATACACTCACTGGCCAAAAGTTTTGCCACATGCTCAAAATAGCACTTTAGATGATCATTTAATCCTTTAATAAAGTAGTGTAAATAAGATAAAATAAATTATTGTAACACAGTTCTCCAAACTGAACTTTGGGGATGTTGCAATACTTATGGCCAGTGAGTGTATATATTACATACATCAATACCACTTGTATATATCAAATGTACTAAATGTCACGTATCTTTTGTTTTGAATAAATTATTCAGCTCCATTACTGTACACCTCAAATTTCATATAATTAATTATTGTAAACATTCACCCAGTTTTCGGCTATAAAAGCAATGACTTAGTTTGCATTTACTGAAGAAAATAGAAAAAGTTACTCACAAAAGACAAACATACAATAACGCAACAAAACAAATTAGTCAATTAATTTAATTTATTACTATATTATCAGAGTTAAAACAGAGCAAAAAAGTACAACTTTCAGAAAACAAATAATTAATTTTTTTTTTTTTTCTTCAATGAAATTATATTTTACAATAAAGCCTGACTATTTCTCAATCCACCCCTTTTTACCCCATCACATTTGGGCCCCTAGATCCAGAAAAACAATCAATTAAGTGAAAGGGTGTAAATTTTACTTGGGCCACTCTCACCTGGACGTGCTGAATCTAGGTTATGTATTTATGAACTTGAATTTCATGATGCATGAAGACATTATAATTTGATGCCAGAAACATAAGTGATACTTTTACCTTCAATTTCATTATTTATAACATAAAGAAGACATAATGTATTTATTGATGTGCGCTTTACTTGTAAATATCTACAAAGATTGATATTTTATATCTTTGTAAATAACACAAAAGTATTATTTCATCAAAAAATGCAACTCAACATGTGAATGTCATTGAGATAAGGGATCATTAGATCATATTGTTATGTTATACATGTATTGAAAAGAAAAGAAAATGTTACATGCTTCCGCAATTTTGCTCTTTTTTTGGCACACTCTGTATCTACTAGTTAGTCATGTACACATTTCCTACCGCAGCTGTCCAGTGATACTTGAAGAAAGTTGAAAATGTCAACAAAAAATGTGTCAAACTGACGTTACTCAGGTGGCCATACGAATCGGACAATAGTCAATGTAGTATGGAATAGTCATTCAGTATGGAACCAGCACTCTAAAACTCAATTTGTTAATCAAGCAGGATGAGGACGTGTTTTAAATTGGTCACCATACAATTTTAACTATAACTTAAACTAACCTTGTTTTTAATTACTATTAAATAATTTCCTACATGTCTGTGTGCTATTAACATGACAATTGGTTGATTCCCAAGTATACTCGGAGTAATATTGCTTACAATTTTTAATGCAGATTTTTCACAGGGGCATTGTGTGGTATATGCTGTAAACGCCCGACAGACAGTGGAACAACACTTCAATCTTATTCGCACATAATAAATATGTGCAGCTAATAAAAGTAAAAAGATAAATCAGGCTGTAGGTCTGAGTATCAGATCAACCTTATAATTAATTAAAATACACAATATTTTTAAATTTAGCAAGCCGAGTTCACTTCTCCAGTGGATTACAACGCCACTTTGAAATTAAAGAGCATGGGAAAAAATCCAAGAACGAGATCGATCAAATACTTTCTTCCACAATTACATACATGGACATAAACGTCGACTACGTTCCAAGTGTGTAATGTTCTTGAATACAGTAGGTATATCAGAGACTCGAGGAAGAACTTGAAGACGCCATTTGGCAAGATAGAAACTGTTAAACATGTTGGTAGAATAACCAATAAGACCATGCATTGCTGATGAGCTGCGAAGGACATTCACCGCTATCCTAGAATAATAATCCCATTTTTGCAAAGTCGAAATATTTTTTCACACGTGTGCAATAATAAAATGTGTATACTGCTTTTTCAATCAATGTTAATTTAACGGTCTACTTGAGCATTTGGCAATATATATGAAATTCGTTTTACACACATCAAGACTTTTGTGGCATTATAATTGTAAAACATACAGCAAAGTGAAATGTAACAACTAGAATCAATACTGAATGTACTCCACATTAATTTGACAAATTGGATAAAGATGATGATAGGATTGTCTTTTAGAATATAGCAAGTACTTGAGCTGGAACTATGGCAATAATACATTCGGGGTTGACAATAAATACACACAAATTATGCAGATTACTTATGGTTGTAAGTAACGTGGTATTTGTGATAACATCTTGAGTGAACCGAGAATTAATTGTTGGTCATATGTATGTGGTAATTATTTACAGATAACACAACAAATATTTGACAAATTGTACCGATCATCTGACATATTTCACTTTGTAAATCATACGATGTCCATCAGGGTTTGAATATACCTAAATGTCACGTTTTGAAAGGAATGCTCATTTTTTACGATTTGTATGTTTTATTTCTTTGAAGAGAACTAATGGATCATAGTTACTGTAAAAACACGTTTGTCAACATTGTTTTTAATAAGCTATTATTTTACCGCATTTGTTCTGGAACCAGCCAAACATCTTCGCCATGTTAAATCTTGCTTCTAATTGTTTATGGAAAAAGTTTATCAATCTAGCCATGTTTGTTTTGTTTGCTTTGTAACAGCATTACATTACATAAATTACTGTTATTTTGAACAATAAAACACTCATGTATTCATTCCCGACACGGATCAAGAACTGCAAGAAGGCATGGTTTAAGCAATACTGAATCTAACTTCATTTCCCACATCAACAAGTGTTATATCTGGCAAAATCTGAACGGGGGCAGTTGATTTAACCACACTAAATAATTATTGTACGTAATATAGCACAGAGAAAAGATGGTTGTTCTTAAACCCCCACGACCCCCACGACGTACGCGCACTCAGAATCATATCTACTCGGGAATGGTGTAATTTGGCTTGTGGCAGCATTATAAATTCGTTGATTTCGCGACGACAGGTCGTCATCATGCAGCAAACGGCGCAACAGGCTAGCGAGCTAGCCATTTTCGAACTCGGGCCGTAAACAGGTTCCCATTTGGGATACAATTTAATTCTGGCGCAGGCCGGCCAGCCATGCGACATGCTTGCGCACAGGCATTGCGAAATACATACATACATACATTCGTACTGCACTGGTGGTAGTGAATTCCGCGAGTACGTGTACTTCGTTTATATGAGCGTACGTCGTGGGGTCGAGGGGGTTTAAGAACAACCCGAGAAAAGACCCTTGCTCTATGCGTATATGCAAACGTATAATATATGCAACCAACATGCGGTCCATTCAGCTCAGAAACAAGTGATCAAGTCTGCTGCATGCCACGACGAGCGCGCGCTAGCGTAACGTATCCGATATGTGCTGTGTATATGTTTATGTCACGTCTACGTTTTTTTTTTATAAGCATGATATACATCATGCGGCGCGTACGTGTGTACGCGTGTGTTAGGCTTATAAAGTGCGCCATCATTGTTTGTGATTGTTTAGTTTAATTTACTGCATCGCAAAAAGAAAACAGATTGTCGTATCGCTGGCCTAGGGCCAATTTCATGGAACGCGTATAAGCGAAGAATCGCCGCTTACTATAGCAGAACATATTTGCTTATGGTAAACGTATTTCACGGCCCAAAAAATTTATTGCTACGTTAAGCAAGAAATGTCATGCCAAATGCGCATGCGTAAAAAGCGAAAAGTGAAAAAGTGGATGTTGTGTGCTATTCGTATCCATATCCGTGAGTGACAAAATGAGTGACAAAACAGACCAAAAAACGGAAAGGCGACACACCCTTCAGCAGTGACATGGATGTAGCTCTTGCAACGGCGTATCTTGAAGAAAATGGGATAATCGAGGCGCCTCTAAGGGTCACAACAATAACAAAAAGGGAGAAGAAGGCTGCATGGGAGCGAGTCCGGGATTGCGTGAATTCGTAAGAATTGAAGTTGTGCTAGTAATTGAGATTAGAAGTATGTTTCACTGCACTGCAGTAATTAAACTAAATAAATCATATAAAATAAATTAGGCCTACTCTCTAAAATCTACTACTAGTATAATCATGGTATGATGGGACGTTATTTTCACATACTTTGCTCCATGCTTTTAGTTAATACGGAGAACTGACGCCGGGGAGGGCTAAACAATTTTTTATCGATACTAGTCGATACTATACGGCGGTGCTGGAGGCCGAGGCCGGTATCATGGTCTCAGCTATCCGGATGACGTAGCCGGGCATTTCAGCACGCTGTAGTCATGGTCTCAGTATTCCGGCGTGCTCGGATATCCCGGTTACAACATCGGACAATTCCGCGTGCCCCTCGCGAGTTCTCTATGGTCCCATTAATTTTAAGATTATTCTCTGCCCAATCACATTCTCTTTGCCCATCTTTATACGTGTTCATGGGTACAAATTTACGCAGGTTACACTTTTTCAAAGTCCCTTCTTTCTTTAATTTTGTATGACAAATTGTAAACGCAATAATGGATAAATTCCTCGTACAAACCCCCTTTTCTGGTTGTATTTTTTATGTGACAAATATGTAAAACGTACAAAGTATAATCTGACGTGACTGTTCTTGGCTTTTTTTTTTTAAATAATAATAATAATCATGGCATTTTATCGTGGTTAATAGTTAAAATATAAAATGCTGCAGACAAAACTTATAAATAAAGTACAAATATCCTAAACAGAGAAAATTACAAGTGAAGTTACATAGAACAATAAAGTTTTATTTCATATCAAGTACAGTTTTGCATGGGTAACATCAACATTAGCAGTAAAATAATTAAATTATTGAGTTACAATTTATTTATACAGTGTATACACATAATACTAATATTGTTTCCCTTATACTTTTGGATGGGTTTCTAGCGTGAAACAAAGAGTTCCCTAATACAGGGGTAGTATCAAAGGTAGAAGTAGAAGCTGTACATGTACACCTCATTGGATAGAGTAATTTGACAACCAATAGTGAGTACTACAAGGTGTCTATTGCACTGTCCCTGAATGATGTATGTGGGCAATTCTACTTACGTGAAATTAAATAAACTGAAATGAGAAATAGAATAGAATCAAATAACTAAACTAAAAAAATACAATAAAATGCAAAAAAAATTAAATGAAAACATAATAAATTTAATAAAATAAAATAAATTAAAATAAAATAAAATAACATTTTATACCGTTTTAATGTGAGGTTACAGTCTTGTGACATTTTTCCACTTTCACAAGCTTCTTGACTGTTGAAAAATGAGTGCAGCAAAACAAATTAATTTGATCTGAGAGCCCCTCAAGCTTCAATATGGTATATAACTTGTACATATATCACAATGTTAAGTTTAAGATTTACCTGCTTCAAAGAGTCTACAGACTTTCGACGACCTGAGACACTTACCTTCATGGCACGGAACTCCTCATCAAAACCATACTTAAAGAGAACAACATTTGGCTGTTCTTTGCTGAATCGTAACATTTTGATTTTTAACCAATTCACTTGCTGACCTGTGATACCTTTCTTTACGTTGCTAAAGAGTACTTCAGAAAGGTGATGGAGATCAATGAAGTTCTCCCAGGACAACTGTACTACTTTATACGGGTGCTTTCTTCTTGCCATTCCGAGAACTGGAATCCAACTGTCTAGGTGGTAAATAGGCACATGTTTTTTTTGCATGTTCTATAGAAGAATGCATTGAATCTACTTCCATCTGCGTATGACCGGACTCCAGAAATTTTTGGTCAATGATATTGAGGTGAGGGATTGTTTTGACTCCATAGCTAAGAGCTGCAGCGACAAACTGATTTCGATTCTGGCCACCGCAGCAATCAGAAAAAAGTGATACGTTGTGAACACTTTTGGGAAGCGACCATAAATGTTTCAACAGACATGTGCCAATTTCGGTAGATCCCCTCTTTCCCATGTTTTCGTTCCATATGTAACATGTACCATCATGAGAGGCTTGGTCATAGAATGTCAGATTATAAGAAGAAAGCTTCCGTTTATAGTACAAAGTAGATACCTGTGAGCAAGGTGTTTGGAGAACCTGCTGCAAATCAAATGTGAAGCTGCAAAATGATGGATCTCTTTGGGCTCTAAGTTTATCACTTGTTTTCTCTTCCCTGCAGCGTTCTTTGCGTTTAAGATGTTCATCTTGCTTAGACTGTAACTCCGCTTTATTTTCCTTTGACTGGGAATCAAAATTGGTACACGTCGCACATTGATCTTTCTTAGGTTTATGGAAGCCCAAGTTAAATTCGTTGTTAAATATAGAACGGTACACATTCAAAGAAGCAAATGTAATGTCATTTTCTAAGCACTCACCTTTGTACAGTTCATACATCTTTGGTATATTCAGACTCGATTCAAGATATTTCCGCTTTGTTGATTGGCGGCAATAACGAGACTCTACGCAGGGAAATCTGTTAATATGATTTCGAATTCGTTGTAATATGTTAACTGGTGTCTTTCGTTTAGTATGTTTGCCCCTTTGGTCACTATTCACAAATACTTCCTCACCTTTCTTGCGTAGAGTGTAGGTCACTGTTTTGTCTTTAATACCGAGTGTTCTCATGAAAAATGTCTTGCAAACAGTCTCCCTTTTTTTATCAGTGGTTAAGTGAAATATTCTGTGAATTCTCAGTTTTGCAGTTGTGTCTTTGTGGACAACATTTGCGACAATGTAGTCACGCTGTCTTTCAAAACTACCACAACCCCAGTAATTGTAAAAAATTTACTTTCTTCTTGTGAAAACTTTGTGTTACACATTTGTTTGCAACCACCTTTGCAAGGCAGTCCCATCGTCCGAGCTGGAACTTTATCACCACTTTTAACTCTTGTGTAAGCCAGACCCAAGTTTTTATTTCGTTTGGTGATATTTCTTTTCCATATTTTAGTGTGCACCTGACGCTTCCTAGGAGTAGATGATTTGTCAGTAGAGCCATCCTAAAAATAAAAATAACATAATTCTTATCGATTAATTATTTTTGAATACAGTGTTAAGTAAACAACCAAGTATGCCACTGTGAATTGAGATCGTATATATATATATATATATATATATATATATATATATATATATATATATATATATATATATATATATATATATATACTGGGTGAGGGAGCTATCTTCATGCAGAGTGCAGAGCGTATATAGGAATGAAGACTTGCTGGAACGGTAGTTGTAACTCCGAGTTTCACGCTTATGCGATCATCAGACAACTGATGTCGATGTGCAACGCCCCCTTCCCCCGTCCCTCTCACATTGTTATAAGCAGTTTTCAATAAAAGGATGTAAAGCAATTTGACTCAGTCTTTGATTACATTTTCTTGTTATTTTGGCAACCATGTTTTTTACTTCTACTGTAGGCTTGTGATCAGTACATTGTTAAGAACAAACATTGAGGAATGCTTTGGAGGTATGTATAATCGCTGACTGATTTACAAGTGTGCACAAGTTAACCAATCGCATAACCAAAAATATTACCTTGCTAAGTTAAAAAAGTTAACTTTGATGGCTGTTGACAAAAACTTTAGTAATGAAAATTTTTCAGTGATACACATACATGTAGCAGGGTCGTCATAACAATTCATCTACTTACATCCATTTTGTGTTTGTACCAAAGATGGATGTCGACCCGTTTTAACCCTTTGGCATAGCAGTCAGTGACTGGACAGTCTGCCAGCTTCCTCTCATAGGATTTCTTCTTGCTTGTTTTTGGTTTGGTGATGGGCTCCCTTTAAATTAATCAAAATTTATTGACTTTTAATTATTAGCTTATTTAAAAATGGATGAATATACAAGCAGAGCTAAACATCATGAAGTTGTTAATAATTTAAACAATTTTTCGCTTTGCAGTTTTGTCTTCTAATTTTTATCATCCAGCAAAGTAAAATTATCCTTTCTGAGTGGCCATAAACCATATTTGTTTTATTTTTATCACAGGATAAAATGCACAGTCAAGAGTACCATTATCCATTATGGCTGAATTTCATAGAGCTGCTTTAAAAGCATAATTTTTGGCTTAACAAGTTCCTTTTAAGTATAAGCAGGAAACCAGTCAAAGAAAGTACATTCACATGTACATGTGATGGTATTTTGGCTGGTAACCTTGTTCTGGGAAGCAAATTTGATTTGTGCTTATGGCTACTTTTTGTGCTAAAGCATCTCTATGAAATTGGGCAATGGATGGTGAAAAAAATATATAACAAAGAAATGCAGCTTTCTTCTAATGCTGCCTGTCAACATTTTTCCAGGTAAGTTTTCAAGAGGAGGGCTTACATGTCGAGTATGTTTTGCAAAGCAATTCAGGACTTCGAATTCGCAACTCAGCTCATTTCTTAAAAGGACACAAGTGTCACGACCGGGGCTCGAACCCACACCCTGCTGCTGGCAACACCAGAACTTGAGTTCGGTGCGCTAGACCGCTCGGCCACGACACTCCACATGTGTTGTGTTGTGCAATTTGAATTAATTGGCTGTGTCCTCTTCTATCGTCATCCAAGATCCAAGAAAACTAGACTTGGAAGTATGTTAATAGTTCTGAGAGTGATACCATAAAGTTACTTACTTTTGTCTCACCCTCCCCAGCACATGCATACGCTTCTTAGCGTCAAGAATCTTGTGCATCTTCTTGAGGTGTTGGGCAAGGTGGATATACTTCGATCCCTCTTTACAAAGTGGGCAAGTGTGAGCCACTCTCTTGGACTGTTGATTAAATGAAACAGAGCAATCATAGGTATTATTTTGAACAGTTGTTTCTTATGACCTGAAAAAGAAAAAAAAAGTGTGTAAAAATCATGTCAAAAAGCAGAAAACTTATATTAGCCCCATTTAGCATACTTGGAAATGTTCTCAAAATTAATAAAACATGTTTATAAGTTATAGATTAAGTTACAGATTGAACTAACTAAGAACCCATTTTTAATGCAAAGCTATGCCTTGCGCGCAAGTACTGCGTGCGTCACGCGATAGTTTGATCAAACTCCTGGCATGATTGGTCCGTCAACCACTTGGATGCATGTACCAAAAATATAGCGCTTGATGCAGCTCAAAGCTATAACATAAGTTGCCCGCAAAGATGGCATCTATCGGGAACTATCTACCTATACAATGATTGGATGGTGCAGTATTAACAATTATAAAATATTTTGGAAAAGTACTGCCCAAAATTATTTTAACATTGTGACACCACACATTTTTAAAACAATAATATTATTATTATTTATCATGGCAGCCCAACCTTGTAAAAAATTATGGATCAAAATCTCATGTCACAAAAAAAAATGCATTCTGTTATTTTATTATTGACAATTGTGTGAAATATATTTTTACTTGTATGCTCTCTATAATTTACTTATTGATACTACGTATATTTATTAATGAATGCCCTGGATATTATTTTTTTTAAATTGATTAAATTAAGATTTAACCTACTTGCTTCGTCCTTGTTTTCAGTTGGCTGGGATACATCCGCTTAATTTCATGACGTCTTGAGCTGAACAAGAATTCTTCACCAGAATCTCCTTGGCAGTCTTGCTCTTCTTCATCTTGCTCTTCTTCATCACTCTCCTCCTCCCCATCTGGTTTCCACTCATCGTCTTCGTCATCTTGTCCATCCTCATTTTCTTCTTCCTCCCCATCATTGATGTCGTCTTTAACAACCTCCTCTCCAGCTTCTTCGTCATTGCCATCACACTTAATAACCTCTTTTTCAAAAGATCTTGCAGTTTCCTCTGCAGCCTTTCCAGTGGAACATGCGCCGCCATTGCTCATATTATTCAAGATTGAATATGCCTACAGAAAATGATCAGATTGTTTCAAGATAACGTAAATACTGTGATCTTTTAACACTAATTGGTTATTTACGTGTGGGTGTGACCAAAATTTCAAATTCATCTGGACAGGTCAACTTGTTTTTCAAAAACGTACAATATTTCATTTTTTTAAGTGATTTCCTGGACAAGCTGCTTACTATTCAGTTACTTTTCTGTATAAATTTAAATCACAGGGAGTAAAACAAAAAAGAAAAAGAAAAACGAAAAAGTATTGGCATAACTCGAGCAAGATGACCTTTAACCTTTAAAGAAAGCCTTCTGATCAGGACATGCTGCTTACTGTTCAGTTATTTTTTTCTGAGAGTGTAACAATTTAAATCACAAAACTGAATGTAAATGATTAAGTTTTGATTCATAACCAGGTTACACTTTCACCATCAAGTGTTCTGTCTTTCTAAATATAAATTCTTTCCTTTGTGAGACAGCTAAAATCGATTCCTGAACATTCCATAACCAAATACAAGTTCAATCTGAAACCCTGGCTCCAAACTGGTACTTTTTATTTGGTCATACAATGTATTCATGGATTTGGCTGCTTTAATACATAGTACATGTACAAGTTAAAGTAGAAGACATTAGTTTTTGTTTAAAACTTTGCCAAGCCTTTTTGTTCTGGTATGTTCTTTGAATTTAAGTTGGGAATGTACTGTTTACAAGTGAACAAATGCACTAAGTGGGAGGCAAGAACTTTTGTCAAATAAACTTACATCCTGTTGGTTGGCCATCTTGGAACAATGCTATCTATTGATAAGAAAAAAAGAAAAACATTGCATTCATAAAAAAAAGGTTTCCAAGCAAAAATTTGGATTTAAACCTACATTTTCAAGTATAAACAACAAAAGAATTCATTATCATTAAAGCCTTCAAAGGAAGTGTTAATTAAATGTTTCCATTGAGGCCTGCATTGGGAGAGATTATCAGAAAATTTTCTAGAATTATGCAGAAACTTTGCAAATTTAATTTTTGTTTACATCTTTTAAAGTGGTAAACATCCAAATGATAGTTTTTAAATTCTTTGTTTTTCGGAATCCAGAAGAATTATAAAAAAAAGAGGGGGATTTCAAAGAGCTAGCAAGCAGTTTTTGTAGCATTCCCATAATAAGTTATGTCTAACATCAGTCTGCATGACTGTAAGCATGGTAAGACATCACTTATAATAAAAATGTTGTAGTTGTCGTAATGGTAACACCTAACAGTAACTGATTTTTTCTTATCCTTATTGATCAATTACATTTTATACTTGCAAATAACTACATTCATATTATGTTATGATTTTTAATTAAAATATTAATGCCCCATGGCAATACAAAATAATAAAAAAAAGGAAAATGCCGGAACTACTTTATGGAAATTTATGCAAATGAGGTCAAAGGTCAATAACGCCGACGACAACAACTCCAGCTTGAAGTGACTTCATAAAGGTTTCGCGTTTTTATCGTGGAGGGCGCTATATATGATTGCGCAATAAGTAGAAATCAGAGTCTGAGTCAATTTGTTCAATTATAACAACACTTTTATAGTGGTTTTTTTCTTTATTGATAAGATGCATTATAGGTCGAGAACATATTAGTTGTTTAAAATATTTTTTTTTCTTCCGTGGTATTACTGTAATATATTGTGATAAAGGTGTGGATTTAAACATGTTTCAAATAATGGACGGATGTTCTCAACCTATATAATATTAGTGAATATTAAATAAAGAACGATAAATGGAGTGTCTTTATTTAGAATTCATCCTTCCTCTGACGGTTATCTTTTGGCTGGTATGGGTAGTAGTTGCTGGTCCACTCGATACCGCCTGATTCGATGATCTCTGTGCCGTCTGCCAATCTTGTTTTCTTAAATGGCGTGGATTCGTGGGGTGGTTCTAGATCGTCGAGGTATGTCATGTCTGAATCGTCTGGGTTTTGTGATGCAGGCGAATTCTCGTGTACCTGTGCACGCCGTACTAGTACTTCATTTTCGAAGTCTATTACGGCGTCCATGTCTAGACTGTCGGATGACGTGTCGTGTATGCCGTATCTGATATCCGTATCGGATAGTGGTGAGGGAACCGTATAGCATGGACTGATCGGGGAAGGTGCAGCTGCATATAGCATATCTGTGTCTGCGTCGTATTGAAATGTGTCTGCTTGAACAAACATCTCGTCATTGAGTATGGCGTTCCACACACGTGGGTTCAGGTATTTGGTGTACGATTTGAGAAAGGCACACCGTCTGAGGTTGCGATATTGGTAACTACGGTTCTCTATGGCCTCCTGTTCGCTACACGCGAATCGCCATATAGGCTTATTTGCTGTCACTATGACAGGTGTACGCCGCAGATGTGCCTCGGCTTGATGTTTCACGGCTACTGGAGTGGCCTGCCCCTCCATTATGATTTTTGTTTTTTCAATTACACAGCTGTCTATGTACGGCTCGTTAAGCACAATGAGTCTGCGATCTACACAGTCTTGCCACATAAAGGCATAGCCTGCAGTCCCTTGCGAAATTTCTCCAACATTTCCGCACAGGAACTGCAGGCTATTGACCAACCAGGTTTTTCCTGCATTACTCTCACCTTCGAAAATTAAGGTATTCACCTTGGCCTGCTCCTTATCTAGGATAATTTTGACATGACAGGCCAGACTGAGGGGATCTATCCCCTGAAAGATACACCATCTAGTGTACACGTCTATGGACTCTTCTAGGGGTAAGAACGTGTCTTGTTCTTCGGGGGTCATGAGGAGATACGCATTCGTCCAGTCATCCGTCATGTCTGACATTGTACGATCGAGGTTAGACATGGTTACTTTGGTTTTGATTTTGTTAAACAACTGATTAAAATTTGATTTATAATAAATTCTATCAAATCTTGCCTGTGTTTCACCCGTCTCGTATTTAAACACTTTGTCCACCATGAGGTTGGCTGTTATCCCGCTATATTTTTTCATAAGTTCCGTCAGAAACTCGTTGTCGTGCTTCACTCCGTACGGGACGCCTTCGACGTCTGCTGCTCCTCTCTCTTTGATCTTCTTAGCCGTCATTACAGCGATCTCTTCTGTCGTGGCGTCTCTGTACTGTCCGAAGATAGGATGGTGGTACTGCGGGTCTTGTGGTAGATTAGCATGCATGAGACGGCGTCCGTCCATCCGCATGTACGTCGCAAAGGCTTTGGGCTGCTTGATTGAGATGGCCTTTACGGTGAGTGCATTGGAGCTACATACTGCTTTGAACTTTCTGATTCGGCTCGTGTTGTTCCAGTCCGTGTCTGACACCCAGATGACGTGGAAGTGTAGTCCTGCGATTTGACAAGACGGTCCATGGTTATTTCTAGGGTCATGTTCAATTAGGATCCACTGATCATTTGGACACGTCGACCGTAACCCGGCATATACTAAGTCGAATGGTGCGTCCGCATCTTTGTTTTGTCTGCTGACGATGATACCGTGTAAATTCACGAGTGGCAGATCTACCGTGTGACGTTGGATGATCTTATCGACCGTCATCGGTGGTTGAAAGAGACGATATGTCGCAGCTGCGAGCAGCTTAGAAGGCGAATTAATCATACGCTGTGCCATTGTTAGTTTCGGGCGGAATGACGTTTTTAGACGTAGAATTGTAGTTTATATAGAGAATATGTGACGGCGCTGTATACATAACGCATGACGCTATTTAGATAACGCGTGACACGTGACGCGGTGTCCTACTTAAGACGGCGCTCGATCTATTTCCGTCATAACACAATGACGCTGCACAGCAGACACTTCGTACGCGCGGCACTCAAGTGCTTTCGTACGTATTTGCATATATTAACTAGACATTTAAGACATCGTATGAGACGTACGCGAAAACGAAGAGTCCGGTTTAGTATCGATTAAATCATGCCGTCATTACCTCCTAAGTACCCGTCCAAAAGGGATGGAAAAGGCGATGGTCAGGAACGAGATATTCCAGAATTGAATTGGAACCCGTATAGACTATCTACGAGAGTACAATATGCAACGGCCGAATTGGTATGCGATGCTCCATTGTTTGCAACGGTCGCATATCATCAAGTGGCATCACCGGATGAAGACTTCCACCGACGTATGAATTGGGTGAGAATATGCACAAAAACGTGGATCGAATCTAATATTCAAGGAGAACTCGACGAAGGATTCAATTGAAGAGATCCTCGCGGTGAAGGATCATATCTTCTGAGTCAATTACCATTATTAGACAGTCCGGCCGAATGCGATAAACCGTTCATTCCGTTCCCGGTTCATTTGTGGGGATATAACTATTGCGGTCCCGGTACGAGAGATTTTAATCGTAAACCGGTCAATCACATCGATGCGATCTGTCAGATACATGATAAAATGTACGCCGATCCTTCTATAACTACAGAACATGCTGATAAAATAATGGTCTACAATCTATTTAAAGTATCCGGAATGACCGGTTTCTTCTTAAAAAGTCTTTTCCAAACGAAAATCTGGTTCGATACACAATTTCCGGGTTTGAGTGATTATATGTTCCGACCTAATATGGGATCGTATCAACATTTTACAAAAAGAGACGATCTCGAAAAGGGTGAGGTATCGTGGCGACCTTATTTATCGAAAAACGACGGTACTACGTTTTCCGAAGGATATCATTTCAACGGTATATATTATCATCCCGACGATTTAGCTTTAAAACAATTAGAACATTATTGGCAATGTAACATAGACGGTAAAAGAGACGAACCTCAATTGCGTCAACACGCAGATATAACAGATGTCGATTTATGGAATAGTGGACGAGGAATACAAAAAATGGTATTAGATCGAGTCGAAAGACAATTCCATCGTCGGGCCACGGTGTACGGTCCAGTACCGTTTCCGTATAGGAAATCACCAGGTTCGCAAGCCGGTATAGATTATGTCGCGAAACAATATATCGATCCGAACGACTATCCTGCGAACCACTTTATACGCGTATGGCTACACCAACACGGTTTCGAACCCGATCCCGACCTCAATAGCGAACAATCTCCACACGTAGGTGTGTACGTAGTCGAAGATTATCAAATGAACGTACACCGATCGTGGAGAGACAGTTCCGCCGTATTACAAGGCGGTATCGTACCGATGGCGGAACCGTTGAAGCAACACGATTGGATAACGCAAGAACACGTCGACAGATATCCGATCGATATCGCCGAATATCAGAATCCGGATACGTGGTATACATTAATGGACGATTCCCAATTCTTAGATGGACGAAGATATGTAAAACGAATGAGAAATACAAATGCCGGAGGTTTCGATATGTGGGATTTACAATATCTATTGAGATTAGCTCCTCAACGAGATGTCGGCCTCGATATACATAATCTACCTGCCGAGATCGGACAGAGTCATCTACTTAATTACGGACAAGACGGTTGGAAATCACATTCGCAATCTATCGATGCAGAGTACGGTAGAATACATGCTACATGGATCGAATCCAAACAGGAAGGATCGGCGGATAATTTAGACGAATATAATTTCGACCGTCTGACTATCCCATATTGGGATCCGAATAGTGCCTTAAGGAATCATTGCGACGACTCGTACCATTCGTGGCAGTCCGAAGCTCATACGCAATTCAGTTCACCCTCACAAAATGTTATTGCATATGGAAACGCTCCCGAAATTAATGTCGGATGGTCTGATGCGGGTCACGCGTTAAGCGAGCACGGTACGCCGGCAGACGCGTTCAGGGTCTATAAACAGACTACGGATGATCATTGCGTCTCAGAACAACATCATGATCCACTCGAGCCGGACACGCCAGAAGACAGACCTCCCAAACGACCGAGACCCGACGATTGGGACGGAGATCCCGACCCGATCCCCGACACACTTGACCCGGACGAACCGCCTGAAACGCCTCCGAGAACACCGAGCCCTCGTAGACCTCAACCTACTCTACCACCAGACAGTGGGATTCACGAACCTGAAGTACCAGGAGACATGGGAAGCGAGGAAAATGATGCAGCAGGGGGTGATCTCGGACCCACTGAAAGTGGACCCGGACATCACGACGTCGGAAATGGAGGATGCGGAGTCGGACCCAAGTTCTTCTCCAAATCATTTACGCATTACATCGACACGGTCACCAATAAAGGAATAAATAAAGTAGGCGATAAGTTCATGCTTCAACACGGCCTGACGAACATACCGTACAATTTCGTCAAAGCAGCTATGACACCGAGACAATGGGGTATGATGATGATGACGGCTAAAAAATGGAGAATAAAATCACAAGGTTTTACCATCGATAACGTAGTACCGATGATGGACCAGTTAGTATCACTTGCCGGAGCGACGACCGTCAAAACCAGTTTCATGCAGAGCTTAAAATCATATGAAGTTCTCATAGATAACGACGGATACTTTGGGGCTCACGGACGACCGATGCCTGCAGATCTACCTAATTTCAATTTTCAAGCACATGAAACATTAAGTAGATCACAAATGTCATTAGAAAACCCAGCATTAGATGTGACACAAACGGTGACTAATTATGCATACCATCATAAAACGGATCCGATGAACAACATTGCTATCGGTGAAGCAGAAAAATGGTCTATCGTAGAACTACGAAGAGGTAAAAATACATTCTTCAATCAACCTACTACTGCACCATTTTCACATTCCTGGAGTGGAACTGCAGGATGGTGGCCGACAGCACTACCGGAACAATTTCTCACATTAGAAGAAGCGATGAGAACAGATCCGGATCCGGCTATTAAAACAAAGGTCTATCAACATATTAATGTATATGACGATAACTATAAATACCTTCCGGATTATAATATGCATACAAAATATGCTCCTATGCGTGGAGATAATCCAGTACGTAGAAACACCGGCGTTCTCAATCCACAATTTACCGTAGGAGTTGCACAACATCAAAATATGATGACATTACAAGGGGGATCACCATCCGGATCACCTGATGTCTATATCAGATTACCAACATATCTAGACACCAATGATAATCCTATGCCAATTAATTGTAAATTAAATATTACATACTTCTTAGAAGTAGAAATCGAAGAAGAACATGGAGGTATCGGACAGTGGTTAGCACCACATTATGGAGTCAAACGTGATCGACCCAAAGACACCTTTTCCGGAGCGAGAGTTACAACATCGTGGAAAGACAAACAACGTCCATTGACCGGAAAGATAACCGAAGCTATAACACAGATAGAAGGATCAGAAACACATAATTATCAAAAGTCAGGAGAACTTAACTCATGCCATCCATCAGAAGTTGTATTCCCACCATCTAAGATTAGTAAATTGTATTAGATATCAATAAATGTTATATCATAACACCTGTACCACTTAAACTTGTCTATGTTTC
>CM055816.1:69634386-69697802 GCA_029582265.1 Zoroaster sp. YZ-2022
AAAACAGTTAAAAAATTAAAAACCGCATGAACTGCAGTTTCAAAATTTGGGTGTGGCAATGCATGCAACTGGTTGCTGCATAAATAAGGCCTGCGTTAGTTCGCAAACCCATATTTGAAACTGCAATTCATGCAAGTTCAAGAAATATTCATTCAACTGTTAAACTGTCAAGTGTGATGAGAGTGCATATTTAACTAGATGATGTAAATCCCATAATTTGTAACCAATTTTCTAACACTTTTGTCGCATGGCTCTTGCAAATTTCTTACCAATCATTAACTAAACATACATGTATCTTAACAGAACTTGACTTCCTTGACTTACCTGACTTACTTACCTTACAAATCATGTACATGTAGGTTAATCTGTCCTTTCCACACTCTGCCCCACCTGACCCGACTCCACCAGCCCCCCCCCCCCAACCTGTCTCGCCCCGCCATAACCTACTCCACCCCCATTATACCCTACCCCAAGATACCCTCCCAAACCACACCCTGCTATATCCCAGCCCCTGCCATACCCCCACCCCAGCACATCTCCCCCCCCCCCACCATGACCCATACTCTGCATGCCACCTTACCCTGCCATACCCTGCCCGCCCACCCGACCACCCACCACCACACCCAACCCACTCCATCCACTCTACTCCACCTACCCCATTCCACCCGCTATATAGAACCTATAACAAGCTTTGGCCAGTTGGCTTATGAAATAATTGATTTAATATTATATCTGATTTTGCTCTAAATCGTTGTAACCAAGCGGATGAGAGTGGCAGGGCAAGACGGCAGTCTACGCCAAATTCTGCAGACGACCAAAGTACAGGTATCGAAGCTGGACCAGTTTTGTTGACTTCCTTGGCTGTCCCAATATTTGTTCACTTTTTAACAATGTTACTTTTAGTTTTGATAAACTGAACCATGAATTGACCTTCGCCAATTTGTTCATTGCACAGTTGAACCTGCACAAATTATTTGCTGGCAATCTAGGAGGTAGAAACTAGAAATTCACTTGAAGCATTGCTTGCTCTAATTAGCACTTGTTTTATTGCAACCTGCTAAAATCTCAGAATTGGTCATTCAATAAGAGTCACCTTTGTACCTGTATCCTTCACATGACATCCTTAATGTAACATATGTTCATCTCTTAGATGTCTCTGGTATGCAGCCATTATTCCCATAGTTGTTGTGTCAGGCCCTAATACTTTTTCATATATTGGTAAGCATGTTTTAATACATTTTATAGGTTCTAAGAGGGCCAAGAAACAATGGACACAAGAAGAGATAGAGGCTGTGAAGAGTCTGCACCACATCCCAATTTTCCGACTTCCAGGGAAAGACGATATCATGAAAGTGATGAGAAATAACCCAGTCCTCCACAGAAGAACTTGGCGCAATATCAAGGACTATTGCAGGTACAACAGAGCAAAGCTGACAAAACCCTAAACTTATAGTTAGTGGTATTCTGCTCTCGTAGTTCTACAGGGTGGTGCAAAAAGAAGGAAACCCTCTTTTGACAGAAACCTTCACCTACTTGTTCAGCATATTTCAAAAATTCAATTTAATGGTATGAAAATATTGATCTTTAAAATGTTTGCAAAGATTGCAAATGCATATTCTGTCTTTGAGATATGGTAGTTTCAAAATTTCATGTGGCAAACCTGTTTGTCCATGGATGATTTTATTTAATCAGCTTGACTGAGGTCCAAGCTTGATTTGAAGATGACAAACACTGTACACTTGGAACAATAATTGTTACTTCTTTTTTCTTTTTCATGTGTTTTTGTAATATCATCAAAGTTAAGTTAAAGTATATTATGACAGTTTTACCTTTCCATGTTTATGGGAATGTTTCCTGTAAATAGTGATGATGAACAATCCAAAATGTTTTCCAAAAGTTGCTTATCACTAAAACCAGCATGATGAAGAGGTGTTTCGTTATTTTTTTTATTTTTTATTTTTTTTATCCCTGTGCAATTGAAGTTTATATTTCAGTAAAGGAAATATGCTTACAATGGTGTGGCAAAGGACTAGTCGCAGTTTGGGGTTCTGTTTTGTGTTATTACTCCTAGACACAACAACTTATGCAGTGTGGAGGTTGTTGACACTCAAATTTGCCAGTATGTTTTTTTCACAGATTCTGAAACTATTGTTTGGTATATACCATTGTGATAGGTTGTCTACAAAACTTGACCAATGTTTGTTGTGTTCTGTTTTTCCAGATAGTTCAGTTTTAAAAAGCTGATTGTTTTATTTTTTACGAAGAGTTATACACGTATAATCTTTACACAATAATTGAATTTTTTTAATACAAATTAACTAGCTGAAACTAAGAAATAAATGACCGAATGACTTCTTTAATGATTAAAGAAATAAACACTTAATATTCTCTATCAGTCTATCAACCGTTACATCAATCAAACTACAAATCAGTCGTTAAGTTAGTAATGATATTGTTTGTTAAACAGGTTAAACTTGTTGGTTTTAAGGTGTTCAAAGCAATGCTATTTATAGCTTTTTCTGGCATGTCTGGTATTTATCTTTTTCGTTTGTTGACATTTTTTAAGTATTACAATTTACAGTTTTTCACTCGTGTCCACATACTTATCTTTTTGTTAATATTGCTGGGAGAACTAACATTTAATTCGCAAGTGACTTAACTGTTTAATGGCTACCATGCAACTAAACACTCAAAGTGGATCATGACGTTGAGGAACCTTTAACAAATGCTGGAGATGATTTATTCTTCTGGGGTAATTAAAAAATACTTACATAGATCTTGTATCTTTTGGCCCAGTCTTTAGAATTATAATCTTGGTTCCACTGTAAAGGCATTTCTTACATGTTTAAAGGATTCAGGTAGGTAAGCTGTTAAACTGATCAACCCTCCCAACACTGATGAACAAAACCAGAAACTACTGGTAACGCAGTACGTTAAACGATAGGTATTAATAAACCAGAGTGTGAAATACTGTTTATTTTTTATTATGACTGTTTGTGTGTCCGGAATTGTTTGAAGTCAGTCATTGTTTCCATTTATTCAAAACAAAACGACAACCGAGTAGATTACTTCTGACATAATGATCACCTTTCATTTGGGCTAAATAAAATCAACAAAATAACCATTTTTCATTGTTAGGTATTCTACTAATGTTTTGCAGTACAAAAACAACCAGTGATTTAGTGTTCTATCAAACAACACTGCGAGTTCAGCTCATCCAATGGTGACGGCATCAAAATATAAAACGTCTACCCAGTTCCCTGCGTGCAGGTATGCATGGTATCACCGGGTCCTCACGTAGACGGTATTTATTCTTCAGGTGTGTCCTCGGATAGATAGTGTCTTGCGTGCAGGTGTGCATGATCACTGGGTCCTCACGTAGACGGTATATATTCCCCAGGTGTGTATGTGTGTCCTCGATATCAATGCAAAATGTCAGTTACATTTAGAAATGTACTAGACATTCTATTGACTCTTTCAGGTTACAGAATTGTTCGTTGAACCCAATTGGATAAGAAAACATGCCTACTTACTTTGTAAGTTAAATATATGAGATGTCCTCGATGTGTGTGTGTGTGTGTGTGTGTGTGTGTGTGTGTGTGTGTGTGTGGGTGAGTAAGCGTACCATTCACTGTGTGGACCTGAGAACAAAAGATGTCCACAGAACGCCGGAAGTTGAACCGTTCTGTGGACTTACACACGTCCACAGAAGGATTTTGGACTTTGGAAAGTACGAATATCTCTGAAATTAGTGATTTGTCTAGGCAGGTTCTTTGACTTAAATCGAAGTATATTATTAAAAGGGAAAAATAGAATGAAAACCGCTCTCAAAACACTCTTCTGTGTGAAATGGGAACGATTTTAAGAATTCCTATCCTTAAGTACAGGAGAACAAAGGAATGTCCACAGAGTGAACGTTGCGCTAAGCTGAACGTACACACCATTCGTTGTGGGGTCCAAAACACAATAGAACAATTGGACCCCACAAGGTAACTATAGAAAATCTTGTACCCCACAGGAGAATTATAAGGAAAAGGGATAATAGAACGAACAAAGGAATACCCCACAAATCAATGTGCGTGAGGGTGTGTGTGTGTGTGTGTGTGTGTGTGTGTGTGTGTGTGTGTTGGCATTGCAGTCTTTGTGTGGACCACAATGTGTTTGCACACCAACAAACTGTGGACATGTCGTAATTGTGTGGACTTGCACTCAGTCCACATAACGTCATCTCATTATTTTTATTGGCTAACAGAATGCAACTGATTTAACTAAATAAAACGAGGTCCACATAAAAACGGAAAGTTGAGAAGAAGTGTCAGGCAAGCTGTGGACCCCGAAAATGATAATAAATGTCCCCCTCTTGTGACCACTTGCAAGTGTGTGAACTTGTAACCAATCAAAGTGAAGAGATTTAGTCATGTGATTATCACTATGCAGCATGCATAATGTATACGTGGCGTGGTGGGATTAGTTAGGTCCACACTTTCATGGGGCAGTGTGGGCTGCATGCGTCCACATTTTGACGGAATCTGTGAATTGGTCACAAAATACGGGTATGTAAGCAATTCTCTTTAACTTAAGGACATTTACTGATAGTGATAGGTAGCCTGAACTTAAGAACACATGTCGATTGTTGCAAATAACGTTTGGCTACGTCACGTCAGTATGTGCATGGAGTAAGGAATGTAGCTTCTCCTCTTGATCAAAATGGCGGGTCCTGCGTATTCCGAAAACAGTGTAAAAATAATAGTTATTCAACAGTACACACGGAAGCTAGTGTTATCTACCTAGCTGTTTGTTGTTTTTTGGATTTTGTTTTAACGATTTACATTATCGTTAATAACGCATTGTCAAATTGTACATGTAAAGTGGACCCCGTGAAAACACAACGACAAACTACCCCTGAGCCTGAGGCCTGGAGCTGGCCTAACCGTTAACGTTAGGTTAGTTGCTTGATTGAATGACGTGACTTCAATGCCATAGTAAAAATATTATAGGGCCTACTAAGTAATATCATAAAGGAAGTAAGTGAATACATTTTTTAAAATTAATTATTGATATTAGTGATGTTTTGTTAGGCCTAGTAATAATGGAAAGAATGTCGTATCTGACCGCCACTTTTTAAGTAGGGTTTTCGTTGAAAAATAATTCCTAAACCAATATGCTCAATATTTATATCAAATTAAAGGTCTTGATGAAAGAAATACAATGGTTTTTAAATCAAGAAAATCGGACGAGTAGTTTTTGAGGAATCCTGTTTTATTTAATCAAATATACAGCATTCGATGAAGCGCGACTGTCCACACACTGTGTACATCCCTAATGACACCAAAACCGTTGAATCAGCCTACACACACCGCGATACACACGCACAGCGTTCGTGCTCGTTTCCCTCATAAGAGCTTTTGAAAGGGTGTAAAAAATACACTCTCCGCTCAAAACTAAACAAAATTACGGCTCAAAACTTTCACATATGATAGAAAAGAGGTGTAAAATTCATTCAGACACCGCTCTTACCTTTCAACTTGAAGATTTCACCTCGAAAAAACGGTGTTTACTTTTTATCTCTTCGTAACTTCGGTTGTAGAGTAGTTATGGAGATCGAGCAAGCATGGGTATGTAAAGGAGCCCTTTGACTCAATAGGGAAACCCGTTTTCATGTCAATCACAATTTACGCGCCGAATGCGCCCGATCTCGGAACACTTCGCGAAAGGCTGGGCGGGACGAGAGTGGTTCATTCATAAAAACCTAGGCTTTCGCACGTACATCCGATTGCTATTTTATGTACATTGTTGGATAGCTGAAACTATAAGCTTTCCAATGAGCTATTGGGCCGGATAAATAAAAAGTAGCAATTGCTTTTACTAGTCATTTTCTTAAATCTTCATTAATAAAAGTGAGCAATTACTTGCAAGTAATTGCTTCCAGTAGTTAGCAAAAGCAATTGCTATGATTTTTAAGCAATTACTAGAGAGATTAGCACTTGCTTGGAAGCATATAAATAAACCAGACCTTTTACTAATGACTTGTAGCACTTGCTAATATTTTTACAATATACTAAATGAGGAGCTTACGCATTTGCTAACACTTGCATGTTGCATTACTCCTGCCATCATGGCCGAGTTTATGCATGTAAGGGAACATGAAAAGGTGTACAATGAAAGAATAAATCGTGATGAAGTCAATCCTACCAGATACCGGAAATTATTTCGGTTCAATTTAGAAAATTTGGAGTGGCTAGCAGCAGTCGAAGTACTTGGTTTGAAACCAGCAGAAATGGCGCATGGCATCTTCGTAATAGTCGGGTTTTCATCCCTTTGAAGATGTTGTACAGATCTTGTTCCCATGGAACCAAAACAATATTCCTATTTCCTGTTTGCATTCCATCTGTTTTCTTCTTCACTTGACTTTTCATGTTTGCTATCTTTTTCAAAATTTGCTTCTCATCCATGGCTTTACCTGTGTTGGTAGCAATTGACATTTGTGCTTTTTAAGTGCATTTGCCTTCATGTCTTTTACCCCCGGCAACTGACTTTTCTCGATTAGAACAGGGTACTCTTTGATTATACTAACGAACAGTTCGTTCAAAGATTGCTCACTATTTGTACCACTCCCCAATTCTTCGGCAGCGTCCATGTTGCTAACACATGCCTCATATACAACCACTAGGCTAATCGGAACTGACCTCCCATCATTGTTATACCCATAAGCAATTGCTAACCCACCCAAGCAACAGGTGCTAGTCAAAGAAGAAGGTTATTTATACATTTTTAAGCAATTGCTTAACCTTGAGCTTTTACTTGTTAAGCAATTGCTATTGCTTGAGCTTTTACTAGATAAGCAATTGCTAACTTTTATTTATCCGGCCCAATGACTGTGTTGGTCACTAATTGTGGAGTTTACAAGATCAGACTGACATGACTGAGGAAGTCATCGTATACCAAAAATGCCTGATTTTTCATGAAATAAATATCCTGGAATAATTTGAAGTATATGTCCATCATCATCCATATGTTCTCCACCTTACCAGGTAGGTAAGATTACATTATTGGTTATATTTAATGAAAAATAGTGGCGGCCAGATACGACATTCTACCCTAATAATGCACCTTAGTCAGGATTTCCTGGCCGTAAACACGTTTTTTTCACATTCGGTCAGTAGCCTATTGCATGTTTTACAGTCAGGAACCTTTATGCTGAACAAAATCGAAGTCGAACGAAATATTCAGTGTCCAAATTTCTTTTTAATTAGCAATAAAAAATAATTTTCTTTGTGAGTTGTCGTCAGTTGTCTTGAGTATCCGATCGATCTCCACTTTTTAAGGGGATTTTTGGAATTTGTTTGCAACCACTAACCAGTTAAAAAATTATATTGATTTTTAGGGGTACAGAAAGCAAAAACTATCTTTAAAATCCACTTTTATGTATGATGGTTTTTGGACTTGATTTCATTGTAAAAAAAATCCTCCACTTCAAAAAATAGAACAACCCTATTATCAGACTGACATGACTGAGGATGTCATCGAATACCAAAAATGCCTGATTTTTCATGAAATAAATATCCTGGAATAATTTGAAGTATATGTCCATCATCATCCATATGTTCTCCACTTTACTGGGTAATAATAATAATAATGTGGACATATATAGCGCATGTATCCACCAAACTGGTGCTCAAGGCGCATTATATTATTACCCCTGCTCATCAGGCTCATAAATCATTCCTGAAACCATCTCAGCTCCCTGGGGAGTATACAGCTCAATTGCTGCCATTACAGCGCATATAGGGCTAATCATACACAACAACCAACTCTGCCCTCACAGGTACCCATTTACCCCTGGGTGGAGAGAAGCAATTATGGTAAAGTGTCTTGCTCAAGGACACAAGTACCATGGTCGCGGTTGGGATTCGAACCCACATTAGGTAAGATTACATTATTGTTATATTGAATGAGAAAAAGTTGGCACTCGGCAGTTAGTAGGTTTCAAAGAGGGTGGCCATCTTGAAGAGAGGTAAACGGAAAAACAAATTGCGTGTGCAACGATTTTATGACGGCTGTCTTATGTGTGCATACACTTGCTGTATTTTATTAGCGCTATACGACCATGTGATGTCGCAGTAAGAGACTAACATAACCACTTCAGTAAGGAAATTACGATATTAAGAAAAAAGCAAAACTCGTAAAAATATAACAGAATTACCGTGGAATTGCCCTTAAAAATGTATTTTCCCCATACAATGATGTGTGCAAATATTAATTCTCAACACTTTATATAATTTTTGGGGAAACAAATGAAAGTTTGGCAGGTTAGCACACACCATTATGTTCGTGCACAAATTTTGGATGGAAGCTTTAAATCCAAATCCATGCTTTGCAAATACAAATGTATGCACGTGCGCTGTGTCGAAAAAAGAATTGGGCTTAGTGTTATCCTACAATGGATTCGCTTGATGAGCTGTGTGCAACAGAATCCTACAGATGACCCCCAAGAAGTTCAGGTTGAACAGAAACAGCAGGATAGTTTCAACACTCACCTTCACTTACATTATTTAAAATAACTATGAACTTTGACTGTACTCACAATGCATGAGATTGCTATAAAGATGTTTTGTAAAATGTGAAATTTAATTTAGGGTTAGGCTTGGCAGGGAATATTAATATTAGTCATTGTCACATCTCGACCCAGATTGAGTGATTTTGCCAGATAGTGGTTGTGGTGTGTACATGTGCTTCAGTACATGAGTGTCGATCCTTCTCCCCACCGATGCCCAGGCCACCAGCATAGATAGTAAAGATCTGTAGAAGCTTGGCTCGGAGGGGCACAGAATGGAATCGTGAGAATTCAGACAATCATGGCCCTTGTGTAACCGTTTTCAACGACTGCTTTATCAACGACTGCCTTGTTTCAACATTTACCTTACGAGAACGCAATGAATTTTATGTGTTTGGAGGCTAGACGTCCTGAAAGGTCACAGTAAGCATCTTACCTGTCCACATACTACGCCGACTACAAACTTCTATCAAGTGGAGAAACAACAGGCTCAACGTAGTACTTATAAACAAAATTACACTGCGGGTTTATAAACATAATGAGGGAGGTGTACTTTTATGACGGCAGCTTCAGAGATGCAACCGCTAAGAATGTGAGGTGGTGTTTGTTGAGAAATTAATCTGTGTATTAGGGTGATGCGAATCGAGTCTAGATTAGAATTGTTCGGTGATTACATTGGATTGGATAAATAGATCAAGGATATAAGTTGGTTGAAGTATAAAGTGATTTCATTAGTGATTTGTATAAATAATTGGAATAGAATTGTTCAGTGATTGATATTGGATTGGATAAATAGATCTAGATTATAGTTGGTTGAAGTATAAAGTAATTTCATAAGTGATTTGTATAAATAATGAAATAATTGGAATGAAGTAATTGGAATGGAATAACTAAGTTGTCAAGGATTATAATGATACGGTGGTTAGTCGAGTAATCGTGTGTTCAAGTAATAAAGATTAAGAATACGATTTATAAAGTAATTTCATGAATTAATGGTTATATTAGGCCTATAGTGATTTAGATTAATATTTGAAAGGAATAAATGAATTGTAAAAGAATATAACTAATTTGTAAATAAATTTGTAATTAAATGTAAATATATTTTCTGGATTTCTTTGTGGTGGTTTACTTCTGCAGTATGTGTTTTGCTTCCTAGGTCACCGCGTAGAACCCTCACGGGTTAGTTGTGACAGTCATGTTAGCTTTTGGTTGGTTTGATATCATAAAATGAAAGACTGAATACAGTCAGTGATCTGTCAACATGTATGTGTGCACTACTTCCAAAATTGCAAGGCTCATAACCTTTTGGTTTTGATGGATCCTTTTTGCAACATTGACTGGCCAGCTAAACTGGCCAGTCTATGACCAACAAAAATGTTAAAAACCTTGATTTGAGGTCCAAGTTACTTGGACTAGTGCATGGTCAGGTTTCAGTTGATGCTCGATATGCGGCAGCGTTGCTTCCCCTCCTCTCATTGTCTTCATTGTGTTCCAGGAATCTTAGGAATTCTTTATAGGATGTGGGGGGGGGGGGGGGGTGGAGAGGTCCATTAACATAGACCAACAGTGTTAGTGTATAGGGACACTTGGGAGGGGGTGGCACTGCGTATTGAGCATGGTATATTAGGTTTACATGTTTTTATACAAATTGGTGGCCCCCCTAGTAACTGTCTAGTATCCTGAATTTCCTCACAAGTTGTTGAACAAAAAGTTATTATTTTGACATGTCCAAGTTTGGCTTTATTCTTTCATTTTAGGTCACATCATTTTGTGAAGCTGCCTCCATTTTCTTTTTCTTTTTTTCTTTTATTTGTTGTGGCCACTGTCAAACTTAGTCATACAAAGTCTACATTTTCACGCACTTCTTGCACCATTTTATGAATCGATTAATTTTTGTGATATTTTAGACCTCTACCAAGTCACCGAGGGCCGTTTTGAATTGTTTTGAACAGCCATTTTGAATCTCAAAATTGCCGGCCATCTTGGAAAAAAACGCACAAATAAAAAAACACCAAAAAACACACGATGGCTGGACGATCAACTGTTATTATTTTTATTTAGCCCTATGCTACATGTATTAAACCCAGCTATATTTAACATTAATGTATGCTGCCAAGCCCGGGTTTTTTCAACACAAGTGTAGTGTTATGCTGGGTTTACACTAGGCCACGATGTCCACGATCGCCACGATTTGAGAGAATCGTGATGAGCGTGGGGGGTCGTGGGATCGAATCGCGATGATCTTGAGGGAACTTGGTGGAATCGTGATGATCGTGACAAAATTTTTGACTGTCAAAAATTTTGTCACGATTATCACGATTTGACGCCAAACCTTGAGAGAGCGTGATAGAACGTGGGAATCGTAGTAGAGCGTAGTAGAGCTTAACAGACCTTAACAGAGCGTAACAGACCTTGATGCGCCATCGTAGGGGATCTTGGTGAATTTGGAAACACGATTCCTTCAAGTTTCACTACGATCCCACCACGTTTCTATCACGCTCTACTACGATTCGTCAAGATACATTGAGTAGCATGAGTAATTTCATCACGCTCTGACACGTTCTGCTACGATCATCCCGATTGGCTCCCACGCTCTGATAAGTTCCCGCGCGATTCCCACGATGTGTATGGAAGGGCTCCAGCGCTCTCCAAGATTCATTGCGTTTTCAACACTCTACACGAAAACATCTCAGCTTTGACCAGCTATAGTTTTTGGATTTGACTTGTAGAACAGAAGTTTGATCATCAAAGATGCCAGCCAAAAGAAGAAGGAAGGCCTCTGCCAATAATGACAAGGCTTCTGCACCTCCTCCACCACCGCCAGCAGCTGAAGAAGCCCCAGCAGAAGTCCATGCAGAGCCAGCGCCAAGATCACCTACCCCACCCCCACAGGAAGAGCTCCCAGACCTGCCAGCCACCCAGAAGAGGGCCGGGGTGCAGAGGACCACGACCTCCTACAGTGAGCTACAAAAGGAGGAGATCATAGAGTTCCTGAAGGCCAACCCCTCCCTCTATGAAAAGCATAGGATAGTGGAGGGTATTTATCACCAGTGGCCAGATGTCTTAGGGTGAGGGCCAGCCTCAATCCAGGTGATAGGGGTTCTCGAAGTCTGGTAATTTGCTTCTCTATGCTTGGTGTTATTCTTTCCAGGATCTCATCAAATAGATCTGGAGGCATCCTTACATAGTTGGCGTAGGTGCTAACATCTTCACACCTGAGTTCTCTGTTGAGAAGTTGAGAATAGTGCCCCAACTGGTGCCTTCTGTCTGCACTTAACCATGGTCTCACCCACCACCTCCTAGGCCTTCTTCTTCTCCTTCCTCTCTCTTCTACCCTGCCCTGTTCTGTCTCTTCTTGCTGCTGCTGCTGCCTCTTTTTTTTTCGAGCGACTATATATGCATAAACCAGAATTGCCAATTCAGCATCTTCTTCATCTCTTGGATGCATGGTTCCTCATTGGTATCTCTGGAGAGAATGAGAGGGTGACCCCCTGCCTCCTTTTTATACCCCAATCGTGCTCCAAGCGTGGCAATCTTGCTCAAATCGTGGTCATAAATCGTAGGAGATCTTAACAGAACTTGATGAACGTGAGAGATCTAAACAGAACCTAACAGAACGTGACAGAACGTGAGAGCATATCGTGGTGATCGTAAGAGAACTTGAGGGAACGTGATGAAAATCGTGGCAGACCTTGACCAGAATCGTGTTGGCTTCGTAACAAAACGTTACAGATCGTAACAAAACGTACTCAGAGAGTAGGAAAGCGTATGAAAGCGTAGAAAAAGAAAAAGTAAACAATAAATCGTGGAGCTCCACGCTTTTTTTGAATCGTGCAGATCGTGGCCATCGTGGCCCCAGTGTAAACCCAGCATTATAGATAGGCACAATCATCAATGCTGCTTGAAGCAACATTTACCAGTGCCCACTTGTTTGGCTTTATTTCGGGTATTCTTGTTTTCCTTTTCCTCTTGTAATTTCGGAATCAATTGAGGATTTGTTTCTAAGATACATGTACATGAGAAAATACATGACAATTTTTTTTTGTTTACAGAACGCCATGTCCCAAATGCTTGGTACATGTAGGACTAGGAGTAAACGTACTTGTCCACCCACATCTTTCCCTTGAAGGATGCAGAAGAGTACATTGCTGCTGCTACAGACAGGCCCGGATTTCAATGCCTGAACATCAGCAAATATGTTGGTAAGAAATAGGTGTACATACCTAATACCAAAATACCAGGGTTCCTCATGGTAGAATATTAACATGGGGTGGCAACGTATCCGATCTGCAACTTGATAAGTTGAAGTTGCATCATGGACATTGAAGAAACAATTAAGCCTACAGGAAAATTGGTTACGAACTCTATAGCTCTAAGAGTACTTTGTTTGATCTTCCACGTGTAGTTCGTCGTAATTTTTCTCTATTTTAAATTGGTTAGTCCTAAGGCCAATCAAATTTCCAATAATGTTATGCACAGTGCATGTACAGTACATACATATTACATGTATATCATTTTCACATTTAAAGCGTGAAACAATTATTATTTTGATACATGTACAACTTAACTTAATTTTCTATTTCTTTTTAAGGGCGAGGTGTTTTTACCACAAAAACATTTGCTCGAGGTGATTTTTTGTTGGAGTACATGGGAGACCACATAACCCACAGAGAAGCATTACGGCGTGAGAAGTCATACTCGGATAAGGAAGGCAACTTCTTGTTTTTCTACAAGGACGGGGGGGGAAAATAAATGGTAAATAAATACACAGTTTGCCCCATCATAGCAGCCTGCACATATTTCTTTCTATTTTAACCCTTGTACATTTTGCTCTTACAGAACCTAACAAATTTTGTGTACCAGTGCAATACACATTGATAATGTGTGTGGCTTACAAAACTTTATGCACTGATCTGATAGTACACATTTTGACCTTACAAAAAAGTCAATACCTTAAAATGTTTCTTTGTTTTGTACTTGGAAGACAAGCACACTCACGTTACAAAAACTTACAAGGGATTTGTATGGGGCTAATCCCATTGTACATGCCCATGTTAAGCAACATTAAATCTTTGTACATGTACTTAATGAATGCCTTGATATGAGAGATTTATTACTTTAGCAAACATGCCAAAATTTACAGATATTGGGATGCCTTAGAGAAGATTGCACTCCTTGTATACTTTGATCTTTCAAAACCCAATGAAAAATAAATGGGTTTGAGAATAGGAGGGTTGAAGATTATACATTCTGAGGCATTTCAAACTGATATATTGGCTCTCCATATGCTGCGAGTTACATGTAAATTGATTGTTTTCTGGCTTTTCTCTACATTTGCCTTGTCTTAAAATTAGTAAATTTTACAGGCCCCATCTTACTCTAAATGATCTTTCTTTTTTAAAATAAGTTTTTAACACTATGTCTGCATTCATCTGTACTGTGTATAATTTGTTTTTCCTCATACTGTTCATATTCATACTGTTCAGTGTCCGATTTACCAAAAACTCCTACATGCGTCTGTGCATGTAACTAAACTAACCCTACATGCACAAAGTGGATGTTGCATGCACATAATGCTAATTTCAAAACAATTCCCCCGAGCCGTGTCCGGCCATTCGTGGGCGGTGTCAGTAAGTTTCTCTACGGGTTGCTGTACTGCAGAATACGAATGACTGCTGTCCACTTCCTGCGTGGACTGTCCAATTGAAGGGTGTCCGATTCGGCCAGGTCGTAGAGGATTCCTGGGACGATTCAGCTGTGTTTCAGCCTGCGATCACAAGCCTGTAATTTCCAAGATGAGAAACAGAGTTTTGTAGGTTTCTGCGACATTTTTCTTGGTAAATAGCAGGTATAACGGCTGAATTCGTTCAACATAACTCACAAACAACAAAGTTGTTTGTTATTTAAATTTGGTCTAACTTTTACAGCTAGAAGTAACATGTGCGGTGAGTCACACCACCTCAGCATTCATTTTTACATCAGTGTTTCTAGATATTGATATCACTACATCGTCATTTTCCACACGCTCATGAGAGCCACCATGTGTTAAGGTTTGAGTTATAATTGAAATAAATTGGCATAAAATTTTTTAATAAAATGTAGTGTCAGAAATGTTTGTATATATTGGTAACAGTACACTACGACTTGACTTGAGAATTGTACATTATTTGGCGCGGTGGTGCGATGAGGTCTACATGTAGGTACGATCACGTTACACAACCCCCTAGCATGTCTAGACATACCCCAGTGATATAGTCCAGGAGCAAAGTCTGAAAAGCCCTCTAGTTTAGAGTTAGTTCAACACCTACTACATTCAAGGTTTGACCACACAGGATGGTAGAACATACCTAATGGAACACCGCTAGGTAGTATGTATCAAATTGTGGTATCGCTCTCGAAAAAAATGCCATTTTATAAGTCAAAATTACAGAGTGATGACAGAGTTAAACTTCTGTACCGAGCTGCAAAACTGGACCATTTGATTAATTAATTATTATTATTATTTTTTTTAAGTTTAAAGACTTAAAGTGCTTCTTTAATGGAAAGTTCATACACTTTATCAGGGGTTTCAGCAGATAAAGTTAATGCTCACTGTAGAGTGAATTAATCCTGAATTGCTTGAAGACAATGCATGACATGTTTGCCTTTGTCACCTAATAATTAAGAATACATTGCTATTCATCAGGAGAGTGACACGCCCTTAAGAGCTTGAAATTTCGGCATCACATGAACTGAATCGGTCCATTCATTTGCTATGTGGGAGTTATTAATTATGAAAAAGGGGGTAGCTACGCCTTTTACCCCTCCCACATCCGCCCATGAACTTTAAAAATCATAAATTGAAAGATTATCTCTTGTGAGAAACCCATCATTTATGAAAATAGAACAATGACACCGACTGCATACTGTGGAAGGCTAAAGTTGCAGATTTTATTGATTTTTAGACCTTTAAATATAATAATACGTTTTCACCCTTAATGCAAAACTGATACCACAATTTGACACCACATACTACCTGGAGGTGTTCCAGGAGGGTCTATTCTACCACCCTGTAGTCAAACCTTAGATGTAGGGTGTTGAATGACCACATTTATGCTAGGTCCGTGCTCCTGGACATTAGGATTGTCCAGACGCTCGATAAAATAGAACATCAACATCAAATCAAGGAGTTTCGTCCGTCGTAGAATGGATGCAAATTCTCTGTGTTATTTTCAAGGAACAGAGAATTAGGATCATTTTACTGGCATTATATTTCATTAAGCTTTATAGTAGCTGGGGCTATTACATGCACAAGTGCAGGTAGTTGTGAAAGGTACATGCAGAGTTGAACCTGCATGCCTGTGTATGTGAGTAAATCGAACACTGTATGAATGTTATTTACAGTGTCTGCATTATATTACTTATTACTCACGCCCAGTGATGGGCATTCTCCATCATCGGTCCTCAAAACTGGAACTCTTCCCATTACCATCTGGAATGCTTCGTCAAACTGTTGTAAAGGTTTCAACCCTAACCTCTATCAGTATTCTGTAGGTACTCTGAACCAACAGAATCCAAATACCAGGAAAAGTGAAGCCTGCTGAGTTGGACAGAACTAAACAGCTGGAACAAAAGATCTTTTGTTCACTGCCGAGTACAAATAGAATCAACAAATTTGTACTCAATATGGATCTTGTGGGATTTAGCCGATTGGGTTAAAAGACATCTGTTTAACAGTACCTTAATGCCAGTGCTCTCATGATTTGTGTGGATCAGTTTGCCCGGTATTTTCCCTTTGTTTTGCTTTGTTCTGTAATGCTTTAACAAAGTCCATTTGTATTTTTGTTTAGTGGATGCAGCTAAAATCCACTGGACTGGGCTGTATGGTCAATGATGAGACAGGTTTCGAGTAAACTGCAAAATGCAGCTATTTAAAGACTTACCTTTTACTGTTTGCAGAAAGACAGTGAAAGCAGGAGCTGGTATGATTATGGATATCTAATCTCCCATGGAGAAAGGTGAACATTTCTGTTATTTGTCTACATGCAATAACTGAAAAGATGACAGTTTTCCAGCTAGCGAATTCTTGACTTTTCGTTTTAAAAAACCTCTGGCTTTACATCACTCTCTTGTCACCAGAAAAAATATCGATCCTGAAAATGTTAGCACACATTGAAAAAAAATTCTATTCACATGTATTAGTATAAAAATTATATTTCAGTAGCTATTGGTCTGGTGCACGAGCCTAGCAATATTGTATGGTGCAGCCAAGTGTTACAGGTGTGTGTGTGTGTGTGAGGGTGAACACACATTCGTCGTCCAAAACACAATAGAACAATTGACCACAAGGTAACTATAGAAAAATCTTGCACCCCTACAGGAGAATTATATGAAAAGGATAGAACGAACAAAGGAATACCCCACAAATCAATGTGCGTGAGGGTGCGTGTGAGCGCATTCAAACTGGGGACGTATAACAAAATAATGGTCCTGCTGTCGGCATGAGGTTAAATCGGTCCTCGGACAGCAAAGAATTTGGCAAGTCCCTGAATGCCGGTGTTTACACACGTGTGTGTGTGTGTGTGTGTGTGTGTGTGTGTGTGTGTGTGTACGTGTTAATCACGTCAAGTGAGGTCTCCATGTAAATTCATACTCGCCAACCGAGCACGCGATGCAAACGAGGACGTCCTTATTTGAACTAACGCAGGTCTGGCAACCTGATATTTTTATGACGGCCAGTGAAATATCTCATTGTTTTGAAAGCCGCCATCGGTCTTATGAGAAAACCGATCGAGGTGACGTAACACATTCGTCCAAATTTTACGGAATCGCCTGAATGTACCATGCCCTCTAGTTACAATACTTTTGACATGTGGAGTACGCGTTTGCTATTGTTGTCATCAGCATGTTTACGAGATGCTTTTTGGTATACTCAAAGATAGCGTCCTTCCACCAGTGCGTGCCTGCTAGTGCTAGAGAGAAGACGGTATTTTTCAGCCGCTCACAAGATACACAGGTAAGCCAAGTCAAGTGTACTATTACCAACGACGGTATACTAAATGTGTCTATAGAAATTACTGGAATTTTAAAAGTATGCCTTCAGTCCGATGCATTTGTTATTTAGGCTACGTCTAATGCAACGTTTGTCGTAGGCTGCCTGTAGTGTAATCATTTAATATACGACATTAATAGTAATATAATAATTAGCGATCACAGCCTTGGGTTTAATATTATGAAATGCCACATAGCTGGACTTATATTATAACTCTTTATAATCATTATATTTGTTTATTGAACAATACATTATACCAACACAGTATAGAGCTGCCTTTAACACCAAACCAGTCTTACTTATATGAACAGGTCATCTGTATTCAACCATCCTGCACCAACCAACTCGTGCTCATTTTTGGTCAACTTGCACCAACTAACTTCGTACTTCAACCAACTCGCATCTGACAAACTGTACTCAAACCAACTCGTGTGCTCATTTCAATAACTCACTATGGACTGCAACTCGTGCTCAAGGACTGCATTAGCTGCTCATTCAGGATATTTGACTGCCCCACACACACGCCCAAAATTGCATTATTAAATAACATATTCTGAGGAGGGGAAATGGGGAAAATAATTTACGGGTAAAAATTTTCATACAATTTAAAGCCTGGGAAACTCAACTTACTTAATTTATTCTAATAATATTGTTTAAGGTTTACAAAGTTATGAAAAAAATCACCACCAATTCAACACCGTTATCCATTTTCTTATACGAGTAATGAGTTATTGGAGTAATGAGTTGGTTGGGGTACGAGTTGGTTGGGTACGAGTTGGTTGAAGTACGAGCTGGTTGGGGTACGGGCTGGTTGGAGTACGAGCTGGCTGGGCATGAGTTGGTTGGGGCACGAGTTGACCTCGGAATTCTACTTATAGTATTAGTAAGTGATGGTTGAAGGCCATGGTGTGATGAATTTCCGTGTGATGATAGTAAACTACTAGTATAACTTATAGTAGTAACCAGGGCATAACCATGTAAAATTAGTAATCTCTTTTTGGAGGAGTGTTGGCTTTGAAAAAGAGCCCTGGTGGTCCAGATTTCGAGCAGAGACACTGTTCAAAGCGATCACCAACGGCCTTTCAGAGCCAACACTATACATGCATACAAAGACACATGTATACCACAGTTGACCTGATTTTCTGGCAGGCATGGTAATAAACTCTATTATCATTGAGACCAATAAACCATACCAAGCCCATTACTGGGATTTTCAGCAGTTATTTAAACACATTTCATAGTACTATTTTCCAGTTACCGAGTTCGAACAGTAGGCGTCTGCAATATGTCAATCGCAACCACTTAACCAACGGACATATGAGGTATTATGTTACTGCTGCGGTTATACAGCCGATGCTCACCATAGCATGGCTCAGTGGCGTGAATGGCCTGCTTGAAAATTTCAACGATTGTAGGAGGCTAGTCTGCACCCCCGCAATCACCGGGAAATCTTTAAGTGCTTCAAGCAGGCCACTACAAGCCATTGCTATGGCAGTGGCCCTCATAGCGTACTCGCATAGTAACATAATGCTTCATATGTTGTTGGTTTTAGTGTCTGTGATTGACATATTGCAGGGCACACATTTGTTCCAGACTCAGTGCTGGTGTAGGTTACTATGGAGAGTCTGTGTTACCAACAACTACTGAAAATCCCGAAAGGGCTTTGTATGGTTTATTGTTCTCAATGGCTGATGGTGAATTATTATTGGAGTTTGGTTTAACTCACAATAAAAGGTCAACTGTGGTATATGTGTCTTGTATGTACAATGGATTACTAAAGGGCAGTGTGGCTTATATGCACAAAACAATGTGTGTACAACACATTGGACATTTGAAGTTTATGAAAATTTTATGTGTAGGAGGGCTAATTCAGGTTTGGTGATTTATATTATTTTCCCAGTGAGTCAATGCAACATAAGTATCTTTTAAAATATGGAACGCAGGTCGTCACCAAAGAAGTTGCCCTGTAGCGGCACTTCAGCACACATTAATGGGGTTTTGGCCGCAGCCCCCCTTCCCTTTCACCGCAGCCTTCCAGGATCGAAAACAGCGTGTGTATCCACCGTTGATAACATGTCTGTTTTATTTTCATTCTAGCTGGTCCACCCATCATCGCCATGCGCAGGGATGACGGTGGCCAACCAACCTTTCCAGGTTACCCTGAAGCTCGGGATGCTGCAGAAACGATTAACGAGCCACAGCCCACCTGCGGACGATTTTGAACCGATGAGAACTGCGGCGACAGTCATGACCAGTAATGGGTGGTCAGCGAAATGGGACAAAACACGTTTGTTTTGATTGTGACGAACCTCAGGCTGTTGCCCCGTCATCTTCGGTCTTGCCATAAGGAAGAAAGAGAAGGTAGATATTACTCGAGATCGACCAAAATGTTGTACAATCTTCTGTTGAAAATACGTACGTTGGTAATCACAGACATTGCAAGTACTTGAGAGGGTGAGGGGTGTCCATTAGGCATATAGCCAATCATAAGGCAGATCCCCATGACTATGGACCGCATATATTGTTTTACACAGGCACGTGATCTTTGGAGCACACCGAGCCAATTGCTCTCTGTGCTCACGCACATACTGATGGAGGTGTGGCGGCAGCTTGTAGGCGTGATGAGTGGTTCACAAGAGTGATTTGTTGGAAACCTCCTCCTGTTGGTGTATCTTCGTTGAACAAAGTTTTAAGTCCCGCGAAGAGGATGATATATCTCATAGTCAAAACCGATTCACTGATTATCGATAGCCAAACGAATACCTTGAAGTTTCATTACCGACGTAGCTCAACATATTATCCGAAACAAGCTACGCGAATTGGGTCGCCTTGTCAACCAACCGCGAAAAAACACCAACTCACCAAATGCATCACTTGAAGTATTCATCATCCTCACCACCTCAATGATATATTCAAGGTTGTTCTAGATATCGCAGGCTTCAGTGAAGTCAACCAGTTGTATAATGTTCCATCTCTAGCATTGAAGATTGGGCATTCCATCAAGAAATGTGCAGTCATTCTCAAAGGAAATGCTCTGAGTCCGCAGTGCACAAAGCACAAACATCCGACCAGTTCCCACTCAGGTGGAAATGAAATGAGAATATGTCCACCCATGCACAGAACACTGTAAAATTACAGCGTAATAAACCCACCGTTCTCCCCACAATGCTGATGTGGTTAAATGTCACGTTTCTCAATGACACTGGTGACAGGCAATTATGACCCTTCAAGCTGCCCGGGGAAACAAGTCGCACCCTGAAGATATTGAATAGGTCACACCGTGCACCTCTCATTATGTTCAATCGCAGAACAGGTGAGGTCAAGATGAAAGCGAAGATTTCAACAAGCACAGTACATCTGTTGGGTCATTAGGACTGCGTGCTCATCAAGATCTCGAAAGGCAACTCTGCAACATGTCTGTGTCGTTGAAATAGTTGGTAAGATGCAGACCAGCCGGTCCTTCAACGAGGCCATGACGTGTTGAATGCTCTGCTGCAAGAGAATTAAGCTGAGTTGCACAGGCTAACGTGTACTTGCTTCGTATCGGTCTTGTTAGTGAGGCATGAGCCATATTCGAGGAAGTGACTGGTCTCATATGCAAACGATGCAGGCCTCGGACAGCTGACAGCATCCGCTCTACCAAACTGAACATGTAGCGACTGCGTCACAAATTTCGCCTTTGAAGGACCATCATCAAGTCCTGGCAGATCTTCATGGGTCACGATTTGCGGAGTCCATCGAATACTACCAGATGCGATACCGTCCAGAGGGTTACCCAACCGTCACGACTTTTCCTCAGCTGAGAGGCAACTGAGTCCCAGCATGGCAAAATCACTGCAAGAGTTACATGTCACGAGGTACGTACAGCCACTGTGAAAACTAATATCTCCTCTGTGTGTGTACCTCACTTCTTTTTTGTTCGCTCCCACTGCCTACATGTAGGTGACCGACATTTTTCATCCCTCTGCCTCCACTGTGGCCAGCACATTCTGCCGCGAGAGAAATACTTTAATCATTTTGTTCTTTATTTATTTGCAGAGGCTTTCACCACTGATGACGGCAGGATTCTCTGACTACTGTGACTCGAGGTGATGATTCTAGTGAGAAGGTAAGTTGTGCTGTTTTTCAGTCCATCATTTTTCTATATCTTCTTCTATTTCTTCTCTCTACTAACCTCCTATAGGTTTAATCAAAGACACCAAATTGTTTATGTCTCTTAACCCATTGACTTTGTGTGCAGTGCACCCAAATACACTCAAATTAGGCAACTCCCATTGACTTTGTGCAGTGCACTCCAAACACACTCAAAATTTGTATGTAACTCCCAACCCATTAATTTTGTGTGCACCAAATAAATGCAAGGACATGTATGAGGTCAAACCAAAACCACTCAACAGCATACAGCTCAGTGACTCTCTGTTGACCTACTAATTGGCAATGCACCCAAAAATACTCAAGTGACTGTCTGTGAGTGCCGTGCTGACTGGGCCACCCTCAGCCTGGGCATAGGAGGGTTAATGGAGTGTCCTGCTGAGCGGTCTAGCTATCGACCCAAGTTCTGTGTTGCAGCAGAATGTGGGTTCGAACTCGGCTGTGACACTGTGTCCTTGAGCAAGACATCAACCATAATTGCTTTCCACCCAGGGGGCACTGGCACCTGTGAGGCAGAGTTGGTTGATTATCTTATATGCTGTAATGGCAGTACTGAGCTGAGTACCCTAGGAGCTGAGATGGTTTTCAGGAATGATTTGAGAGCCCATGAGCCTGATGAGTAGGGGCACTAGCGCTTGAGCACCACTCAGTTGGTGGACATGTGCGCCAGAGTCCAAGACACATATATATTTCTCTGTCTCTAGCTGGCTGCACCGAGAGTGAATGATTTCATGTCTAAATTGTCTTTTAATTACTTTGTGTTATAGAACTTGTGAAGCCAGTTCCATCCACTAGTCGGGCCTCCCCGTTATCTCGAAGAGGGCAGCACGTCCATAGACTGTAGAAGAGAAGAGAGACGTGTCATGGAGGGGACTACAGATTTCTTCGATGAAGAATCACCCGGCAACGTGACATTGAAACGGCCTGTCCGTGGCACTCGCGCACCCGAACGTGGCGGAACACAAGACTTTTGCAAAGACACAATGAAGCTCTATCAAAGTTGGAAAGTTAGAGTGAACTGAAAAAGGCATTGTACGCCTTTAGAACAGACAATAGAAAAATGTTAAGCCAAAAAGACAAATGTACTCCAAATTGCCCAGCGAGCAGATTTATCATTCCTGTGTTCAATATTGACTAATTATGCTGACTATTTATGTTGACTAATTATGCGGAAGATGCTTACAGATAGTTAATATTCCAAGCACTAAGAAAACATGATGCCATATGCCCAGTGCAGGTATTCCTCAGACAGTGATTGTGCATGTTGTCCTCCATTTGATAGATACTACCCAAATTGTACCACTGTCCTCCGTTTGATAGAATACCAAGTATCACCAGTTTGCAATGGTCTATGTATGGTGTGTAAAATATTACCGTATGTACTAATTTATGAAAGTGAATATTATTGTATGATATACCCTGTAATCAGTATTCTGGCACATGTATAGGCCTGGTACGGCAAGATCATAAAAACGTTCACATTAAATGGAAATTGAGAAGTTAGTATCTGTAATTTGACTGTGAGAATGGAGGTTGGGAGAGAAATTATCTTAAAGATTGATTCTATTTTGAAAAAAAAATTCAACTGGTAAAGACATGGAATAACAGAGGATTACATGTACTGTATTATCCACTGAATGAGTTACCTAGGTTAAATAACAACAAACAAACAAGGTTTCTTCCAGAGCTTAATGTTATCAACCAACAGTGAGCCACGTTACAGGTACTGTAGTGCGCCCATGCCCCATTTTCCTTCATAATTGGCTTTTTCTGGCCCTGGAACAAATTCCACTGGTATCCCCTGAGGGCTAAATCATAAGCATGTCTTTGTCTAGTCTTTGGTGCAAGACGGATTTTCTGGTTTAGTTTATCGACGTGATTGACCCATAGCACTCCCACAGTATCCACCACTGGCGGCACTGTGCACGAAAATCCTGAATTACACACGAACTTCCACAAATCCATCTTTGGGAATCTTGTATGTGATTATGATCGTAACCTCATGCAATATAAAGGTCAATTATGAAAAACACATGCCCATGTAGACATATTTGCTGCATAATGATCATAAGCAGGTACATGCATGACGAGCATTATGCATATCTTCAACTGATCAGGTATTCAGACTGTAGTCCACCACCATCTGGCGTACAAATGCAATGAAGTAACCATACGGCGGTGGAGATGCTCAGAATTTTTCGGACTCAGATAAGAGATTCACAAGATGGTTCTATGTAATGTGGTATGCATATAGCTGATGCACTATATCATGCATGTGGATTGCAATGTAGGCCCTACTGTGTACAAATACAATGGGTTATTGATAGGGTTGTGCGTTTTTGATATTTTCGGAACCGGTTATCCCAAAATCAGAAACTTTGATACCTGGATACCCGTTTTCATTTTTGTTGAAAAATGTTCGGTGAGTGTACAACATGTACTGTAATTGGTATATGTAACAAAATTGATCTTTTATAATACAGAGGATACCACTTAAATCGATCTTTCTTTACTGTAAATGTTTTTATTAAAACAATTTGGCAGAATTGGCAAACATTCCCTGCTGGTTTGATAAATTGTTTGCCAAGACTGCTAAGCCCCTTTGCATCCTTAACGATTCGATACACAAATACAAACAGTTTGAGAAAACTGGGTATGGAAAATAAGTTGTAAAATACTAAGGCTTTATTGGAGGTAACTTTAACAAAGAGTAATTGTCTGTAAAAGTGTAAACATTACATTGTTCATGAGTGATAGATTTCGTTCACCTGCTCAAAGTTATGTGAATTTTGGAAAGTCGTGTACGGTATAATTAACCGAAAATGAACCATCAGTAATGATAGTTTTGGTCAGGCATCCGGATACCGGGATACCCGACACAGCCTTGCTAGAATGTCTTGGACAAGACTAGGCTTTTGTCCAGTTTACTGAACGCTCACATGAGACCATGAGTACATTCTATATAAATGTATTTGTTTGCTTGACCAACAGAAACAATAAGGTCTTTGAAGATCAGGATGAAGACCATTCAACTTAACTTTTTATGGCTTAAGAAAGGTAACAAGTAAATACTAGTGATAAAATGGGACAAAGGTATTTTGATTTTTGTTTGTTTACTACTTCACCACGGGAATGTTTCAAAAGTTAACCAACACTGTAATAATTGGGCCGCTATTCACCATACCAAGTTTATTTTTTGGCGAGCTGTTTTTAGCAGAACGTGCTCATGTAATACAATTTCAGTCCGTCCATCCGTCTTTAACTTTAAAAATATTCAAGTTTTTCCTCGAGTTTATGAATGCATGTTGTAGGGATGCTTTACGCCATACATTCTCATATCAAGTTCGTTGGGAATAACAATTGCAGTTCAAGTTTTTTATTTTCAGAAATGTTTAAGTTTTGTTAAATATTCTTGATGGAAGTTTGAGTAGCCAATCTCAGCAAGGGCTGCGAAATAGAGGTCAAAAGTACTTGCAATGTCACATAATTTATTTTATTTTATAATTTATTTTATTAATTTCATCAGCCATATTCATTTTATTTTCTAATATTGACAGACCCTGCTGGAATTTGCTATAATGGCGGCTAACTTGGAATTGGACCTGAAATATATGGATTTATGTCCAACTCTAACTGGCCACAGCCCCTCCCCAAAAAAAAAAAAATAATAAACAAATAAATTCTAGAATGACAGAATGTGCTATATGTCCTACAACCTCAAATAAAATTCCTAGAGGGTTTTTCTGCAGTAATGGTTAATCGACAATGACAGACAAACAATTGTGGTTTTCTAACTAACCATTGAGGATTCAAGGAGTTCCAGTTATATTATTAAGTACGTATGAAAGATACAGAAAAATGGTCATTAGGCTGTATGTTTTTTATTTTTTATTGAGTCCTAAAACATCATTACCGAAATGTGACATATTTTAATGGTTAGAATGACTGTTTATGTAAAAATAAATGAAGTTACTCTATCAAACAGCTAATCCTATATCGGAAGCTGATTGATCCCCAACAAACTGAAGCATAATTACAGGCACTTAACTGCGTCTGTCAAATTGTTACATGGGTAAGCCGATATCAAGCACTAAACTAAAGAGTTGTATCACAGCATGATATAACTGTTGTATGGCTTAATATCATTTACCATACATCCTCAATGGTTAGTTAGGAAGAAAAAGACTCACACTTTTTGTCTGTCAAATTACTCATTACTGTAGAAAGAGCCAGGGAACAACAAGTAGTGGGTGGTGGTTCACAATGAAGAATGTTATGGAACTTAGTTTTATTGTTAAGTTTTATTCAGAAATGGCAGTTTTGCTTCAAGTCTGTGAATGCACACGGTACGTTTAATTTTTGTCCTATCACACAGTTTTATTCAACGTAACTGTTTGTTTATTTAAACGAAGATAACTTGATATACCCAGCAGCTTTGGTTGTTCCAGTTACATGTCATTATGCAGAAGATTTACTAAATTTTCGTCTCTGCTGTTTCAGGTTCATGTGCACCACATGCTATTCAGTTGGTTCAAATACAGACAAGGTATAATTTTCACAGTGCTTGTTCCATCAGCTAAAAAAATTAAAATGCAGCTTTGACTTGCTTCGTCTGGTTAGATGCACGAACACCAATCCCATATAATTGCAGATTACATGTGTTTGTCAAGATGATCCTTTTTTTTCCCTTCAGGATTTGACACCAGTCAGCTTTCTGCCATCAGGTAATTTATTTTTGGTTTTATACATTTATAATGTCTACACGTATGTTTTAAATTATGTTTTAGAGCATACATCCCTTGTAAAAACATACTAAAAAAAATCACCCAGAATATTTTCCTGTAAATCTGTTTAAAATGTTTTTCACTTCACATATTTGGTGCTGCCATTAGGTACTGTACACACATTTAGAATGGCTCAATGGTAGTCAACCTGTGGTTTATAGTTAATCTATAGTTATTCACCCAACTTTTTCTTTGCCATTGGTGTTGTGAAACCAACCTATAATTAAAAAGTATACCAGTTGCGGCCGTTTTAAGTGTGACGGATCGATAGTAATTTACTGCAACACACTGGAGCAACGTGATTTTTTGATGATAATTGATAACCGGTTCATGTCTAAATGCTCATATAATGAAAAGGGTAGATCCAGTATAATTTTCGATCGGCCATCCTTTTGCATGACGATTCAATACCATTTTGTACTCCATTTCATTACGCCATAAATTTAATGCCCACGGTGGTCCGTCATGATGTCTGGGACCTTCACGTCTTCCATCTTAAATTGAGTTGCCAAACATGTTCTAAATAAATATTATCATCATCCACGGTGGCACATAACGACCACTTATGACTGCATGTTCAAAATTCCAAGTCGTACTGATATCTTTCTTTCCACATGAAATGTTTAGCAGCTCGGCATTCGACGAAACATTTTGTCCGTTAATTGTGGAAATTGCGTATCGAACCATATTTTCGTTTGGAATAAACTTTTAATGATAAACTTTTTATTTTATATAAATTATAAATGAATGTTTTATCGGTTAGGTTAGTCGAGATGGCCGGATCTGCATATTTTATCGTATTTTGACATTGCTATCTGACTCATCCACTGGATCTCTCAAAATCGTGAGTTCCCGGTCCGCAATAATTATATCCCCATAAATGTACGGGAATGGAAGAATGGTTTATCGCATTCGGCCGGAGATTCCAATAACGGTACTGACTGGTGCGTATGTTCTCACCCAATGGATTCTTCTAATCGAACTGAGTTCTTTTTCTGCATGGGAATAATGTTCTTCGATCCATGTTTGTGTGGAGAACGTGCACCAATTCATACGATTTTGAAAATCTTCATCGGGAGAGGCTACTTGTTTATAGGCGATTCTTCATTAGAGTGGCGTCGCATATCATTTCGGCTGTAGCATATTGAATTATTTTAGTCATTTCCATTGATTAAATCCCAACGTGGGAATTTCTTTGACACCTTTTCCTGCATCGAATTCCGATCCTTCTCCGTTTCTGTAGGATGGATAAAGTGGAGCCATCGTTTATATATCACTTCTGCGTTTATAAATGTGATGATGCGGTTTACGTATACCGTGAATTGCACGTTTGATATCGCGACATACGAGTCTCAATGTACGATAAATACACTTCAATAAGATGCGTATAAAATAATCCACGTGCATAGCCATTGTGTTGGCGGGAAATATTTAGCGCCCTTTTTATAGCGGGAAAGTACGCGTTGAGCGTAGCGCGTTTTGTTATGTGCGTAAATACAGCGTGTCAACAGCGTTACGCTTAATACGTGTATATAACACAGGATTTTTAAATGATTTAATCGTACCGACACAAATTCACCATGGCTCAGCAACTCGTTGAAACGTCTTTGAAAAAGATGGCCGAAAAGAAGTATCGATTAATTCCGAAGCCTAACGTTGTTCGTGAATCGATTCACAAGATAGTATTTCCGGCTAATTATGTCGTTTCCGGTATTGTCGTTTGACGATTGAACCATGATGCCGACGTCGATTTCCGGTCGGTCTACACCGCTCTACAACAACACTTTGGAGAGGATCAGTGGTTGCTCATCGAGCATGACCCGACAATAGATTCGACCGGTCCAGCTTGCAAAATAAACGGCGTGCACTACCACATATTGATGGTCACGAACATTGGATTTTCACAACTTTATCGAGCGAGAAGTTTCAAGAATCAATTACAAGTTCAATGCTGTGAGATCAAAGCTCAAACCCTCAGAGAACCCAACGCGATGGCCGTCTATCTTCGCATGGCGGGTCGGAAATTGGTTCACGCTAACTTACCGGCCAGCAAAGACCACATGCATCCGGTATTCGTCAAGTATTACGATGCGACAGACGAAGAAATCAATGTCATGCAAGAAAAGAAAAGAACGCGGGACTGCCGAATCGAAATGGGACGCCGACTTGCTCAAAATGGTGAGTTTCATCGGAGCTTTTCTTATTTATATCATCGCTATTGAAGTTGTGATTGCTATTTATTTTAATAAACTATAGATTTTATTATTTGAACAATTGACTATTTCAGAAAGACAGTGAATTTCTAAGTAGTTTAATCGACAAGTACAACTGCGTTACCTCCAATCAGCTCATAAATGCAGTATTCAAGTTCGAACCGACATCGAAACAAGCAAAATTTGAACGCATCTATTACAAGACCACTTACCGTTCTCTGTTCGACAAAGCCCGTACTCAAGTCATGGTGAACAGCTTAGACAAATCGATGGAGGAACTCGAATATGAATACCGCCAATATGAACAGTTAAGGTTGTATGATGATACTTTGCATAGTACCCGGTTCGGTAACGAATCCGGAACTGAGTATTGTTCCCCTAGGGAATCTTGTGCTATATTAATGTTGTGGGCTGCTCATCAGGGTGTCGATCTCGTACAGTTTCAGAAAGATGTTAGGCAGATTTTCAACAAAGAACTCACTAAAGTCAATACTCTGATTCACGAGGGAGCATCGAACGTTGGTAAAACATGGTTGGTTAACTCTGCAAACGTTAGCGCAACAAGTGGGAGAAGTCACGCGCAAGGGTTGTCCGGCTACGCGTTTACGTGGCAGGAATGTGTTGATAAGCGGCTCATTGTGCTCAATGAGCCGTTTATCGACATATGTATAATCGAGAAAACAAAATCATTCTCGAGGGTCAAAACACACGTCCCTATCAAACATCAGGGAGAAGCATATCTTCGACGAACACCGGTGTTTGCCACATGCAACAAACCCTTGTGGCGATTTGCCGTGAGCGAACAACAGGCGATCGAAAATAGATGTAAATATTACCGCGGTTTGACCAAGTTCGATGCTCTCGGTGAAATTAACAAGTCGTGTCATCCACTCGTATGGGAGTACATAAGAAACAATGAATGGGATGTAAGTAGAGGAACGCCGATGTTTTGAACGTGATGACACTCTGTACGATCCGATGATAGATTTTCATCAAATTTCAGACGAAGAAGTAGCGAGAATGTTAGAAATGTCTAACCCGTGCATTCAAGGAGTAGATACTCCTCACTCCCCACCAGCGTCCACTATCACTACAGACTTAGAGGAACTCGTAGTTCCATTGCCACTTGTCACCTTGCCCCGGTTCCAAAAGAACTCACGATGAAATCGATCACAGCCCTATCTCAATCTCATCCACTGAAAGTTCAGTGACCTTCAATAAGAGCTTAAGATTAGCTGAATGGTTTGATGACCTTCCCGATAAATTTCCTGTGGTATGTGAAGACATTGATCGTCCTGACCAAGAGTGGCAGGATTACGATGCCGAAAAAGAATGGCAAGAATTCATGTTGGAAACAGATGCTTTCTATAATCCTCCTACAGTATCAGTGAAAATGCATGAGGGAGGCGAACTCGTCACTGTGTCGACGCTGACAAAAAATTTCAACGTACACGATGAATTCTAAATTAAATATTCTGTCAGATGTTTACTAATTTATGATCAGCCCCATCTTTAAAGTACATTTATGTATGGCTATTAAAGCAGTAAATTTTTAAATATATATCTGAAGATACCTGATGCAATTTATTATCCAATATTTGACTCTGTATGAATAAAATGTCCTCATAAATAAACTCATATCATGGCAAACTATTTATCCGGTAATAAAACATCTTAAATCCCATATTGCATCAAATGGTATATTATAATAAAGATAAAAACCTCATGAGTTGTTATACAAGAAATACGTGTTTTTCAGTGTGGTTGTATACGTTGTCATGTGACGTCATCTCATTAATATGCACAAGATTATAACAATAATATTATATTAAACGCCCTCAACGACATAACTTAACTTAGACTTGAAGTCCTCTTCCCCGGGGAGGGCCGTTGTTGTTGGTTGACCTTTGACGTCATTTGACCTCATTTGCATATCATTTGCATAAAGTAGTTCCGGTTCGAGGTAAATTTTTTCATTTTCAACATCGGCCCTGAAAAAACAGCCGCCGATGCTGAAATTGACCTGACGTCATTTGACCTCATTTGCATAAAGTAGTTCCGGCTCTAGGTCAAATTTTTCATTTTCAACATCGGCGTGTTTTTTCAGGGCGTCCCATTAAAAAAATTGTGATTTTACTAAATATTTATATTTCGTGAAATTTAGGCCCGAAAAAAATACAAGACAATCGGCATTTTGCAGGTTTCAACGAGGACGGCCATCTTGAGTGTATGAAAAGTGGTCAACGGAAAAACCCCTTCGCGCGCAACAATTTTACGACGGCTGTTTTATGTCTGCACACAACATGTGCAACCCCGAAACTGAATTCTTCGCGCGCTAAAATACAGCAAGTATGTGCACACATAAAACAGTCGAGAGAATCATTTTTTAAATGGTTAGTGGTTGCAAAAAAATTCCAAAAAACCATAAAAGTAGCAGTCGGATACAACATTCTTTCCAACTTTAAATATTGGGGAAGAATGTCATATCCAACCGCCATTATAACTAGTAATACTGTAATCTTCATGTATTGTAACACATGTTTGACATTGCCAATTTTACCTGTAATTTTACCTGATAGTACTGTGCTAGTTTGTCTTGAATACAAGTCTTAGCTGCTTCAACTCTGTTTACTTCTTCCTTCAGTGTGTGTATTTGTGCCTTCAATCTTTCAATTTCAGCTTTGTATTCTGAATTCTCCTTTATCACATCAGCCAATTAAATGCCATGTTGTGGGATTCAGTGAGACTGTCATCCAGTTTGGGTCTTTTGTCTGGCAACATAATATCACCCCCAGATTAAGATTTCTCTTACCAACCACTGTAGGTAGTGTGTACTGTTTCAAGAGATATTGTTCTACTTCCATCTTTGAATTCTTCAGGTGTGCCTTTCGCTTGCCTTTCACAGCTGTGAAACTAGACCGCACTGCCTGTTCTGTGAAATTAGCATCAAACTTGGCTGATAATATAGTTGTTGCATACTGCCATGATTAAGTCTTTCTCCCTCTCCTTTGCAGATACAGCTTTGAGCACATCACAGATAACCTGATTGGTCAAGCGGTCCTTCGCAACCTCGTGGAATGGGCCAGCCGATGTGTACAGGACCAGAGAAGCTGACAACACAGGATTCTCCATTCTGCAAAATAAAAAAATATTGAGAATTATTGTTTAATTTGTTTTAGTCAATATAATAGTTTTCAAATTAATTAGAGTTTATAAAACAATTCTAGCACACATCTTTATATTTCAAAAAACACTCTTGTACCATAATTATACAGATTTTTTTTCCACAAAGTGTAATTTTATTTTAGTGAATTAACATTAACATAAGTTTATTAAAATTATTAAAATTTCAGATTTTTACCTTTCAACTCACTGTGTACATGTAGTGTGTAGACTTTACAGCAGAAGCAAGACAAGTTGGCCTACATGAGAATTAAAAACTAGCATCTAAAGAAATATCTCATTCGCATACCTACAAACCATCCACAGATTACCATTTTAATTTCAGACTTAACAAGAAATATACTAATAAACATCTCAACTCACTTCTCTGTCATCCCAAAATATATAATAACACATTCAGTTACATCCAGGCAACACTAGACGAATCAATGAATATTCCACATAACAACGTTTTAAAATTAAATCACATTTTTTTGGCTTAATGTCACATGCTTGCTTTTAACTGTTAAATGTATTTCTGTCATTGTATGTGTCCAAATCATACACTGTAGGTAAAAGTACAGGGCAGCACACGCACAAGAAAACTAAGTTTACTGTCCAAATGGACCGATTGCCACGTGCATTTGTCAATGCTCTAAAGGAGAAAAGAAGACCTTCCCCCTCTGATAGACTTTTGGCACAAAAAGTTATCATTGATAACTTCATTCATTGTGGAGAGAAACCGGGTAGAGGTATCTTCAGAACAATTGCTGATACTGTTGTTAGTATGTCACCTTCATCATTTGACAATGACTGTGGGATGGGTGTGGAAGGGTTCGCTCGGTCATTGGAAACCACATACTACAACAATGCCAAAGTTCGTCTTGGGATGGCTGAACGAAAGAGGCTACGTGATGAAAACGGCAACACAAACAAAGCCCAGCGAAAGAAATATGAGAAAGACTCCTACGGGTGTGTACAATGGCAGCCTATGGAATATCCTGAGTCAGAAGACCAGCAGTCGCTTGAGGATAAGAGAAAATGGCTACAGCAGGAGCACAACAAGAGAGACCAGGACACCTCAAAAGTCAAAGAATTCATGAAGCTCACATATATTGTGCAAAGGCATGACTTAAACAAGCAACCCTGTTCACTTCAAGATGTCAAGCAAAGATGGCCATTTTTGTTTGAACTCCAGTATACACTTGATCACTTCCACTACCTTGTCGGGCATGAAACAAAAACAGTGTTTTTGGACAACTTAATGTCAAAGCAAGCCTCAATCTTGACTTTCATGAAGGACCACACAAAAAATCAGCAATAAGTGGAAAGCACTACTAGAAGAAGCACAACACCAGATGTTGCAAGAAAACCAATACTTGGAAGCTGCAGTTTGTGTCCTACCAGCATATTTCGGTGAAGACGAAGACCTCTTCCTGAAGGAATTTGAGGTATGTGTTCTTTTATTTTTTACTGAAAAAAAGATGTTTAGTGGTAAATTATAACAAGGTTGTTTAACCTTATGGGGTTAAAAGAATCCAGCAGGGATGTTTTTTTTCAGTAGTAAATTGACCAGTGCATATCATTCTCAAACTCTTCATTTCCAAAAGGTTAATTCTTTCACATCTCATGCCTAATTTAGTAGATTGTTTTGCCCATCATGCATAGCCTCAACAGTAAGCAATTACATGTACTTTAATTGAATTTTCCCAAGCTGATTTTGCAAGAACAAATGGAAATTCCATCAGCAAGTATTCACAGCAAGAAAATAAGCTGGTTGCCCCCGGGCAATATAAAACTGAGGTTGCCCGACAGTCAAAGAGCAACATTGAGTGTTTCAACAAGTTTTCATCCATACATAACATCTCCCCCACCCCCCCCCCCTCCACCCCCAAACAGTAAGTGATCTGTCTGAATGAGCAAACAGTGTTGGTTCACCAGGTTGCCCTGATGGATTTTAGGTTGCCTCGTGCAACTTTTAACCTTCCTAAGTCTACTTTGATCTTTACTGTTTGGGTTCAACAGGAAACTGCTGGCTTGAAGGACTTTGAAAACATGACAGTGGACAGCCCAGTGATAGCCTTTGCAGGTAGGTCAGTAGTTATGGAAAATAATGTGAAATAGTGATCCTGAATAATAGTGATCCTGGATACTCCCCTTTCTGTGACAACTTCCATTTTGTGGTCTTGAAGCTTCAGGAGAAGACGAGCGGAGTATACTGTAAACGTCGATACCACACAACGGCTCTTTTCAGAGCCAACACTCCAAAAGAGATTTATACATGGTTGTACCCACAAATTCTGATCTAATAGATCACATGTACTACTAGACCAGTGGGTCAAGTGGATATTTGTATGAAATTCAAGCCCTGTGTGAACACTAATGCCTTTTCACGTTGAGCTTGGAGCTTGTGTGTTGGGAATCCACCCTGTGTTCATGCACAAGTCAAGCAGCAAGACTACTTGGCAGTGTACATCACATTAGGAAGGAGATATTATTTTGCTCTGCAATACATATACGGCTTTATGATATGTATGCTTTTCCTTGTTTCTTCCTATGAATGTCTCAGTTTTTGTCTTTTTGCAGGTCACAATCCGTTCCTGGCCAAACGACATGCCATTTGTTTTGATGGGAGTGCCCAGATAAGTTGTACAAACTTTCTGCAAGCTGTAAAAATGTGGTTCATTTGCTTCTATTTGTTCAACTTACAGTACCCATCTGGGATTTGTGCAACCCTGGAATTCATGCAAAGGTAAAAATAAAAAAGTTTCAAAATGTTAAGCATGTTTCGTTGCCCTTTACAGATTTAGACAGTGTTGTATTCTAGGTTTTTTATACAGACCAAGTGTGTGACTTTAAACCCATGTCTTGCTTACTCCCACGTGAATATCTTGGGCCTGCCGTCATCAGCTGGGAAAGCTCCCCACCCCCATCAGACCACACCTGATGAAAGCAAATTCAGTGCCTGTATAGCAGGGGTGCTGCAGAATTAACTCATCAGATGTGGATCTGCTTTCAGTAACATGGATGTTTTTTTGTTTTTTGTTTGTTCTCAGGATACTTTTCCACATCCGTCCTGGAAGAGGCACAAAACGACAATCCAACACATCAGGAGGCCCAAACGCCAAGGTACTTAGTCTCTGCTCCAGGCTAAAGGACAGTGAGGAGAAATGGGCTGTATAACTGGCGAAATATAATTATAACATTAAAGATGCATCGCCCAATCTTTGGTCCTAAAAATAAAAATGCAGAATTTTACAAGTGAACACATTTTTGGGAGAGTATCAGCCGCTCTAACTTTTAATTTTTATGGTCAGGAACCATAAAAAAATTTAAAACTTTTCTTTTAACAATACATATAGAACCGGTCATTTTGGCATGTTATTTAACTGCTAATCATTGGTGGATTTGTTTTCGTGCGATGGTTCAAATGAAAGCTTGTAACTATCTCGACTCCATTAAAAACTTGAAAGTAAATCACATTTTTGGGGTCAAATCGGCCAAAGATCGGGCGATGCATGTTAACCCTACCAGTTTTTTTTTTTTTTTGGGTTGGGGGGGCTTCATCCTTATTTACAAAATGTAAGGCCTCAAAGTACACTTAGCTGTCAGCATGTAAAAGTTGGCCTTTGTGCACATTGAAAATTCATATCACAAAAAGTGAAACAGGATTTTCATAATTTGTAAGGGGCGAAACGAAATTGGAGATTTAAAAAGAAGAAAAAATTGATGTCGAAGAGGAAACCCACAGTTTAACAAAAATAGTAATAACATCCGGATCCAAAACCTCATATTATCAGACACAAGCTTTTGATATCTGGACATGTTTTAGTGTTTGAAATAATTATTTCCAGTTACCCTAGTTGACGTTCAATTACATTTGAATTGATGTTGGTATAAAAGTTGTTGAGACAGATAAAGATACGATTGGCCGTGGTCGTCATCATCCAAAAAGTAAAACAGGATATTCATAATTTGTAAGGGGTGAAACAAAATTGGAGATTTTTAAAAATAAAAAATTGATGTCAAAGAGGAAACCCACAGTTTAAAAAAAATATAGTAATGACATCCGGATCCAAAACTTCATATTATCAGACACAAGCAGAGTTCAAACACAGGCAATCAGCACAGTTTAGCTCATTCTCTACTTTGAAAACAGTCTGGGTCAATGTTTTTGATATCTGCACGTTTTAGTGTTTGAAATAATTATTAACTAGTTACCCTAGTTGACGTTCAATTAAATTTGAATTGATGTTGATATAAAAGATATGATCTTTCAAACTGTTTGGTTTAAATTTTAATGAAAAAAATATTTGGTACCATGTCTTCAGGATTGAATTTAAAGGAAACATGCCATGGATATCCAGTTCAACTTCTTCTAATGCAAATTATCATGTACCCCCCCCCCCTGCCAAAAAAAGGATCTCAATGTAAAACATTTGTGTCAAAAAGAAACTTAAACCTTTCAGTGGAAGGCTTACACTGCCGTGCTAAAGTGGTCCAATGTGTGGATTTGAATCAACAATCACTTTAGTTTTTTTTTCCAAATTTTAAATAACTGCAGTAAATACTTGGAACCTTCAATATTTTTGTATTTCCATTCACTACGTACTCACTTCTTTTGGGGACCCCTGGGGGAAAATCTAGCTTTTTAGACAGTGCACATTAACATCACATTGTAATAAAGAAGAACCAAGTACTCATCATGCACTCGTGAATAAGGGTGAACCATATTTTTTAAATTGATGTTGATATGCAGTGAAAAATGCAATTGTATTTATTCAATTTAAAATGTGTTAGGCCTAATTGTTGTTGAAATTAAATGAATTTTAATTTAAAGTATTTTCAAAAATGAGATTGAAATAATAAAAAGCTGCAATATTAATAAATCCGATCAGAAAATTTCTCTGTTTGTATGGTTAATTTAGGTGCATCCGAAATAACGGTTTTTGCTGCGGCTATGGCTAGAACAACAACGCATCATGCATGCAGACATGCTGATCTGAACCGTCAGGTCGGAACGACCTTTTACTGGAGGTACAGGTGTGCTCTGTTAACATACAAAACAATTGTAGATTTACAAAGCGCCCTTTGTTGACGAACTTGAACTGTTCTGTAAATGCACAAAGGTGTTTTGTTACATGATGGAATGTGGTTCGTTAATATACAAACAAAAACGTAGATTCACACAAATGCTTACAAAGAATTTCTGTAAGAATACAAAACACACTGTTGATGCATAAAACGCTTACAAAGAATGTTTGTAAGAACACGAAGAAGAGCTTTGGTGGCACATAAAAATGTTTATAGAGAACGTCTGTACGTATACATACCTTTTGTAATAATAATTGACATAAGATTCTTTGTAAATTTACAGAGAAATTTTTAACAGTGTGGCTGATGAGATCCCACATTTTCATTCAAACATGTCCGCTGGTGTGTTTTCCACTGCTTTGAAATTACTTTATTCTTGCATTTTTTAGTTTTGGACGTTCTTCTTTTAAGAAGTCGACTCAAAAGGGTTTGCACCTTTCTCGTTTCTTTTTTTAACTCAGCTGCTTCCTTGCAGGCTTTTTTGACATTTGCTTCTGCAGTTTTCTACGTTTTTTCTCACTCTCGATTTCATGTTGCATTTTGCGTTTCGTACCACCAAGCTGAAGCTTGTATTTCTGTTCATTGAGGGTCTGTTTCAATTTGGCCAGCTGTCGCCCTCCTTGCTTGCTTGCAGCTTTTATTTTGCTGGAGAGAGAAACCAACTTAAAGTTCAGTCTTTTAACTGCTGTTACCATGTCTACATATTTTATGTCGATTGTATTCATATCACAAAGTTCTTGTAAAACAAAAGATGCAGTCTCTTCTCTCCAGATAGGATGGTCATACTTCATTCCAATTTTATACAAAAGATAATTACTGACTTCCAAAATCCACTCATTGCTTCTTGAATCAGGGTGGGAGATGGCTATGTTTTTGTTGATAGTGAGAAAAATGACTAATGAAAGCCACATAATAGCCATAGTTGCACTGGTAAAACTGTAAACAATGTAGTTCAAAATGTGCTAACAGTGATTGATCATGTGTAAATCAGTGCAGTTATGTAGACTTTTGACAAATCGCAAGTTGCCAATATATCCTCTGTGAGTAAGCTTTGTCTCTAACTTGGGAGTATACTCTGTGAGGACCTGTCTTTCATACAGCCACATTGAGATTGTAGTTTCTTCAACAAGTGCAAAATCCCCAGCCTTGTTGCAGATTCTAAACCACCAATCCTGTCCAAGTACATGTGCTAAAGAGGTTATGCTTGCTCGATAGATATCTTTGGCACCTTTGGTTCTCCATAGTGAAGCACCCACCTCTTTCAAAAACTGTTCAAAAGTTTCTTTCTGTACTGGTAGTTGCAATGTGATGGAGGAGTCTTTAACACGAGACAAGTTGAGGTTTTCTTTAACTTGAATCTTAATGTTACTTACAAATGATTTGTAAGCATCCTTGAATTCATGCTCAACAGGTTTATGTACAATGTCAGATATTTTGCGCCACTCGTCATACTCCGGTTGCCACCCATCATAGTGTACAAAAACCTCTTCAACGCTTTCCTCAGTCCTGTGATCAAGAATCTGTAATGACCAGAGTTTAGAGGTCGACCAAGAACGCCGCTGACACACCTTAAATGCACTTGAAGTTTCACCATAATTCAGCGCACGATAATTCACAAGTTTACGTTTTCTCAATTCCATATCTTGTCATCATCCTGCAACTTGCACTGTAAATCAAGAAGATGAAATACATTATAATTAAACACTAATACTTAATTAAACTCTAGCAGTATACACATTTCATTTCCAACTTGTAAACCATGCGCAGTGTCACTTCTAATAAAATTAAATTCACTGTTTAGTTTTTAGTTTCTAGTTTAATGACATGGGTCATTTATCAGAATTACATGGCGGCTCCGACTGGAGGGACACCACAAGACAAATATTGACATCAATATTCATGGAAATTTCACGACTTTGGTGACAAAGTCGTGAAATTTTCCATGATGTCAATATTTAATTGATGTCAATATTTAAGTCTTTGGTGTCCATTCAGGGCTACCATATAATTATGGTAAGAATTATGATGAAAATAAATAAACAAATTTCTCTATGAAGTCACAAATCATTTAATATGAGGGCAAGTATAAATTTAAAGAAAAAACATGATGGTTTCAATTCCATCCTAGCATTGCTAACTGAGCAATGTTGTGTACTTGACTGGAGAAAAGGGGGAAATGTCAGCTGAGTCTCAGCTGCGAAGCAAGCATTTTTTTAAACTAGAGATTAAAAAATACCTAGAGTTGACATGGTTTACATTATTAAAGGTATGACTGATTATATTTAAAATAAATTATTTTAATTTTAAACATGAAAAAAGCCTACTGCATGTTAAATGAAAGCAAAGTACCCGATGCCACTATTTTTGTTTGGGTTACATGATGTAAACCATATTGCACGCACACACCGTGTAGAGTCCATAATGTGCAACAGCGGATTTACCCTTTTCATAATGGTATGTACAAGCTGCTGAGACATGAAAACGTTAAAGCACATCGTGTTGTTAGAGAAACTAACGATGTTTTTACATCGTCGTACCATTTTATTTCTTTGTATTATCGGAATGAAATTAACACGTAAGTGATCAGTATTAATTACCCTTTCTATCAATATAAAACACTACAACTATTAATGATTTTTATCTGTCAAACTTACCCAGGAAAAAGCCGACAAACACAAATTACTGCTGATCTGTGTCGGTTAACTTCGTGACAATTTTGTGTAGTATCCTATGGGATATGCTAGAAGATCGTTTATTGGTTAGTTCTGTAAATGTCTTAAAAGACGAGGGAAACGTTACTCCAATCAAAATAGTTGTCTCATCAGAAGAAAGGTTATGAAACAAGGTTTATTTTTAGCCAAACAACATTTTCTATAACTTAGGGGGTCTGGAGATACTGCGTCAAAAAGCCCACCAGGCCGTCACAAAGTACACGAAGTTGTAGCTTTCACACACAATTAGTAATTACGGCTAAGGCATCAGTAAATAAATCAAAAAATGACGGATTTTAACTTTATTAATAATAAAAAATTTAAAACAGGAAAGAAAATGAGTTACAGTTCATTTAAATGCAAACAAATTTATGCGACACGGGGAATTGGAGTTACAAGGAAAAAAGCGTGAAAATCTGGTTGTTTTTCCATACGTACTACACGCATTCTGTGGTCGACCTGGACGTTTTGTCCATTCATGGTTCAACTTGACCTCAAAAATTCATATGTGTTTTAATGCGATTACTTGTTATACATGCACGCGTTTTTTACATTATATTTTCCGTGTACAGCATGCGTATTCCACCTTAACTGTGCATCAAGTTTGCTTGAAGATAAATTCGTTATCCCACTCGCGCGTGTGTAGTATATGGGACACAGACGCTCTTTATTACCCCGTGTTCCACGCACGCGAGTGGGATAACTAATAATATAGTAAAGAAAAACTTGATTAAAAATGACAACAAACTGGAAGCCACATTTTTCTTTTATGGGTTCATAAAATTCAATTAAACTTCAGATGTTCACTTGTAACCAAGGTAACCAACCAATTTCCCTAAAAGGTTTGATTACCTGTGATGATGTATGGTCCAGCTGCTCCATGATGCAATCTAGAAGTAATCAGGACGGTGCGGGGAGGGGAGGGGGGTCTTGGGGTAGCACAGTCAAACCCTCATCCCCGCCCATGACTGAGAGCATACTTTTAATTCACATTTGATTCCCTTGAATTTAGATGATCGCACCGTTCTAAACGAAGCAGACAGGAATTATGGCACGACCTACGACAAGAAAAGGCAAAAGAAGACCAGTACCAAGGTAAAGAATTTGCTTAATGACATCACTGCACATTCTACCTGATTTAGAATGACCCCCATTTGACAAAATAAAAATAAAAGTGCCATGAAGCACAGAGAAAATGCGTAACAAAATAAACTTTGAGCGCCCAGCAGGGTGGATATGTGCGCGCTACAAATCTTCTATCATTACCATTACCAAAACGTCATAGGTTTTGTACATAAATTTTGAAGCAGGTAAATCTTAAACTTAACATTGTGATATATGTACAAGTTATATACCATATTGAAGCTTGAGGGGCTCTAAGATCAAATTAATTTTTTTTGCTGCACTCATTTTTCAACAGTCAAGAAGCTTGTGAAAGTGGAAAAATGTCACAAGACTGTAACCTCACATTAAAACGGTATAAAATGTTATTTTATTTTATTTTAATTTATTTTATTTTATTAAATTTATTATGTTTTCATTTAATTTTTTTGCATTTTATTGTATTTTTTGTTTTATTTTAGTTTAGTTATTTGATTCTATTCTATTTCTCATTTCAGTTTATTTAATTTCACGTAAGTAGAATTGCCCACATACATCATTCAGGGACAGTGCAATAGACACCTTGTAGTGCTCACTATTGGTTGTCAAATTACTCTATCCAATGAGGTGTACATGTACAGCTTCTACTTCTACCTTTGATACTACCCCTGTATTAGGGAACTCTTTGTTTCACGCTAGAAACCCATCCAAAAGTATAAGGGAAACAATATTAGTATTATGTGTATACACTGTATAAATAAATTGTAACTCAATAATTTAATTATTTTACTGCTAATGTTGATGTTACCCATGCAAAACTGTACTTGATATGAAATAAAACTTTATTGTTCTATGTAACTTCACTTGTAATTTTCTCTGTTTAGGCTATTTGTACTTTATTTTCAGTTTTTTCTGCAGCATTTTATATTTTAACTATTAACCACGATAAAATGCCATGATTATTATTATTATAGGTAAAACTTGTAGCTTTGCATGGTGAGGATGATAAGTAAGACTAATTGCGGTGACACCATGTGGAATCTCAATTGAGTAGTAATTAGTTCTGAAAAGAACTGGGCATACAACTCGACGTTTCGATCAGTATGCTCTGATTCTCCTGAGGACGATCAGAGCATACTGATCGAAACGTCGAGTTGTACCCCCAGTTCTTTTCAGAACTAATTACTACTCAATTGAGATTCCACATGGTGTCACCGCAATTAGTCTTACTTATTATTATTATTATAAAAAAAAAGCCAAGAACAGTCACGTCAGATTATACTTTGTACGTTTTACATATTTGTCACATAAAAAATACAACCAGAAAAGGGGGTTTGTACGAGGAATTTATCCATTATTGCGTTTACAATTTGTCATACAAAATTAAAGAAAGAAGGGACTTTGAAAAAGTGTAACCTGCGTAAATTTGTACCCATGAACACGTATAAAGATGGGCAAAGAGAATGTGATTGGGCAGAAAATAATCTTAAAATTAATGGGACCATAGAGAACTCGCGAGGGGCACGCGGAATTGTCCGATGTTGTAACCGGGATATCCGAGCACGCCGGAATACTGAGACCATGACTACAGCGTGCTGAAATGCCCGGCTACGTCATCCGGATAGCTGAGACCGTGACACCGGCCTCGGCCTCCAGCACCGCCGTATAGTATCGACTAGTATCGATAAAAAATTGTTTAGCCCTCCCCGGCGTCAGTTCTCCGTATTAACTAAAAGCATGGAGCAAAGTATGTGAAAATAACGTCCCATCATACCATGATTATACTAGTAGTAGATTTTAGAGAGTAGGCCTAATTTATTTTATATGATTTATTTAGTTTAATTACTGCAGTGCAGTGAAACATACTTCTAATCTCAATTACTAGCACAACAACTTCAATTCTTACGAATTCACGCAATCCCGGACTCGCTCCCATGCAGCCTTCTTATCCCTTTTTGTTATTGTTGTGCCCCTTAGAGGCGCCTCGATTATCCCATTTTCTTCAAGATACGCCGTTGCAAGAGCTACATCCATGTCACTGCTGAAGGGTGTGTCGCCTTTCCGTTTTTTGGTCTGTTTTGTCACTCATTTTGTCACTCACGGATATGGATACGAATAGCACACGACATCCACTTTTTCACTTTTCGCTTTTTACGCATGCGCATTTGGCATGACATTTCTTGCTTAACGTAGCAATACATTTTTTTGGCCGTGAAATACCATAAGCAAATATGTTTTGCTATAGTAAGCGGCGATTCTTCGCTTACGGTAACGCGTTCCATGAAATTGGCCCCAGGCCAGCGATACGACAATCTGTTTTCATTTTGCGATGCAGTAAATTAAACTAAACAATCACAAACAATGATGGCGCACTTTATAAGCCTAACACACGCGCCGCATGTATATCATGCTTATAAAAAAAAACGTAGACGTGACATATACACAGTACATATCGGATACGTTACGCTAGCGCGCGCTCATCGTGGCATGCAGCAGACTTGATCACTTGTTTATCTGAGCTGAATGGACCGCATGTTGGTTGCATATATTATACGTTTGCATATACGCATAGAGCAAGGGTCTTTTCTCGGGTTGTTCTTAAACCCCCTCGACCCCACGACGTACGCTCATATAAACGAAGTACACGTACTCGCGGAATTCACTACCACCAGTGCAGTACGAATGTATGTATGTATGTATTTCGCAATGCCTGTGCGCAAGCATGTCGCATGGCTGGCCGGCCTGCGCCAGAATCAAATTGTATCCCAAATGGGAACCTGTTTACGGCCCGAGTTCGAAAATGGCTAGCTCGCTAGCCTGTTGCGCCGTTTGCTGCATGATGACGACCTGTCGTCGCGAAATCAACGAATTTATAATGCTGCCACAAGCCAAATTACACCATTCCCGAGTAGGATTCTGAGTGCGCGTACGTCGTGGGGGTTTAAGAACAACCATCTTTTCTCTGTGCTATATTACGTACAATAATTATTTAGTGTGGTTAAATCAACTGCCCCCGTTCAGATTTTGCCAGATATAACACTTGTTGACGTGGGAAATGAATGTAGATTCAGTATTGCTTAAACCATGCCTTCTTGCAGTTCTTGATCCGTGTCGGGAATGAATACATGAGTGTTTTATTGTTCAAAATAACAGTAATTTATGTAATGTAATGCTGTTACAAAGCAAACAAAATAAACATGGCTAGATTGATAAACTTTTTCCATAAACAATTAGAAGCAAGATTTAACATGGCGAAGATGTTTGGCTGGTTCCAGAACAAATGCGGTAAAATAATAGCTTATTAAAAACAATGTTGACAAACGTGTTTTTACAGTAACTATGATCCATTAGTTCTCTTCAAAGAAATAAAACATACAAATCGTAAAAAATGAGCATTCCTTTCAAAACGTGACATTTAGGTATATTCAAACCCTGATGGGCATCGTATGATTTACAAAGTGAAATATGTCAGATGATCGGTACAATTTATGTCAAATATTTGTTGTGTTATCTGTAAATAATTACCACATACATATAACCAACAATTAATTCTAGGTTCACTCAAGATGTTATCACAAATACCACGTTACTTACAACCATAAGTAATCTGCATAATTTGTGTGTATTTATTGTCAACCCCGAATGTATTATTGCCATAGTTCCAGCTCAAGTACTTGCTATATTCTAAAAGACAATCCTATCATCATCTTTATCCAATTTGTCAAATTAATGTGGAGTACATTCAGTATTGATTCTAGTTGTTACATTTCACTTTGCTGTATGTTTTACAATTATAATGCCACAAAAGTCTTGATGTGTGTAAAACGAATTTCATATATATTGCCAAATGCTCAAGTAGACCGTTAAATTAACATTGATTGAAAAAGCAGTATACACATTTTATTATTGCACACGTGTGAAAAAATATTTCGACTTTGCAAAAATGGGATTATTATTCTAGGATAGCGGTGAATGTCCTTCGCAGCTCATCAGCAATGCAAGATCTTATTGGTTATTCTACCAACATGTTTAACAGTTTCTATCTTGCCAAATGGCTCCTCGAGTCTCTGATATACCTACTGTATTCAAGAACATAACATTACACACTTGGAACGTAGTCGACGTTAATGTCCATGTATGTAATTGTGGAAGAAAGTATTTGATCGATCTCGTTCTTGGATTTTTTCCCATGCTCTTTAATTTCAAAGTGGCGTTGTAATCCACTGGAGAAGTGAACTCGGCTTGCTAAATTTAAAAATATTGTGTATTTTAATTAATTATAAGGTTGATCTGATACTCAGACCTACACCCTGATTTATCTTTTTACTTTTATTAGCTGCACATATTTATTATGTGCGAATAAGATTGAAGTGTTGTTCCACTGTCTGTCGGGCGTTTACAGCATATACCACACAATGCCCCTGTGAAAAATCTGCATTAAAAATTGTAAGCAATATTACTCCGAGTATACTTGGGAATCAACCAATTATCATGTTAACAGCACACAGACATGTAGGAAATTATTTAATAGTAATTAAAAACAAGGTTAGTTTAAGTTATAGTTAAAATTGTATGGTGACCAATTTAAAACACGTTCTCATCCTGCTTGATTAACAAATTGAGTTTTAGAGTGCTGGTTCCATACTGAATGACTATTCCATACTACATTGACTATTGTCCGATTCGTATGGCCACCTGAGTAACGTCAGTTTGACACATTTTTTGTTGACATTTTCAACTTTCTGGACAGCTGCGGTAGGAAATGTGTACATGACTAACTAGTAGATACAGATTGTGCCAACAAAAGTGCAACATTGAAATTTCTTTTTTTTGAAAGGCAAAAAACACTTTGATGGAAACCTGGTGTAATGTCATAGATAGAACAGTTTCTTAGCTACATGAAACTTTTCCCGGTCAATTTTAAGGAAACTAGAGCAAAATTGCGGAAGCATGTAAAATTTTCTTTTCTTTTCAATTCATGTATAACATAACAATATGACCTAATGATCCCTTATCTCAATGACATTCACATGTTGAGTTGCATTTTTTGCTGAAATAATACTTTTGTGTTATTTACAAAGATATAAAATATCAATCTTTGTAGATATTTACAAGTAAAGCGCACATCAATAAATACATTATGTCTTCTTTATGTTATAAATAATGAAATTGAAGGTAAAAGTATCACTTATGTTTCTGGCATCAAATTATAATGTCTTCTTCATGCATCATGAAATTCAAGTTCATAAATACATAACCTAGATTCAGCACGTCCAGGTGAGAGTGGCCCAAGTAAAATTTACACCCTTTCACTTAATTGATTGTTTTTCTGGATCTAGGGGCCCAAATGTGATGGGGTAAAAAGGGGTGGATTGAGAAATAGTCAGGCTTTATTGTAAAATATAATTTCATTGAAGAAAAAAAAAACAATTTTAATTATTTGTTTTCTGAAAGTTGTACTTTTTTGCTCTGTTTTAACTCTGTTAATATAGTAATACATTAAATTATTTTTTGCTCTGTTTTAACTCTGTTAATATAGTAATAAATTAAATTAATTGACTAATTTGTTTTGTTGCGTTATTGTATGTTTGTCTTTTGTGAGTAACTTTTTCTATTTTCTTCAGTAAATGCAAACTAAGTCATTGCTTTTATAGCCGAAAACTGGGTGAATGTTTACAATAATTAATTATATGAAATTTGAGGTGTACAGTAATGGAGCTGAATAATTTATTCAAAACAAAAGATACGTGACATTTAGTACATTTGATATATACAAGTGGTATTGATGTATGTAATATATACACTCACTGGCCATAAGTATTGCAACATCCCCAAAGTTCAGTTTGGAGAACTGTGTTACAATAATTTATTTTATCTTATTTACACTACTTTATTAAAGGATTAAATGATCATCTAAAGTGCTATTTTGAGCATGTTGCAATACTTTTGGCCAGTGAGTGTATATAGAAAGAGATATAGATATACAGTAAGGAGTTAACATTCTATATTTTGGATGATCAGAGGAAGTAATCCTACAGCCATAACATTTGGAAAACTATCTATACGGGATATGGGTTGAGTAATGTTGCGCGACCTCTGTATGATGTTTTGATTGTATTGGTGATGGTAACTTGTTTGTGTGGCGGTCTTCAATTTTGACTTGTCGACGGCATTAGTCGTCATTGGAAATTTTGTCTGAGACCTGTAATAAAGAAAATATAGTTTTACTTATCGTATTTTTTACATTAAATTCTGTAAAACATGGTATAATTACCAAATATCAAAAGAATGCCCACTCCTCTCTACTTGGACTACTTTGAAAATATAAAGTTCCCACAACCCTGATTCATGTTTACAATCACTCCTGTTCCAAGCCACATGTCTTTTTTAAAATAATATATTTTAGTTTGAGAAACGTTAGTGTTTGAGCCAATGTTAGGCTACTGGCATGAGGTGCAGTAGCGCATCAAAATTGCATCTATTATTATAGTGACCTGTTTGTTAATGCTGTACTTTTAGATCTGATTTCATTTCCTGCCTATTGCATTAATGTTTTCTGCATATTTTGAAAATTTTTCGAGACTTGTTTCCCTTGTTTTGCATACGTAGGTACACCTGTTAAGCGAGAGCGAGTACTGTAGGATTGTTGATCCTGATCCCGAATCTTCCATCGTGGTGGAGCCATCTCACTTACTCAGAATGGGAAGTTAAGCAAAGATAAACATTATCCACAACGTTGGAGTTGACCTGCTTCCACAGAGTCCCATAAAACCATATGGATATCACAGTTGTAGAGCATGTAGAATAAAGTTTGAAAGCAGATTTTCTCTATGAAGTCTACGAGATTGCGTTTTATAAAGATGTACACATTTAATAAGTACACAGTTAGGGATATTATTATATATAAGTGAAAATAATAGAGCATATGAAATTAAAATGGTAATCTGTGGATGGTTTGGAGATAAATCGTCGCAGTTTTCACGAAGTGACATATTCGTCCACGTCGTGGTAAAATTGCGTTGCGAGATATAAGCGATTGAAATTGGTCAAGTGTTAAAACCGCGGTTTCGATGTCGTTTTAATCTCGAAGATCATTAATTGTTACTTTGTTAGAAAGCAGAAATCTCATAATGATACGTAACTGTATTCATTTTGTAGAGGAAATTAACTATAAACGAGTAACAAACATAAACCAAACAGTCACTTCGTGACACGCTGTTGTCAAGTTTTCACGAACTGACATTAGTATAGGGACACGCGTCAACTTCGTGGAACACACGGGTGGCGTGATCGAATTGTGTCATTTCGTGAAAACTTAAAAACATGCCATTCGCATAAAATACATGCAGTAAACCACAGTTTACTTCAATTTTACAAAAACTGAATTACTTTAATTAGAAAACTAGATAGTTTTGAGGATTAAAACTTGGTGAAATGAAAGATAACAGTATTTGAAGTCCAAATATTGACTAAACTTATTTTCCAAAAGAATACGATTTTTTTTAGCAATCCGTCACTTTGTAACGAAATGATTAAGATTCCTTTGGATGGGAGTTTTTTTCAGAGAGAGGACTGATTTATGCAGTGTAAGTTTAGCATATTCAGAGTCTTCAGAAGGGTTAGTAGTAATGAATGATGGACCATTAGGGCCTACTGATAATTTGTTGTATACGTTTTGGGATGTTAATTAAAGTAAAGTTATGAAAAGTAGGTGAATTATTAGAGATTTCATTGACAATTACTGCAGCGATAATTTGGTTTCTGAGAGATGTGAGTTTAAAGATTACAAATTTATTATGGATTAATTTACCTGGTTGATTAGGGCAATGGCCAAATAATAATTAAGGGATAATCAATCAATCAATCAATCTCACTTTATTATCTCTAACGGGAAATTCCTTTCGGCCTATACATCAAACAATTAATGAATACATTAAAAATTACAATAAATATTACACGTAAAAACACAATACTTCACTAAAATTGAATTGCATGTGGGCCTAATTAAATCCCGTGTTGGTCTCTGTAACGTATAATTATCATTCCAACTGCTTATTAAAAATCTGGACAGCTGAGGGAACAAATGAGCTGGCATACCGCTTAGTTTTAATCCTCCGCTGTAAAAGACGGTTACTCCTAGCACTTCTAATACATTTTTCATACAAAGGGCGAGTTTCATCTGCCAGAATCATTTCAACTTTGTTCAACATCAGAGATTTATACAGATTGTCAACCATTAATTGATCAGTACTAATTATTTTATTCGCTTGTTTAACTACCCTATCCAATTTAGACCGATCCAGTACCCGCATGTTTCCAAAAACACAAATAAGACAATATGTAATAATACTTTGCAGTAATAATATTATTAAGGTTATCTCCACACTAAAAATATTGGGAAAACAATTTGTTGGGTAAAATTAATAACGCATTGTTGGTTGATGTTTTCCCAATAATGGTTATTTTTCCGTTTTGAACAAATAAAAACGGTTGCAATGCTGACAGACATTTAAGTTGAGCATTTGTTATACAACAAATGGTTAAAAACAACCAATAACCAAAGTTGGGCAAATTCTAAAGTGACTGCCTCGTAGTTGGGTACACCCCGCAAACGAAAGTCCCAGTTGTTGGGAAGAGGCGAAAGTATCGGGCGCTTTTCGACCAAGAATTGGTAACTAACATGAAGAACAAGCGTGCGTTCGCGCGCGAATCCGCCACATTATAATACAATCGGCGTCATGGCAGACCAACTACTAGAATGTTTGGGAATGCCTCAGTTGAAAGATATATTTGCAGGTGAGTTTATTCTTTATCTCACTCACATGTTCAATGGGATTGTCTTTGTGATATTATAGAAAGGATTTCGTTGGGTTTCCAAAAGTAGGATACGTCAGTAGTATGTGTGCCGCAAATCAGTCCTCTTTGTGGCGGCGCAGTCTGCAGTTTGTCTGCAGTGGAGGGATGAGGAGTTTGTGCAGTTTGTAACGGCAACTCCACACACAAAATAAAGTGCACACAAAGTGCAGTTGTGGAATGTGGAGAAGTGCAAACTCCTCAGTTTGTGTGCAATTGGTGGGGTGGTGGCACCTCCACAATTTTTTTAAATTTTTTTTTTATGACGTCATTTCGGCCAAGTAAAAAAAATTGTGTTACCACCCCTCCACCACAAACTGCACTCCTCCACATTCCACAACTGCACTTTGTGTGTGGAGTTGCCGTTACAAACTGCACAAACTCCTCATCCCTCCACAGCAGACAAACTGCAGACTGCTCCGCCACAAAGAGGACTGATTTGCGGCACACATGATTGAATTTTTTTTTTCAACTGCACACAACTGCACACTACTCCCTCCACACAAACTGCACTCCATCACCTGCACACAAAATACTGCACACAAAATACTGCACACAAAGCACTCCACACAAACTGCACTCCATCACCTCCACCGCAGCATGCATATGCGCACTACTCCCTCCACACAAACTGCACACAAAATACTGCACACAACTGCACACAAAATACTGCACACAACTGCACACCACCTCCACATTCCACAACTGCACTTTATTTTGTGTGTGGTATTGCCGTTACAAACTGCACAAAATCACTGCATTTCATTTCAAAGTGAAAACTATTGCATGAATTCGTTATTTATGGAAAAATTGCAAGAAATTGTATTTATAGCAAACTGTTACCGTTTTTATACATTTGTCAGTGGAGTGTCGTGGCCGAGCGGTCTAGCGCATCGAACTCAAGTTCTGGTGTTGCCAGCAGCAGGGTGTGGGTTCGAGCCCCGGTCGTGACACTTGTGTCCTTGAGCAAGATACTTAACCATAATTGCTTCGTCTTTCGGATGGGACGTTAAGCCGTAGGTCCCGTGTACTAGATTAAGTAATGCACGTAAAAGAACCCAGAACACTTATCGTGGAAGTGTAAGGGGTTTACCCCGGTGTTTCTGGTTCACATTGCAAGCGCCCTTGTTTACAGGTTTCCTCAGGCTTTCGAGCTTACAGTGCTTAAGTGCGCTTTTCTGAGGCATCCCTTGGTTTCATTACCAGAAATGATTAATAATAATAATAATAATAATAATGAATTTAAAGGTGGAGGTGTGCAGCTTGTGTGGTGGAGGGAGTAGTGCGCAAGCGCAGCATGCATATTGATGATTTCGGGCAAGTTGAGACACGTCTGGAGCGATGACGTCATCAGCGCATAAGTCATGTCGTGTCTTAAAATAGAATGGACATCGTTGATTGGTTGAATGTTTGCGCGTTGTTTATGGAGCAACCACACACTCTTTGTGATTGGTTGTTTCGGCGACGCGAAGGATGGTAGAGTATAAAAGACGGAAATTTTAATCCAAACTCTCATATTTTCGCCAACATTCTCATCAAGAACATTGCATTGTTGCTCGTATACGCTACTTGTATTGTGAACAGTCGACAAACGACAATACTTGAGCCTTAACATGAACGGTGAGCCTGTATCCACCCCGATGCCCAGACCTGTGGTTCCCGCACCTGGCGCGATGGCGTTGCCGTCGACTCCGGCCCCGGCACCACCACCACCGACCGATGGGGCACGCATCGAGAAGGAGGAGAGAAAGCTCATTCCTCCCGAGATGCTGGGTGGTGCGAAGCCCAGAGTGTGACACATGGCAAGAGCTATTTCTACAACAAGCTCACACGAGAGACCTCGTGGGATCTGCCCAGTTCATCGACTTATCTGCGTGAGCAACGGATGTTGCAGCCACATCCACCCACTGTTGATGTTTTGTCTGCTGCTGTTGAACAATTAACCAAGGGATTAGCTGCTGACACCGAAGCATCAACCCCTAGAGTAGGAGCTAATCTCCCAGAGAATGTAAAAGGGAAGGCAGGAGTCAAGCGCAAGCTGTACTTTCCACCGGATGAACAACAGGAGGAGAACGACAGGAAGGCGGTGCGATTTCAAATCGGAGGTGAGCGATATGCTGTTGTCAAGCGTTTCAAGGGTCGCACCTACATTAACATAAGAGAGTACTATTTAAATCCCAGCGGAAACAAATTGCTTGCCGGCAAGAAGGGAATTAATCTCACCGTGGAGCAGTGGGGTCAGCTCAAACAACAGAGTACCGCCATCACTAAAGCCATCTTTCAAGTTTAGCTGATTAACAAAGATGTTAACTGTGATGAATGGATCAACTTGAAATGCTGGCCATTGGATCACAAAGTTACACAAACTCTGACACACCTTGTAGCAGTAGCACAAATGGATACCGTTGATCTGAAATATAAACGAATCATCATAACAATATTAAATGTTTTCAAAGAGGGACGAATAATAATGGGTCATGCTAACAAAACACACATAACTTACAATGTCCTCATGTTTTTTTCAGGATGAAAACATCGATTGATGTAATAGAAAAATTATGCAGCTTTAGAAAAATGATCTCTTCAGAACAATTCCTTTAAGTTAGGTTTTACTATAGACGTCTTACCTCCATGATGTGACTGTTTCATTATCTCAATAAAGGTGCTGATATTTGTTTGTGGTCTACTTTACTGAGAAAATTAAGTGCCAGTATAACTATAAAAGAAACTGCAATGCAGCCAGCACAAATACGCTACAATATACATTATTCAAGAGTCTCCAAAAATACAACATTTCTCTTATTAAATGATTACAAAACAGGACAATATATATTCTGCTGTATGACAAACATTATTAGGAGCATGGAACAGCCATGTTCCCTATTAAAAAATAGAGACAATTATGCAGAGAAAATTAAAAGTGTTCTCTCCCTGCAGAAAGTTAAACGGAAAAGAGGAAGGTCCAAGGTCGCGGACACAAACGTGTGTGTTTAAAGAAAATATAAATTAAAAGTTACAGCGAGACTGAGGGCGCAGTTAGTATCCCTACACTTGTATTTTGTTTTAACCAAGTCGTACTGTCTCCGAAATTTAATGTCATGATGTGCGGGATGCAAGACCGGAAGTGGACTCTTTATTTGTTTTATCGCGGTAATAAAAAGGGGTTTGTCGAATGGCCTGAAAGACATTTTACAGTAGAGTCATTTTACTGTGCTAGTGACGTTTTTATGGAAACATACATTTCTTCTCGTGGTAGTTGTGGAACAACGCGACGAAAGAAAGTTGCACGTATTGAGGGCGCACTTCATAATGCGCGCAGGATTGTAATTTTGCTGTGTAATTTTTATGTTTTTACGTTTTTGACACGGTAATACGTCCTTAATTTCTTTTTTTTTTAAACGTGAGTAAGACAATTTTGAACAACATTTAAGGTAAATATTAAAAGAGACAGACACAGTTAAATATGCAAATTTGGAAGTTGACGAAAAAGTAAATAATGTTTATTAAAATTGTTAAAATTCACTGAAAAAAGTGATATTTTGGATTGATATTCTTAATCAGATCGACATAAAGTACTTGGTTACCGATGGGCAGTTGGTTGTTGCCGTTAGCGGGGATATGTTCAACGTAAAAAGATAAGTTCCGCGATAATAAGATAATAGCATCTTAATCATTGATATTTCTCACATAGTGAAACATCATTTATTTTATATATCGCCCTCTGTTGGTTTGGTTTAACGTTAATAACTTGGTGAAAGATCAATATAGACTGATCCCCGGTCTTTATCCGCAAGGATATGATAAAAGATGCCTCGAAGTGTGACGTCAGATGTTCGGGCTAAAAAAATAAGATCAATACAGCTTTCTTTGCAAGCGAGCTGCGACTGCTTATGCTTGCATTGCCAAATCACGTCGGCTGTTTCGTTAGTATATATTTATAAGGACAATACACAAGTATTAGGAATAGGATGTTTTCATGCAAGATCATGGAACATTATTAATCTTACAGCTGGAACTGTTGATGTCTTAAGATGGATTCTGAGATAAGTGGGAAATCATATATCATTGGCTTTAAATCAGTGGTTATAGAGTACAATATAGTACTTATTGATGTTAATTTTGATGTCACATGACTAATAAATATGCAATTTTCTATCTTGAATAGTATTTGGTGTGGGGGAAAGACATAATTTGGGGTGGAGAGGGGGCTCATTAATGTATGGAACCATTCATTTGTACATTCTTTTGATCTCATTTGGGGTGGGGCAATTACTAGAGTCCTCCCCTGTGGTAATTACACTACTGAAATTAATGTTCATAAGTTTTGATAAGAAATGCTTGTCTGAATTTGGCTTATTTAAAGAACAGCAGAATGTTAATGTGTAAAAGAATAACATGGGTATAAATATAGTGAGAGTGGTGATGAGATGAATTAAGGTCACAATTGGACGCATTAACATTGTCAAATGGTACAACCATGTACTTTATTGAAGTTGGAAACAAACAATATTTTAACAGTTGAGTAAACAAGATATATCTCAGAAAAAGTGATATTGTGTAGAATAATTTATAAATATTTGATGCATTCAAGTGCATTGTCAAAGAATATAATCAGAAGGTGAAATCTGGACTAGTATTGAATTTCATGAGGTGAAGCCGAGTGAAATGGGAAAGCCAGATTTCACCGATGATTATATTCTGCGACAATGCACAAATGAAATGCATTCAATGGGACTGTAAATGTTTGGTTTAAGTAATTGTTTTAAAGAAAGTGTATACATACATGTGTTGCAGAGGTAAATACTGCTTCTTTATTAGGTAATTGTAATCCTTGATCATCGGGGGTTATGGTTGTAGCAAGGAAATTTGTTTTTGAAGTTTATTAACTATATTATAGGGCAGTTTTACTAAATGTTAAACAAATGGGACTTTTTAATGAAAGTCTTTAATGAAAATTGAGTTTTGGGTCAGAAATCCTTAAACGAGAAGTAGATTCTAAAATTAGTGTAACAATAGTGAGTGTTCAAATACAATGCTTCGATTATCCCAGTAGTAAAATCAATCAATCAATATTAAAGAGAACAAATGACATAAAACACAATAAAGGGGGCCACTTTCCTACCGTCACGTTAGCAGTTTTTCTAATGGTTGTAATTTTTTTTTAATATCTGAAAACACCCCAAAAAAATTACAACATATGAATAGACATGCATGCTTATCCTAAAGATAATTTGAGTTGATTATTACTATTATTTTTTTAATTACCCTAAAATTTCCATCAATAAATGGACGGAAAAGTGAGGTAGCTTTTTCTGTCCAATTTTTTATGGAAATGTTACGTTAAAAAAATAAATAACAAATAACAAATAAAATAAATCAACTCAAATTAGTTCTAGTATAAGCCTGCATGTCCATTCACATGTTGAAACACTTTTTGGTCGGTTTCAGGTACTTAAAAATAAAAAAACAACCATTGGAAAAACTGCGAACGTGACGGATGCAAAGTGGCCCTCTTTATTGTGTTTTATGTCAAATACAAACACTGTTGTTGTTTTTTTTTTTAATTATAACTTGATCAAAATGTAGGTTTGGAAGAGTTTAAAATACCATATAATAAAGAGAAAAGTTGTGAGTGATTGAGTTATTATCATCATAATTTGTGGTAATGGATGGCAAGACAAGAAATTTCGTTTTGCAAAATAGATAAAGATAAAAAAATGTACAGTGTATTTAAGATCCTTGATTGGTTTCATTAGGGCTCGAATTTCAGGAAAACATCCAGTGAAGTTATTGTTGATCATCATTAGACCTGAAGAAAAGAAGAGAGAATATAATTGCTTTTTTTATCATGTTTTAAAAAAAATATGTTTTAGACACTTGCTTTTTTTTTTAGTATCAATAAAATACAGGGTTGACAAAGTTATCTAGTTTCAGTGAATGAAATCTGTTTCTTTGCCCAGTTGAATCTCGTGAAAATTCAACAGCTTCATCCAGGGTTAGGGTGGACACACAGACTGAAAATGATGTACCAAGAATCGTGAACTATGAGATACTGGCGGTGCACGTTTTACATGTAGTTGCATGGAACTTTGAAGAGTGACCTCTTGTAAGCAGTACAGATTTTGGGGAATTGTTGACAATATTGGTGTACATAATAAGTTGATATCACTGAAATAGAACCCAGAGAAAACTGAGAGTAACTCAGGGCTCGAATTTGGGAGAAAAATCCACAAGATCGCATAGCTTGCAGCTGAAAATTTCAGTGGACTGGAATTTTTGTTTACAAGAACAGAATTAAAAGGAGAAAAAACTTTCTACACAGTTTAATATACACATACAAACTGTTTTTGTTTGAACAATCACTGTAAAAGTGAAGATTTATCTCTTTTTTTTATAGGTAAATATACTTTAATACTCAACTAAACTGAAATATATTTATCATACTCAAAGTCAACATTTGAATATCTTTTTTTGTTTTTATTAAAGTTATTACACACTGTGGTACTATTATTCAATTGATAAACACAAAACAAGACTGCTGGACTTGTCCGGTCAAGAGTTTTCCGGCCCGATGCTGAAATCACTGGCCTCGAGCCAGCAGTCTAGTGTAAATTTCGAGCCCTGTCAAATTGTATGTCTGTTGTGGAATTGATGTATTGAGAAATGATACCATGTCCTTAAAAAAATGTTCTATACAACGATCTATAGAGCTCTGTACAAAATTCTGAAAATCTGTATTATAAAGTCAGGAAAGCCAGATCTAGATAGAGTTTGGGGACAAGAACTATTTTGAAGAGTGATTGACTTAAAAAAAACTTTTGTTGGTACTAGTAGAAGCATGTTTCATTGTTTTCTGCACTTTTTCAGAGGGGGATTTTTAATTTTTTTAAAATGTTTTTTACTTAAGCTGACCAGCAAGCTAGTTGATATTTGTAGGCCCACAGGTTTATTAAATATGTAGAAAAAAAAGAAATTGTGAGTTATCATTTCACTTTTATGTTTAATTTGTGTACCTCAGGTTGTAATTTTTTTGCAGTTTATTAATTATCTCAATAAATTTGTTGTTGATTGAGTTAATTATAATTTAGATTATGTTCTAATTGAAATGTAACTATTTGTAAAATTTGTTGTGTATTTTCCTATGTGAAAAACACCAACAAAACATTATATCACAAATTATCTGAACAAGCTGCACTACCTGAAATGACTTGTAGCAAGAAGTAATGGTTGATTGTTCATAGCAAAGTAGGGGAAGGACTGGTATATAAATATAGGTTAAATGCAGTGGTGTAAGTATTGGGGCGGCATGAGAGAGGGGGGTGGGGCATGTGCTCCTTGCAATTGATGTCTGTGCCCCCCCTTTACTAGGTGCCTCGCATTTCAAATTTGGACTTTTGAGATTAAAAATTTACCAAATAAAATGTAACATTTTATAAGGTTTTATGTACAGTAATTTCATTGTTTTTAAAATTACTTTTTTATTTACATGCAGACAATGTATTTGTTTTAGTTTCCATAACAAATCATCTTATAAAAAATAGTAAATGGCAAAACAAGAGCACTTAAAAGGGGCAAGTTTATGAAAAAATGCAAATGGAAAGTACAGTTTTAATTGTGCATTCCTGTTGTGCCCCCTAAAATTTTAGCCTAGTTTTGTCGTTAGTTAAATGTTGTAAAGATCACCACCCAGACTTCTCATGTGCAAACCATATATTATTTGGTTTGAGACTATACTATTGAGCAGCGTTGCATAGTTTTGCATAGTTTAACAAAAAATTGTGGTGTGAATCACAGTGCATGCATAGTGCAAGGGTAAGAATCATGGTATTATTAATCAATTTAACTTTTAAAATTATGAGGTGTGAGATGTGTTGGCACTTGTGATACCATGGAAGTACCTCAAGATTAAAGTGTTTGGTTGGTTAAGGAAGCTTTTGAAAGAGTATGATATATCATGTGATTTTCTTTTTATCAGTACTTACAGTGTGCTAATGTGGTTGATGGTGTTAGTGAAGTCATTGTACTTGACATTAATGGCCAATGGCAAAGATGCTTGTAGTTCTTCCAAATCAGCCATGGCAAGCGATAACAGAAGTTTTTGTGCATCCACTTTGTACTCATTAACAGGGTTGTCATCGGTGAGCAACTGGAGTATGTCACTGTGAATTGAGATTACAGATAATTAATGTAAAGTAGACCCTAAATGCATTTTTTATTTATTTGGTGTCTATTGTCTAATGATGGGGGTTTGAAATATTGAAGAGGTTGTGTTGAAATAAAATCAAAACTTAGAATACTGCATAAGTTTGTATGACATTGTTTGTTATATTATGAACTATACTTTTTGTTTAAAGAAAAAATTGAAGCATATCCATTTTGTGTTACACGGTCAAAGGTCAGTTTATTTCGCAATTTGGTTTAGTTCATGTAATGGCGGCATTGGCAGCCACTTTTGGAGATCTATACAAGTGTTCAAAGTTTGAGGGTCATGCTAGTAATTCAAAAGATCGTTGACCCATATCTCAAAAGGTAATAAATAAGACTTGAAGGTTTGCATGGTGGAAGAACAATAAACTGAAAGGTTTGTGGTGACACCATGTGATGAATAAATCTCTTATTTGAGTATGTGTGGTTTCGAATGGAATTGACAGTACGCTGACTGCATGTCAGAGAAAAGGCCATTGTCATGCAAGTAGGTTTTCAGTTGGGAAGAGACCACTTTCTCAAGAACTTTGGAGACAAACATTAAGTTTGCAATGGGCCGATAATTCTTCAGATCATTTGCATCAAGACCTTCGATTCTTGACGAGTGGTTTCACATGAGCCAACTTGTAAATTGTTGGTACAATGCCAGAGCTCAGAGATTAATTTATACATGTATGTGAAATATTGGTTTTATTTAAGAATGGTCAATTAAAAGGAAGATAAAATTTGTGAACTTACTCAGCCTCCTCTGAAAATCCTTGGATGACAATATCCTTTGTATTGTCCGAAGATATGACCTAATTAGTATGAAAATTTAAATAAATGTGATTAATATACAGTTATATGAAATCCATTGGTGAGGCAAATTGAATTGTTAATAAAAAAAGAGCATGTTAAAAGAGCATGTTTATATTTTTTATGCCTGGCCCATTTGCAAGTAAATAACATACACGTACATGTAATAATAAATAATATAGTGCATTTTACATAGAGTCCCAATGTGCTTTAAAATGTGTTTTAGTTGTCAGTGATAACATAGTTTATGCACATGTGACATTTGCTTCAAAGTTATTTAGGTGTTCGGGTATGTGCCTGAAACACCTATTGTTTTTGTTATTTTTTTTCTTCTTTTTCTTTTTTCCGGATTGATTGTCTACAAAAAACACATACTTCACATGAACTTCAAACTTGGCATATGCTTAGAACTTAGAACGTAGATGAAACATGAGTTTGTGATGTCATGATGAGGTCACCAGATATCAAATTACGATAAATCAAAGTTTAATATTTAAACAAATCATATCTCTACAACCACAAGAGGTAAATTCACAATTTTTGCACCATTGTACAGATCGTTACTTGTCAAAAAATATTTGTATAAAGGTGACCCCAATTTAACCTTTACTTCCTGTCCAAACCGGAAGCAAAAGTTTAGTATTTAAAAAAAACAAATCCACAACAGGTAAATTCACTATCTTTGAACCATTGTACAGATCGTTAATTGTCCAAAAATATTTCAACAAAGTTTATCCTAATTTGACCTTTACCTCTTCCCGAACACCTAGTGTTTGTCAATACAAACACCAATCTCTAATTTATATTGTTTTTTAGGTTATTTGAGTACTTCAATAAAATGTTGTGGAAATATAATTTAAATATAAATAATGAGTTGTGCTGGTTCTGAAAAAAATTAGAACTGAACATGATATTAGAACTGAACATTTCAATTAGTATTTATCTATCATCATTAGGATAGGCAGACATAATTACAGAGTGATTCCACAAAGGACATTTGATTGTAGTTCTAACATCAAGCTTCAAATCATATGTAATAAAATGTGTTATCATGTTTTGAAACTTTGTTTTGAAACTTGTTTAACTTACTTTGATTTCTGTGTACTGTGTACTATTGAGGTTTTGGTGGTCGCAGAACACCTTTCCATACACATTTTTTATTGTCACCGGTGTATTGACTGGAGGAAGAGTTTGATCTGCTGCCTCTTTCCAGAGATTGACTCTGATCCTTTTTGAGAGGTTGTGTGTATCGGCCAATTCTATCAGTTTCCGTTTTGAATTTGGAGTGGTCTTGATGGGTGATACCTGTGGAATAAAGATTTTTTGTAATTAAACATAAATGTGTTGAGCTTTTTACAATGCATACAAGTAATATGAACTTTAAAATTCCAAGTCATTTGTTTGGAGTACCAATAAAAAGTAGTATTGTAACATATGAATATATGTTGAGCCCTTGTCACCAGCAATGGAACTATGGTAAAATTTTAGGGGGCACAAGGGGGTGCACCATTGTTTCTAGGGGGGCACTTGTGGCAAATTAAAACTGTAGTTGCTGATTGCATTTTTTTTAAACAAGACCCTTTTGAGTGCTCTTGTTATGCAATTTACTATTTTGTGTAAGATAATCTGATGTGGATGTTAAAACAAATACATTTGCTGTAGGTAAACCGAAAATAGTTTTAAAAACATTGAAATTATCACATAAAAGCTTATAAAATGAAAAACAAAAATGGGGGGGGGGTAATTTTTAATCTTAAAACTCCAGATTTCAAATGTGGGTACCCGTTGGGAGGGGCATGGACACCAGGGGGTAATCCCCCTACCACCTCATACCCCCGGATGTCTTTTGATAACACTATAGTGTATAAAGGGACTAGTAGCTTTTGAAAGATGTGAAATGAATTTGAAGTATTGTCATTTTACAGAATTGGCTTTATATAAGGATTAAATAATAAATGGAGGGTGGGAATACTTGCTGCACAGTTTAAATGAAGAATTGAGTGAAAATTAGTAAGGTATTGCATACATGTATGCTGTAATACATCAATCTTGGTTATGATAAAGAAAAGTATATGGCATGAAATGCAACTTACAGAATGTACAGTGCCAGTGACTGAAATCTTTTTAAATTCCGTTTCATTGAGTGCTTGCACCACAGAAACTGCTGGTGGATCATAGAACGTGTCTGTTATGGTTTCATCATAATGAAACATCTCTCCACGGTATATCTAGGGGAAAAAAGTTGTATATGTTTGTAAACTAAGGTGTGTACAGGTGTCAAAACCACAAATAGCTCTTTTTTGAGTAACAAGCAGATGTTTTTTTTAGTTTGAAAACATAACGGAATGTATATTTGTTGTTTTCATGAATGATTAGTGGGAGTACATTTGACTTCAAAATTGAGGTTTTGAATATGTACTGCGTACTTTTTGCAAATCTGTTATCAACATTCATCAATCTATTGTTAAGATATCTGGAAAGTGTTAACCTAACATCACGATCATCGGTAAATACTGGCTCACCTCTTGGAAACAATACTGGAAAACATTTGGCTTCATTACTTTCTTCCATTAAAAGTCTGATTGGATTATTCCCTTCACATGGTGCTACACAATACACATCATCAAAATATTGATCCAATATTTCTTGTCCAATATTTGCAGGCTGTAAACAAGTGTCCAATGGTATTCCACGTAATCGTTCCTCATCTGTTTCCTCCTCATTGTCATTGTCAATATCATCTTCAACTTCATCCTTAACTTAATTTCTATGATCTTCATCTTTCACATCACATGCCTCTTCTGACAAGGAATTACTCCACTCTGAATCAATCTCAATATCACGATACCACTTATTATTCTGTTTAAGATACTGTAAGGCCCTCTCTACATGTTCTTTACTAACAAACTCATACTGATAATATCCTTTATAAGCCAACTTCCTCTTCAGCTTAACACGAATCATCTGATCTTCACTTTCAGCCTTGTAAATGATTTCACAGTTTCTGCAACATTTGACGGTACACATACCACTGGCCCACGTACACCATGTTGTCCACCTTTAGGCAATGCCATTAACTTCACAAATGGAATATTTAGTGCAATAAGATGTTCTTCTAATTTGTTCAAACCCACCAACTCTTCCGGAATTTCTACCAGGTCTAAATTATTATAAGAAGCTTCTGCTGGTATTTTATCATTCAATAATTTCCGGTGACATGTGTAACATATCCACAAACAAGACCTGCTTGATTTTGATGCAACACAATTAGATGTACAATTTGCATTTATGAAGATACTTCTCACAAATACAATCACTACTCTGGTATTTGTTCTTATTACATTTAATAACCTGCTTTAGAAACAAAAGTCTCAGACACACAGCACAAACATACTCAGGTCCATTGGAAATTTCTTTCTGGAAATCACTCAGCACATTATTGATATCATGTTTCTTCACCTTTTTCAGCATTGCACGACTGATGTTCTTCTTTGTAATATTATGCCTGAAACTTGCACTACTCTGGTACTTCTTTTTTGTCAATTCAATAACATTCTTCCGAAAAAGTTCATTCTCATGATATTTTGATTTTGAAGCATCAATAACTTTATTCCTATAACAAATATCAACATGGTATTTACGACCTCTCTTAACACTGTCAATTGTTGCTTTCTTGTAATCAGGATTGTAACGATATTTGAATTTGATGACATTAATAACTTTGTTCTTGAAAGACTCATTATCCCTATATTTCACCTTACTTGCATTCTTCACTTCTTTCCTGAATTCCTCATTTTCCTTATATTTCAACTTGCTTGCATTCCTCACTTCTTTCCTGAATTCCTCATTTTCCTTATATTTCAACTTGGTTGCATTCATCATTTCTTTCCTGAATTCCTCATTATCCCTGTACTTTCTTTTGCTACTCTCAATTTTAGTCATTCTATGTTTATCATGTTTCTTTGCTGACATGTTTCATGAAATCCATGACTTGTTTTCTGTATGTCTTATCAGTTCTGTATTTTTTCTTTTGGTGCTCCCTACTCTTGGCTTTCTTAGCCTCTCTAAATTCTATATCAGTCTTATATTTGTCACATTCTCTTGCTCTTTTTCCCTTCTTAACATTATCTTTTTCTCTTAATTTCACTATATTTCATTCTCATTCGTTCTTTTGCTACTTGTCGCTTCTTCACTAAATTCACACATTTGTTTTCCTTCAGTTTACAACGTTTCGGCAATTCTGTATTATGTTTGCTGTTAATATCCTTAGGGTTTGTACTCTGCTTTGTACATTGATCACTTTGTGCAGGATATTCGTCACATACATCAGGTCTCTCTGAACTTTCTTTATGTACTTCATTAATACCCAATGTCTCTGTTGATAACTCATGGACTGTTACAACAACATCATAATGCAACCTCTGTCTATGATTCAGATAAATACCCATATCACATGTCACAGCACTTTCCTCAACATTCTTTGCAGAAAATTTGTACCACTTAAACGACTCATCATATGTGTATATGTCAGTCTGAAGCATATGTGCCATTGCCATAATTTCAATCTCTGTAGCCCAAGTACCTGCATCAAACATTCTCTGTCTCATGACATATTCCTCTACATTAGCAAAACCGTCTCGCAGAAAACATTGCAATTTATCAGCATTCTTCAACAAATGATCAACACAAGCAATTCTCAATTGTACATGGTTACCTTCAGTCTCTGATACAGCATATGACACAGCTCTGAAGAAACAATTG
>CM055816.1:69698302-69745138 GCA_029582265.1 Zoroaster sp. YZ-2022
CAAAGTAGTACTTAATAAAAATTGTTGGTGTCTGTGTGACAAAATATGTTCAAATACATTCACCAACATGTTTAGGTATTAAAGCCATTCTACATTTTTATCTAAACCCAAATACATTTTGTATTTTGTTTGTTGCTCACCTTTACACTTCACGGATGATGGAGTCACGGATGGCAGAGGTAAGGGTATTGTCGAACCTGTGAAGGGCCAAATAAGAACATTGTTGGATTGATTTTTCTCAGATTTAAATACTATAAATGTTGCACGCGTAGCATTGTCCTTGAAACTTAAAGAAGATATGCCACCCTAAAACTGGTCAAAAACCTGCTAAATCTTCAGATTAATGACTCTCTGAAGTATTTCCACACACAACAGATTAACTAGGGAGGGATTATAATTTTGATAACTTGCAGGGCAGACATATGGCTGTTTCTGTTAGTGATCCATTTTGATGTACTGTGGCACCGGCGCGCAGCACCGGCGCGCAGCACCGGCGCGCAGCACCGGCGCGCAGCACCGGCGCGCAGCACCGGCGCGCAGCACCGGCGCGCAGCACCGGCGCGCAGCACCGGCGCGCAGCACCGGCGCGCAGCACCGGCGCGCAGCACCGGCGCGCAGCACCGGCGCGCAGCACCGGCGCGCAGCACCGGCGCGCAGCACCGGCGCGCAGCACCGGCGCGCAGTGTCGCGAGGTAGAGAATGGTACCTGGCGATCATCTGATAGGTTTACAAGGCCACTGGCTGCGGCGCCAGCCTAAAGACTCTTACAGCGTATTGACTACCGGTACTGGTGATATTTACTACTGGAAATAAGTCTATGTTTCGCGGGTCAGATGTCAGGGGTTAGAGGCCAATTTTTTGTTTTTTAATCACTACTCACTAATTACAACACATTATAGGTGTTTTTTTGCATGAACAACTCTTGTAAAAGATAAGGAACATTTCCAAACAGCAAAATTTCATGACATTTGAAGGCAATGTGTCCCTTTAAGGCTACATATTTTACACAAACTTATGTTTTTCTGTGAACTGCTGCATTTATAATGGCATTATAGGTTAACTTCATTTATTTTTGATTTTCTACTTTAATGTGTAGTTTAGCTTTCGTTTTACTTATTATTGTTCTTTTCTGTGTTATAGCCAATTTGAATTTACCAACCCCTTAGTATTTACTAAGACTGTTGTGTAATAAAAACTTTCTTTGCAAATCTGAATAGATTCTTGACATAGAAAATTGCAACTTTTTCCAATTCCAAAGATTACCCTAAGTGAAACAAAAAAATCAGTTTATTTATATTTTTCAATCTTTCAGTGCAGCAACTGAATAAAACAAAACAGTTCGCTGAGATAAAATAAAATGCATACATGTAGTAGGGAGTCCGGTGTTTTGGGGTTTTTTGAGCTAGTTGTCACAAATTTGATATCAATGGAAAGGAAATTGCAAGACAAATTGAATGGTATGAAAATTAGCTTGATAGGTACTTGCATCTCAGAGTTATGGCACTTTAATGGTGTAATTCTGGGTGCCGGTGTCTGTAAAAGTGGCGACCAAATGCGCCTAACGTGCTGACATTATTATCGATAGCATTGTGTTAAGGAAGGTCTAATCTGTCTACACGTGAATTCGTTTTGAGGAATTTTCTTTTGTTCAGATTTTGTGAAAAATGTTTCGATCTTATAACATTGGCAACTTTTTAAGTAACTTTCTCACCTCCAAATTTATAAATAAAGTAGATGAATAATAAAATAAACCTTTTGTCCATATAATACTTCACTTTTTGTGTTTTTTGTTTACCTCTCAAAATACTAATTATCATTGTCTGAAGACCCTTAATTTTGCATGGGTTCAGATATCCAAAATGGTGGACTCCCTACATGTAGGCCTACTTACCCCTGCTGGGATGGGAGATATGTGTCCAACCTGGCTGTTCAGAGTTGTTTTCTTCAGTTCTTAACTAGTTCCAACTCCAGGATAAGGTACATGTACACAACAAATTGCAGTTTGCAAGAACTACTGTACACAGACATGAATTCTTTCTCTCTTTGGAAAATGTGTCGCCCTGTGAAGGTTTTTTAGCTGCTTTGTATCTTGTTACGTTGTTTGTCTTGACTGGATCTTGATTGCTTGACTTGACCCAGGATGTTGATTTCTTGACTTGATTTCTTGACATCTTCTTCAATCCGACATTATATTTTTATCAGAACTGCGGAAAAGTGTGAAAAAGTGAAAGTTATGTATTTTTTTTGTGTCTGATGTGGAATGACTAAGTAGGTATGTTTTCAGTGTGAAATTAATTTTTGAAGTTAAAAAAATTTCAATTTTACGTCGTTTGCATGGGACTTTTGATCCGAGGGCGCCCTTGCTTTCGACGTCGCTAAAATTTAATTCAGGCCCACTGGAAATGTAAAAGTTTTTTTCTAATAACAGTATAGGTCGAAATCCATGCCCTCAGGCTATGCATAACTCTCATAGAGCCAGACAGCCAGCCAGCCAACCAGCAACCCCTGATACCATTACAGGGTCATCAATTGGTTGTAAACAGCTTGAAGGTTCTTGCGATTATGTTTGCATTTGCGAGAAGATGCCACAATTGGTCGACAACTATACTTTGCATGATAAATCATTAGGACGGGATTATGTTTTCTTTATCAACCTTCCAGTTTGTCAAATAAACAACAAGTCAAAACTTGTAATTAGCGGTTATTGAAAAGAAAGCACTGATTGTGCTCTTTGCACCACGAGCGAAAAACTAGCTTCCTCTATGCTGTGCTGAAACTATTCACGAGCCACAAAGTATGACGTCAGATGTTCGGGCAGCGGTGGAGTAGGAAAGCGCCGTATAGTGGCGCTAGACGAAGAGTAGTGATATGTAGGGCCCCTCTTTAGTTTTGATGAAATTAGAGTCAAGGATATTTTTTCTCATTCCAAAATGACTTTTTCAACCTAAAGCAGACTTCTGTCTTAATTCTATTGACATCTTTTTTTGTAATTTTGAACAGTTTGTTTCGGTAGAAAATGCAATTTTCTTACGCGCTTTACATGCTTTACGGCAGTTGCCATGCGATTGAACGTGGTTTTGCGTGTGTCGCGGTGACCGCCATCTTTATTTTCGCGTTGCGTTTTGTCGTCCTCATCGCCGCTTTACAAAATGCTTGACCCCAAAATTTCCCTCAAAAACTAAAACCCTGGCCCTGCCCTTTATCTACGGCATACCTGTTGGTTAGTAATGTCGCTAACTAGTTTGGCAATTCCAATAACCTGAAAGTGGATTTTTGTTCCCTTATGCAGGCGTCAATTTGAAGCCTGGACCCACCCTCCTCAGAGGTCGCAAAATATCGACGCCGCTTCGCGTCGAAGCCTGAGGTCAATAATTTGTTGTTATAGTGAAGCCGTAACGTTCTTTTTTAATAATTGGGTGAAGCGTTACCTATAAAAGTTGATGAAAGGGTGAAGCGTTGACGAGCCTTATTTGTGTTTGGTGATGTGACATCGAATCCACTACATCGGTCGTGTCGAAAATATGTCGAAGTCGTGGCGTTTCAAACAACTGTTGTGATGCAATCTTTGAAGATGGCCTTTTTTGAAATTCGCGCAAGCCAACTTGGAATTTGCGTGCGCGCAATTTTGAACTGAAGTTTGCCCACACAAATACACACAATCTAAAACATCGCGCGCCCCGCACCACCTTGCAAACTGTATCCTGGGGTGCGTTCCACTTGCGCAAACGTTGCCAAGTTTGCGCACGTTTGCCACCGATCTCCAACCTCGTCCCCAGGGTGTGTCGAGCAGTACGAGGTTGACCGTAAACATGTTGGAAATAAAGTAAACCATGGGGACGAGGTTGACCGATCTCAAAGTGCGCCGCCAACGTTGGCGAACGTTAGCAACTAACAACTAGACTGGTCCCCTGTCCTTATCATGATATCAGCAAGGAAAGACGTCAGATGTTCAGGCTATAGGCGACCGCTGACACGCAGTGTGGTGGCTGACAGTCGTGTGACAGTACAACAACAACCGAACGGTAAGCAGACGATATTGTTATTTTCTTGTAATAGTGTAATTACAGGCTATCACAGTTTTTAAGACAAATGGCAACCCCCCGTATGTTCAAAATTTGGCACGCAGAGAATAAGAAACTCGTGTTGGCAACATCACTGGATGAGCTAGACAAAGGTAAGCAGAAGAACCCTCGCTACACTTGTGCTGTAATTTATAGCGAGCACATTAACAACACACCAAATTTTCAAATGTAGATTTGTGACATCTTTTGGCTGTTTGCTTTCATTGTTTTACTTTTATGCCTAGGTGAACAGAATTTTTCATTTGGTGGCATGTTATAATTCCAAATGCAACGCACTTCAGACGTTTTTCCCGTTCACTGACAAAGTTGTGTAGCTTTCCTTGCCAAAACAAATGGTATAATACAATGTACCAGCATTATGTTTCAAGAAATATTTTTTTAACTTTAAAATTAATGCCATAAAAAATCACATTTTCAGGTGTCACAAAGCTGCAAAAGGAAAAAAAGAAATTCAAGTGCCTGAGATTATCTGACGGCACAGATGTAGACGACTGTGAATTGTTTGCCTTCCTGCAAGAATCTGAACCTATCTACTTTGTTTTCTTTGATGATGAAGTGCCATCAACATCTACATCTACATGTACTGCTGGTGCATCTGACCATCAAAACACAAGTAAGTAGACTTTGTATAAACTATAATATACAACAAATTACATGTCAATAGTACCGTGTCATTTACACTGCTTCTGCTTATTAGACCTTACCAATGAGTTCCTTTTATTGTTTATGGAATTGTAATATTCCATATTGTTTATGGAATTGATCTACTTGTTCTAATTGCATCTTGAATTTGATTTTAGTTTCAATTATAGATGAACCAAAGATGAATGCAAGCCCTCAGGACAAGAGACAGACTACGCTCAAGAGATCCGCTTCACCCAAGACTACCCAGAGGGGGTTATTGGTGAACTTTTCAGTATAAAAACTGCCAGAAAATACACATTTTGGATTCTGATGCAAAAAGTTGAATAAATAATGTTTTTTTGATAGGTGTAGCAATCAAATTTACAATCAGGATTGTAAATGTAGACTTATAAGCATACTGGTTGTACTCATTTGCTGTGCTTTTTTGTAATTTTACAAGTTTGGTTGCAAAAGGGAGGGCATTTATTAGAGACAATACGGTATAGGAAAATACAAGTTGTATACTAGCATTCTCTTTAGATAATGTGTTCATAACAAGTGGTGCTTTCATATTGAAAAAAAAAGGTGCTTTCTTACCTAGTGTGTTCCTGAAAACATGTGCTTTCATTTGGTGCTTTCATATTTATTTCATATGTTTTTAAATGCCTTATTAGGGGCACAGGGTTACACCATTAGATATCTGGGGAAATGGAAGATTTTTAAGTTGTCAAAGATAGTTTGTATCGACAAAGGTGCAAGGTGAATGAACTTTTTAATTTTAACTTATTCCTTCAGAGTTTTTTAGTTTGTTCTCACCAGTGACTCTAGACTTTGTCATCTGTAACAGTGGGAGATTATTTGTTTTCAACAAACTCACCCCCCCCCCCCAATATCTAATGGCACACTCCTTGTGTGAAAATAACATTGAAGTTTACTATATTATTTTTATAGATTATTTTATTTATGTAGTCCATATGTGTGCTCTGTATTTTGTTTATATTTTAGCAATGTTTGTAATGTCATAAACCCGAGGACCAGTCCTGATCTAGTTTCTCTAAAAGACTGAAACCATAATGTGTCAGTATTGTGCAGCAACTCAGACTCTGCTTGACAGTTTTGCAATAATTAGGTTGTTACATGCAGTCAGCTGTTTATAATATTTGAAATTCATTTTTTTATATTTTATTCAAAAAAATATATCTTAATATACACAATGTAGTGTGCTTTTTTGATGGGATGTGGGTTTAAGAATAGAAAATATACAGCAATAGGCAATTCATCAGCAGGATTATATATTTGTGTTTATTTGTATTATTTGTGCTCAAAACGACAAATTCTTTGGGGGTTAATAGCTATGAAATGCATTGGTTTTGATATGAAGTGGAAATTTGTGCATTCAAAATCTAGTTACAAATGATATGAGAATTCTTGCCACTTGCCAGTACAATTTCAGTACAATTTAGAGTTAGTAAACAAGTGTCAAAGTTAAAACAACTTTTGAATAAACTTCATGCTTTTTTAAGTTTTATATAACAACAACAAAATTTATTTGTAGAAACATTGGATTTACAAAATAAATGTCACTGTATCTTTGGATTGAAACCTGGTTGACTTGGTACTTTTTTAGCAGTGTGGAATTACAAATTTAACCATTGCAGTCATGGTCTAGTTATAAGTAAACATTAATGAAGCTTGATTTTAATAGAGGTGAAGCTTGAACTATATGCAAATGGTCAATATGGTGAAACAGTGGTGAAGCGTCAGACCTGGCGAAAACTGACAAAGTGAAGCTTCACCTATGGAAATAATTCAAAGGGTGAAGCCTGGACTAACACATTTGCTGATAGAGTGAAGTGGTGGTGAAATCCTGACCTTATACATAATTGGCTCAGGTGAAGAAAGGTGATGACGTGAGGAGGGTGGGTCCAGGCTTCAAATTGACGCCTGCATTAGGGAACAGGGCCCTACATGTACACAATCGCCGATCTCCCATCTCCATATATCCGAACGCACGTAGCCCAGACACACAGGCTTGACGTTATACGTTAATATACAAGTGTGCGCGCGCACGCACGAATTGGACCTTTCAAAGTGTGGTCAATTGAGGGCGCTCTCCATGAAACAGAAACGATTTTTCCGGAGTTATTATTTTTTAATCTTCGCCATTGATCGACTAGACGGTACTACATGTAATTAAGACTTTCTTTTCAATAACCGGTAATTACAAGTTTTGACTTGTTGTTTATTTGACAAACTGGAAGGTTGATAAAGAAAACATAATCCCGTCCTAATGATTTATCATGCAAAGTATAGTTGTCGACCAATTGTGGCATCTTCTCGCAAATGCAAACATAATCGCAAGAACCTTCAAGTCGCTCTTACATTGAGAGGACTTTTGCAGTCGGCAACCCAGTGTAGTTTTAGAAAGAACATGGTCCATGGTTCCAAGCACACCATTCCAAATCTGCCGTGATTTGATAAATAAGTAGATAAAACGGTGTGAAAAATAGGGCGACAGTTATGTGTCGCCCTATTATTCGGTGTCGCCTTATTATAGCATTTTTTAGCAAAAGGTGTGGCCCTATTGAAAGTGTAAGACTAATAATAATAATAATAATAATAACAAATAACAAATTAAGTCAATAAAGTTAACACTTTGTACGGGACATGTTTCTAAACACTAAAATAAATTTAGTTGAATGAAGCTACTCAATCCAAATTTATGTAATTTAAAACATGTTTTGTGCATATATTTATTTGTTCTATTTTATCATTCCTTTTGTGAAATAATTTTCTGTTTCAATTTAGGAAAGAGTTCTCTTTCTTAAATTCCACACAAAGCTGTAAATGTACAACATTATCGGAAACAGCAATCATACTGTAAAATAAAATAGAGAAAGCGTAGCATTGGTAATTCTCTATAATTAACATTACTGACATTTTAAGTGAAATAATGTTCTGTTTGAATTTAGGAGAGAGTTGTCTTTCTTTAAGAGAGTAAATGTGTACAAATTGGTACAACATTGTCGGAAACATCAATCATACTGTAAAATAGCAACATAATTATTAACATAGATCTACCTAATGGGCACTTGACAGAGGTTATCAAGAATTAGACAAGTCTTTCTAAAGGTTTAATAAAAATCTATACTACATGTAGGTTCCAACACCTAAACTATGTAAACATTAGTGTCATTTAAAGCCGTTTCAATTATACACACACAAAAACCTTTGCAGGGGAATACATGATTTTTGGAATCCCTTCAAACTAACTTCCATCTTTGTGATTATACTTGTACATGTAGGTAAAACATTATTCCTGGAATCTGGGATTTCAAATAACTGTTCAACTCATTTCAATGTGTTCATTAATTAACAACATTTCAGATTTGTTTCCTTTCATATTAATCATGGCCATGAAGCGCCTAGGTTTTTTACACATTTTGTAACACAACAGTGGCCAACACTGCATTGCTTAATCACATTAAGGTTTGGGTCGATTGCAGACTGGTTTCTTCAAAGAGAGAAAGTATACTTGTAGAAGCAGCTTTACTGGTATTAAAATACCCATGTCATACCTTCCCTTTAAGTTGCTAAACCTGATAGGTAGAATGTTAAATACAACTGCCACTTGTCTATTCAAATATGAAAAATATCAGATTTTCCTTTGAAAGATGATAGAGGACACACTTAAGGAGAGTAAAGTAGTCCTGTGAAGATTGGAAATGATATTTTGTTTTTGTTGGTAAATTATCAAAATTTATTTAACTTGGGTGAAAAAGCAAAACAAACATTTTAATAATAATAATATGCTGACTAGCATTTAAAGGGAAGGTGCAGTTTTGGTCATGACCACATTATCTGAAAGATATGTTACAGTTGTGTTCTTTTCTCAACGTGGGAACCTATTGTGATGAAACTTTCACAGGTTAGTTTTATGATTTATGATATTTCTTGAAAACTGGAGGATTGCAATGGACGTGGGAAAGAATGTCGTATCCGGCCGCCACTTTTTAAGATTTTTATTATTTAAAAAACATGTTTTTGCAACCACTAACTAGTTAACAAATGATTCTATCGATTATTTGGCGTACAGAAAGCAAAAACTATCTATAAAATCAACTTTTACGAGGATGGTTTTCAGGCTTTATTTCCCTTATAAAAAATCCTTCCCATCAAAAAATAAAAGGATCCTACTATAGTTGCCACTGCGCATGTACAATGACCGTGTTGGTCACTTATGGGGGAGTTGACAAGATCAGACTGACATGACTGAGGAAGTCATCGTATACCAAAAATGCCTGATTTTCATGAAATAAATATCCTGGAATAATTTGAAGTATATGTCCATCATCATCCATATATGTTCTCCACCTTACCAGGTAGGTAAGATTACATTATTGATTATATTTAATGAAAAATAGTGGCGGCCAGATACGACATTCTACCCTGGACGTGCATTACCAATGTTGTTCCTTCCCTTTAACTTGATAATATATCTCAAACTTACACTACGTTTCACAGAAATCCCTCAAGTTGACACATCCTGCTATTTAGACTGTCCATTCGACTGAAGGATTTTCACAGGTTGAACGGGACAAAGCTTGATGTTTTTTGTGTTTCTTTTCATGCCGCTTTAGGTTGTCGGTACGCGTGAATGTTTTTTCACAGTGTGAACAGGACAAAGCTTTATGTTTTTTGTGTTTCTTTTCATGCCGCTTTAGGTTGTTGGTGCACGTGAATGTTTTTTCACAGTGTGAACACTGGAAAAGATTATTGGTGGAAACATCATTCTGCAAGAAAAAAATAATAATAATAATAAATAGTCAAAAATAGTACCGGGCCTTGTATAAAACATTTTTGATAATTTAAGTTTTACAAAAGATCATTCAAAATTTTAATTCGTCTCAGTTTCACTCACCATTGGAACTCGAGGTCGTGCTGCCAATTCTTCAGCCACACGGGAAGGAGACGCTGGTACGTCTTCAGCCACAAACGGACTGCTCTCCTCTTCCTATTGAAATAATAATAATAAACAATAATCAATACAATACACAATAATATACATCTTTCCCGGCATCCTAAAACTTCAGTAAAAGCCATTCCTTTTAATAGACCGCCCCTACATCCTTAAAAATAATATTTGTAAAATAAATAAATAAATATATTAAATAAATAAATAGCATAACCCCACCTCTACGCATTCAAAATAGTAAAATGAAGGGCGCCCTCATTTGGTGAAAATATTTGACGGACTACACCTACATTCTTGACAAAAAATAGCGTAACCCTACCCCCTTTAATCGTATCAAATCATATCAACATGCCTCCACCCATGCTCACACCTTTTATCAATATTAAAATTAAAAAAACAGTAAACTAATACTAAAATATCCTACGGCGTGTAGTCAGACCTAATTTTAACGTTAATGATTTTAAGTGATGAGGTTGTCTCATCTACAAGAAAATATAAAGAAAAGAAAAGAAAATGAAATCTTCCTACCTCATCAAAAGAACGGTTCGCGTCTTCTAACAGTTCATCCCCTATTTGTTGGACTGCCTCCTGCTGCGATGCGGTAGGATGTGGACTGTTAAAGGGCCAGTATTCATCTTTCAGCAGCTCGTCATCGACTATCCATTCTCCTAACAGTTCATCCACTATTTGTTGGACTGCCTCCTCCTCCTCCTGCTGCGATGCGGTAGGGTGTGAACTGTTAAAGGGCCAGTATTTATCTTTCACCAGCTCGTCATCGACTATCCATTGCATAGCTTCTTGCTGCGACAGCGTCGGATCCTGACTCGAAAATGGCCAATTCAATTCAAGAAATCCCTCCATAGTCCAGAGAATTATATCTATACAGTCCTATGCTTTACATGAGCAACGCAAAAGTGATTGCATAATACACGATGTTGTCTCATTGTTGTTGAAAACGATGCAACAAAGATCAAACCATTCACCCCAAGGGAGTTCCATATATAAATAAATAAACAAATAAAGTAAAATAACACAAACTGAAGCCATGTTAAATGATTTTCGTTCTAAATCTAAGCAACAACATCGGCTCATATGTCATGCCACCAAAATTCGGTAATCGTTAGGCTTTTTTATCACACCAAACATTAACTATCAAAGTTATCATTCCCTTCACACAAAATAAATGGTACGGTCCACTATTTGCCGCGAAATGTAAAAGTGTTCAAAAGTGGTGTGGTGCAATTTTGCGCCAAAATGCAAGACACCAGACGAAATGTAAACAAATTACAATTAAAGCAACTTAAAAAAAAAAATGCTGTTTTAAGATTTGTTTCTAATAAAACTCTAGATACTCTATCAAATTTAATGATTTGCTTTTGAATATGACGGCATCATGACGTCATCATGACATCAATTCGTTTATTTTGGGTGATGCCGTCGTTCAAAACTTGTCTTGACTAGGACCTTTAAAGGAGAAAACTGACAAGCATAATTAATTAATAGCGCCCTCTGTTAATGAAATGTAATAAAGAACGTTTTAACAGTAGAATCGATACTGTGCGCGCGATACTGACAGTAATTTCATTCATTTATTTGTTCGTTAATCACATTTAATGATTTTCATAATTGACAGTATTATTAACTATTGCTTGGCCAGCTGTGAATGACCACTTACAATTTATACATTTCAAAACGATACATTTCAAAACGATACATTGATATTTTATAAAATTGTTTATTACAAATGGATTAATAAACTCCTCCCCTTTTTCAGATTTTGGTTAGAAAATTAAATCGATGACTTTTGCGCCTTTTTACCTTTTTCCCATCGTGCTTTGGTAAAACTTGGACAAACATGGCTGCTGACGGAGACAGCAATAGTTCGTACTTTAGGTTTTTCTAAGTAATATGGCTGTATTGGAGTTTATTTAAGGCAGTTGGATAATTGGATATCTTAAAGAGAGTAAGTAGAATAATAAGGAGTAATAATTCGTGATTTTCTTAGGCGTTTTTGTTTGTTATTGTCAAATTACAAATAGATGTGCAGCAGACGATTAACACATAAGTTAGTTAGGTCAGTGACTGGCTCACAGTGCGTTGACCCTTTGCGCGCTATGCAGAGTTAATGCATAGGTACACGTTGTATAGATGTTGATTTGTTCTGTATAAAGTTATTGATGAAGTGAAGTTGGATAGGTTTATAGATGAAAAATAATGTAGATTACTTTGTTTTTCGTCAGAGACTATAAAATGTATTCAATTTAGTTATTGGAATTTAGAAATGAAAAAAGAACAAATTAAGCTAGGACGAAAGAAAATTCTGTATAAATAAGCAAATTGTTTTATGTCATTGAAATAATTTCTAGGATTAACGTTACTGTTAAAGTATGAGATTAAAGTATGAGATTAAAAAAATTGTTTACAGAGACATTGTGCATCACACTTATCCTCTTGCCAATAGACAAGCTACTATTAAAAACACAGACATACACGAATGTAATTTATTTTAATGATTAAATCGAACAGTTAATATTCATAACAGACTCGGTAATAATCTCTTCTTGGAATATGTGTTGGCTCTGAAAAGAGCCGGTTGTTTTGTTGATTTCGCTGGTCTCACGGTTACTTGAACTTGTCTGGATTACACTGCACCAGAAACCTGGCGTACTCTAGGTTGCCAACCACTATAGCGAATTTCAAAGCCTCCATCTGGGATATAACTTCCACGTGGGGAAAGTTTTTGGGAATTTGCTCCCAGTCTCGTTGCGGATCCGCTCTCCTTCGATAATTCCAATTTCTCGATTTTCTCGTACATATTGATAAAACGCAAAAAGAGTGGCCAGACTGATGTTGATCAAGTTCCGTCAGTGCATGTGAATGAAGAGAGGTGATGTGAGAAACGACTATTACAAATGGGTTAATAAACTCCTCCCCTTTTTCAGATTTTGGTCAGAAAATTAAATCGATGACTTTTGCGCCTTTTTACCTTTTTCCCATCGTGCTTTGGTAAAACTTGGACAAACATGGCTGCTGACGGAGACAGCAATAGTTTGTACTTTAGGTTTTTCTAAGTAATATGGCTGTATTGGAGTTTATTTAAGGCAGTTGGATAATTGGATATCTTAAAGAGAGTAAGTAGAATAATAAGGAGTAATAATTCGTGATTTTCTTAGGAGTTTTTGTTTGTTATTGTCAGATTACAAATAGATGTGCAGCAGACGATTAACACATAAGTTAATTAGGTCAGTGACTGGCTCACAGTGCGTTGACCCTTTGCGCGCTATGCACAGTTAATGCATAGGTACACGTTGTATAGATGTTGATTTGTTCTGTATAAAGTTATTGATGAAGTGAAGTTGGATAGGTTTATAGATGAAAAATAATGTAGGTTACTTTGTTTTTCGTCAGAGACTGTATAAAATGTATACAATTTAGTTATTGGAATTTAGAAATGAAAAAAGAACAAATTAAGCTAGGACGAAAGAAAATTCTGTATAAATAAGCAAATTGTTTTATGTCAGATTGAAATAATTTCTAGAATTAACGTTACTGTTAAAGTATGAGATTAAAGTATGAGATTAACAAAATTGTTTACAGAGACATTGTGCATCACACTTATCCTCTTGCCAATAGACAAAGCTACTATTAAAAACACAGACATACACGAATATAATTTATTTTAATGATTAAATCGAACAGTTAATATTCATAACAGACTCGGTAATAATCTCTTCTTGGAATATGTGTTGGCTCTGAAAAGAGCCGGTTGTGTTTGTTGATTTCGTTGGTCTCACGGTTACTTGAACTTGTCTGGATTACACTGCACCAGAAACCTGGCGTACTCTAGGTTGCCAACCACGATAGCGAATTTCAAAGCCTCCATCTGGGATATAACTTCCACGTGGGGAAAGTTTTTGGGAATTTGCTCCCAGTCTCGTAATTCTGGATCCGCATTTATGCGGATCCGCTCTCCTTCGATAATTCCAATTTCTCGATTTTCTCGTACATATTGATAAAACGCAAAAAGAGTGGCCATACTGATGTTGATCAAGTTCCGTCAGTGCATGTGAATGAAGAGAGGTGATGTGAGAAACGACTATTACAAATGGGTTAATAAACTCCTCCCCTTTTTCAGATTTTGGTCAGAAAATTAAATCGATGACTTTTGCGCCTTTTTACCTTTTTCCCTTCGTGCTTTGGTAAAACTTGGACAAACATGGCTGCTGACGGAGACAGCAATAGTTCGTATACTTTAGGTTTTTCTAAGTAATATGGCTGTATTGGAGTTTATTTAAGGCAGTTGGATAATTGGATATCTTAAAGAGAGTAAGTAGAATAATAAGGAGTAATAATTCGTGATTTTCTTAGGAGTTTTTGTTTGTTATTGTCAGATTACAAATAGATGTGCAGCAGACGATTAACACATATAAGTTAATTAGGTCAGTGACTGGCTCACAGTGCGTTGACCCTTTGCGCGCTATGCACAGTTAATGCATAGGTACACGTTGTATAGATGTTGATTTGTTCTGTATAAAGTTATTGATGAAGTGAAGTTGGATAGGTTTATAGATGAAAAATAATGTAGGTTACTTTGTTTTTCGTCAGAGACTGTATAAAATGTATACAATTTAGTTATTGGAATTTAGAAATGAAAAAAGAACAAATTAAGCTAGGACGAAAGAAAATTCTGTATAAATAAGCAAATTGTTTTATGTCAGATTGAAATAATTTCTAGGATTAACGTTACTGTTAAAGTATGAAATTTAAAAAAAAAAATTACAGGGACATTGTGCATCACACTTATCCTCTTGCCAATAGACAAAGCTACTATTAAAAACACAGACATACACGAATATAATTAATTTTAATGATTAAATCGAACAGTTAATATTCATAACAGACTCGGTAATAATCTCTTCTTGGAATATGTGTTGGCTCTGAAAAGAGCCGGTTGTTTTTACTTTTCTCCTACATCCCCTTCGCTGGTCTTGGACGTACACGGTTACTTAAATTTTGAAGGGTTACTGTTACAGCATACTGCAACGCCTCCATCTGAGAAATAACCTCAACGTGCGTGAAGTTTTTGGGAATACATTCCCATTCTCTTAATTCAGGATGTGCATTTATTCTCATACGCTCTGCTTCTATAATCGCAATTTCACGATTATCTCTCACATACTGATAAAATGCACAGATAGTGGCCATACTGGTGAAGATATTACAGGGGTGTTCCTCAAGTCCAGTCAGTGTATGTGAATGAAGAGAGGTGATGTGATGTGAGAAACGACTGTCTCAACTTGCCCGAAATCATCAATATGCATGCTGCGCTTGCGCACTACTCCCTCCACCACACAAACTACACACCTCCAGCATGCTGCGCTTGCGCACTACTCCCTCCACCAGACAAACTGCACACCTCCACCTTTAAATTCATTGACAAATATATAAAAACGGTAATAGTTTGCTATAACGTGTCTCAACTTACCCGAAATCATCAATATGCATGCTGCGCTTGCGCACTACTCCCTCCACCACACAAGAAAACTGCATTCACCTACCTGTACCCCAAACGTAAGGTAGCCCGCGACGGTGTGTCAACCATTCCTCTTGATTTATAAGAGTTTAAAAAAAACATGTAGTTTGATTTTAAAATAAATTTTAGGGGAAGGGTTAAGAGACAATGGATATACACAATGTACATGATGCCTGTATTCCAAAATGCTTGTATTATATTTGAACTATATGCTGCGCATGTTGATGGGTATGGACACCAGACATCCGTAATCCTATCGATCGATAAACTCTTGAGCCATTTAGTAGTCGCTTAATGTTTGGGCAGTGGATTATCGATATACAGGGGATTAATGTATACCCATGGAGGAAGCCTTCCTCCATGGTATACCAAATACATGTGAATACATGTAGCGATACACAATAGGATATTTCCCTATAAAACAATTGTCACCAACCAGGAGATTTTCATGGGTGCAGACCAAGAAGGATTATGACATTATATTTTTGGGGTCTAATTAACTTAATAATTTATGTATAAAATGCTCTGCCGACTTTATCTACGTGTATATACCCAGCGTGTTTTTAATTATTATTTTTGTTTTGTATTTATTATACGAGTCCATTCATCATTTCAGGTATTTCAGTATGTAAAGTACAAGATAAGTGTTCTGCATAAAATGAATGTTTATCTTTATTAACTGTACCGGTACTAGATATGTTTGTTATGCAATAACGAAACTTGTTCATTTCTAACTGGTCTGATAGATTAATATGAGTCCAGAAATAATCCTAACCAGAGAAACAAGCTCAGGACTTACCGTACCGTGAAAATAAATTTGAGTTTGAGTTATATTTGTATTGTGATAATAATTCATCATACTGTCATTCCATGCTCCGCCCATTTTAGATGCTCTTAATTCACACAAGCTGTTTATTGAAACAGGGAAATAATTGGTCAAGATTCCAGTCAGAGAATTTGCCCACGCTGTCACCTTGATGTTGAATCAGAAATCAGAAAATTATTGTTTTTATTTTTTATTGTCCACTATACAAGGACTTTAGGAAAATGTATGTTTATTGATATTATCAAAACAAATGATCACTTTGAATTTTAAATGGCAAAGAAAGACAGAATTTCCTTATGAACTCTTCAGATGAAGCTAACATTAATTGCGCTGCCAAATATATATTTTCTTTGTAAATCAAAATGAAAAGAGTATGCTCTTTGTAACACTCCTTCAAGTGCGATTATTATTATTATTATTATTATTATTATTATTATTATTATTATTGAACGGGTAAAGGGGTTTGTTTCAGATTTGGGACAAAATATAATACAATACAATTAATAATATTATTTGAAACTATATGTTACAGCTTTAACTTCTCGGATCCTCACTTCATTTATACCTTCGGGACATACACAATTGGGTTCTCACCCGGAAAAATGTGGGTCCTTAGTCTCATTTCCTCGGACGTTTCGGGTTTTAGATCAATGAAAAGGTAACCGTAGGGTGGTAAAGTGGCATCTCGGTAGGCTTCGACCATGAACTTTGATTTGGTGGGATACATTTGTTTTGCCAGATGGTTTATCTGGGAAGCGTCCCTAGGATTTTTGAAGAGGATCATGTAATGTGCGTTGAGACTAATCGTGCGCATTTCTTTGCCCTGAACGCAAATGTGATTGCATAATACACGATGTTGTCTCATCCACGCGCACGCGCGCCATTGCGCACTACTCCCTCCACCACACAAACTGCACACCTCCACCTTTAAATTCATTGACAAATATATAAAAACGGTAATAGTTTGCTATAACGATGATGCATGCTTGTGTGCAGTTTGTGTGCAGTGGTAAAATTGTGGTTGAAAAAATTGAAAAAAATAAATTCAATCATGTGTGGCGCAAATCTGTCAGGTTTGTGGCGGTGCAAACTGCAGTTTTGTCTGCAGTGATTTTGTGCAGTTTGTAACGGCATCCCGCCACAGTGCAGTGGAGCAATGGACGAATTATTGACACCTCCCCCCTAAAATTGGTAAAATTGTGGTTGAAAAAAAAAAATAATTGAAAAAAAAATTTCAATCATGAAAAATTTCAATCATGTGTGCAGCATCACAGTACATTTTGTGGCGGTGCAGTGTGCAGTTTGTGTGGAGGGAGTAGTGCGCAGTTGTGTGCAGTATTTTGTGTACAGTTGTGTGCAGTATTTTGTGTGCAGTGGTAAAATTGTGGTTGAAAAAAAAATAAAAATAAAATAAAAATTGAAAACAAAATTTCAATTATGTGTGGAGCAAATCAGTTCTCTTTGAGGAGGTGCAGTGTGCAATTTTGTGTGCAGTGATTTTGTGCAGTTTGTAACGGCAGGCCACTACATCCCACCACAGTGCATTGGAGCAATGGGCGACGATTTTGCACTTTATAGTGGTGGGTGCACTTTGTGGCGGTGGAGCAGTGGTAACACAATTTTTTTTTACTTGGCCGAAATGACGTCATAAAAATTTAAAAAATTGAAGTTGGCCATCAAAAAAAAAATTATGGTGCTCCACCGCCTCAAAGTGCACCCACCACTACAAAGTGCACCCACCACTACAAAGTGCAAAATCGTCGCCCATTGCTCCAATGCACTGTGGAGGATTGTGGAGGATTGCCGTTACAAACTGCACAAAATCACTGCACACAAAATTGCACACTGCACCTCCTCAAAGAGAACTGATTTGCTCCACACATCCTACTAAGCGCTCTGTGGATGAACAAACTAGTTCAACAAATTACACATCAATTTTACAACATTTTTTATAAAGCTGACAAACGATCTTTTCTGTGTACTATTTTAAAGAGGTAAAATGTACTGATTTCCCATCAATAAAATGCATTTATGTGATAACAACAAATGGATGCAGTTGCAGTCTGTCCAAAAAGTTTGCAAAGTTTTACAGCATTTGGAATTTTTTTTAATTTATTTTATTTTTTGGTCATCACCAAGTTCTACTTAATGAAATGACCCCCCCCCTCTGTAATTCCAAAAAAAGCCTGATCCTGATAGGGTCAAGTCCAACAAGATGTTTTTTTTATCTATGTAAACGGATTATTCTTCCTGCGCAAAACTTTTTGCACAGACTGCAACTTCTCCACCACCCATTTGTGGGAAATAGAGGGATCTTTCTCGCTTAGGCAGCTGGGGGAAAGAGGAGGCCTTACTTTGTGTTGATTTGATTTGATGCTTCGTTTTCCGGATATGGAGCTGTCTATCAACTCCTGTGGCGTGACAATTTCTGTGGCTAGTACTTTCACACATTCATACATACTGTTCGGCCCAAGGTGTGCAACTTTTTTCTTCAAAGTGGACATAGTTTTACCAGGCACTACATGCTCTTCGGGACAGCTGTCTGTTTCCTCTTTTTTTTTATTCAGCTCTCTTCCAGTCAGTGGTCTCGATGTCATCAACCCTCTTGGTAAGAGTTGCCAGTTTGTGTCTAAGGCGCTTTATGTCTTCTTTGAAGTACTTAAGCTCCTCTTTGGTGACAAAACTAGTGCACAAAGAGTCATAATAATACTAATAATAATATTAGTCTACTAGTAATACCTTTATTTTGTGATAGTCATGTCACCCCGGGGATGATTTTCAATGGGCCATAATACATAACAGCAAAGCAAAGTTGAAACATTAAGTTGCAATTTTGATTTACAAATTTAGGCTGAGCCTTTCTGAATTAAACATTAATTCCCGAAGTGAGCAAAATGGTTTCAAAGTACTGGGCAGTTGCGTAACATGCAAAAGTGGTTGCAACTCTTTCATCTTGAAATTATGGAAGTGTGCATAGACTACTTCGCAAATACTCGGTATGCACGCGTTAGCTGTGGAATGAGGTGCATGCTGATCTAACTAGACCAGCATGCATTTCAGCTCTACGGGTAATGCATGCGCTCTGAGTATTTGCGAAGTAGTCTATGTATCTTACATGTTTTTCTCTGAGCCAGAGCAAGTAGGTCTAGTTCCTGCAGTGAAGTCCACATATTCAAAATCTGTTGAATGTACAGTTGAGCCAAAGAGTGTGCTTTTTGCAGTGAAGTCCACATCTTCCAAATCTGTTGAATGATGTACAGTTGAGGTTCATACTTACATCGATCTCATGCTTCCAGTAGATATGTGTATCTACCCGCACCAGGGCCTTTGCAGGACACCCTGGATACGGGAAGTCTGCAACCCGTGGAGGGGGCTTCTTGCTGTCTGTAAACTGCCTGGGTTTCCTGATGGGTTTGCTGTTAAATAATGTAAGCATTTACGATTGTTACTTTAAAAGGTTTCAAATATTAGAGATAGTGCAGTTGTGGATTTCATCTCTGTTCATTGACTGGAAGAACTAGGGCTGCACAGAAAATCTTTCGGTAATACAATGTTTCCTTCATGAGCATTTTCTAGTTTTGGTTCATGATATTTGGTTAGACTTCTCTTTAATTAAGGATTCAATTACTTAATAGTTAAAATTTTCTACACTGAAAGCAGTTCTTCGGTCCAGATGGGACCATATGGTAAAAGGTCAAACCTGAAACTATTTATACTAGCATTTTTGGGGGCTTATGAGTTTTCAAAAAATCAATGAAAACGATTTCTGCTTTGTCAGTTATTTTGTGCATGTTCTTATGCAGGAATATTCTTCTCACGAGGAGATTATTTGTTTTACTCGTTTTTCAAAAACTATAGCACTTCAGGCAGAAAAGATTCAAGGGAGGTTTTCCACCATGATCATTTTTATACCATGCTAGTTCTGTGTAAATCTGTGAATTGTTAGATTTTTCGAACTTACCAATCCTGTAACATGTCTTTATGAATTAAAAAACTTACCCGTGTCGTCCATTGTAGATTAATGAAAGTCTCCTTTTTTGTCAGTTATCTTATGTTTTCGGATGAGATGGTGGCTGACCCAGCGTACTGTTTGGTCACAGAGGGGACACTCCCAAGCAGATCTCACTGACTATGAAGAAGTAAAGGGCAACAATAGGGTAAGTAAGTAGTATCACAAAGCGTCTTCCGTAATTGGTGAAAAAACACATGAACACCCATGAACATTTCTAGGGCAAAGCAAAAACAACCATAATGACTCAAGAATGGTATCTAGCATTATAATTACTTATAAGAGTTTACCTAAAAAAGTGACCCAACAAAATATTTAATAAGTGATGCCATATGTAACTCTTTAAAGAGTTAAAAAGGTTCTGAAAAGAAAGCCAATGTCTCAAGGAACTGTGTGATGCCTGTGTATCTTGATGGAGCTAATAAGTTAATGAAAACTTCCTTACCGGGGCTCTTCTTGGTCTGGCCTTTGGCCTCTTGCGGCGGCTTGGCTGCAATCAGTGGGGCACACAAACTGTATCCTGGACATCATCTTCATCTCTTTTTTCTTCCTCGTCGTCCACATCTTCTTCGTCATCGTCATCATCTTCCTCACTCGCCTCGTAATAATAATAATAATAATAATAATAATAATAATAATAATAATAATAATAATAATAATAATAATAATAATAATAATAATAATAATAATAATAATAATAATAATAATAATAATAATAATGTGTGGACTTATACAGCGCACGTATCCACCAACTGAGTGGTGCTCAAGGCGCATTATATTATTACCCCTGCTCATAAGGCTCATAAATCATTCCTGAAACCATCTCAGCTCCCTGGGGAGTATACAGCTCAATTGCTGCCATTACAGCGTATATAGGGCTAATCAACCAACTCTGCCCTCACAGGTACCCATTTAACCCCTGGGTGGAGAGAAGCAACTATGGTTAAGTGTCTTGCTCAAGGACACAAGTGTCACGGCTGGGATTCGAACCCACATTCTGCTGCTAACACCAGAACTTGAGTCTGGTAAGCTAGACCGCTCGGCCACGACACTCTTCATCATCCTTGTCCTGCTCGTCTTCCTCACCCACCTCGTAGTCTCCATCATCCGTGTCCTGCTCGTCCTGTTCGTCTTCCTCACCCACCTCGTAGTCTTCATCATCCTTGTCCTGCTCGTCCTGCTCGTCTTCCTCACCCACCTCGTAGTCTTCATCATCCTTGTCCTGCTCGTCCTGTTCGTCTTCCTCACCCACCTCATAGTCTCCATCATCCGTGTCCTGCTCGTCCTGCTTGCCTTGCCCACCTCGGTGAGAAGACCGTGGACTTTTCATGAATGTTCATGAACTACTCATGATCGTTCATTGACAGTCGTTCATGAACGATCATGAAAGTTATTCAAAACATTCATGAACAGTTCATGAATGTCCTTGAACAACAAATGAAACAATCACAGTTGAAGAATTATCATGAACAGCAATGTTCATGAACAGTTGACTGCAATGGTTCATGAACAGTTATGTGAGAATGCACTAAGTTGTATTCATGTACTAAGTTGTAAACTAAACACTCAAAATTTTGTCAAAGTGCTGTCTTACTGAATAAAGAGATTTGTGACATTGACTTTTGATTCATATATTTTTAATAAACCAATTTTTTTTGGCCAAGTTCAGATTACAAAAGAATATATATAATTTGTTTATGTACATAATTATGTGTATCTTATAGTTTAACACTTGTTAAATAAATAAGTTATTTACATACATATATTATACAAATATAATTATTATTATTATTATGATTATCAGACGTGTAACTGACATAAATATCTGTAAATTATTTATTTATTTACATATCTAATAATTCAACACTTATATATAATTACTACTCAATTGAGATTCCACATGGTGTCACCGCAATCAGTCTTACTTATCATCCTCACCATGCAAAGCTACAAGTTTTACCTAATTCAACACTTGTTAAACTGAAAAAGACTCCTTTTGCACTTGTTAAACCAGTTAACCAAATTAACAAACCGTATGAGAGAAGTGTTACTGACAATAAGTGTAATTGGCCAAAATTCCAATAAATAATGTTAATTATACACATTTTATTATCCAAAATTTGTTGGCCAAATTTGTTGCAAACAAAATATCTATTAATTATTTATTTTATACATGTTTGCATAAATAATTGTATGTTGTTATAACTAAATTATTGTATGTTATCAATATGCACATTGTTACACTTGTTAATACAGAAGAATGAAGAATGTTAGCCTGGAGAAAAATATATTTAAATGAGTGTACCATGTGGGTCTTATTATCCTAAATTGTTTGCAACTTTGAGCAACACATAGAGGTATGCGGTTAAAACACTCCAATCCATAAACCTGAACAATTCTGTTTCGACCTAAATCTAGTTTTGAATGAATGCACCATACAGCCAACCTGTGAAATTTCCTCATATTAGATGATCCTGTTTAGTAAAAACGACAAAAACTCTTTGTGCGTGTTCACATCAGGCTTATTGAAATTACAGCAATCAAAATAAGCAAAGGTGATTGTGGAGGTCTTCAAATACTATTTTCTCCCACTTTGACAGTATTCCAGACTGGAGGATTGGTACTGATAACTTAATAGTCAGTGAGCTCTTAGACTGACAATCAATTTTCCCCAAAGATTATTGTAACGAAACCCTCTTGAGGGTCCCGCCAGTTGGGTGTGTTTTAGAAACGACCAGGTTTTGTTTTTGGATTTCAAGAACAAAGATTTACAATCCCAGTTATTTTACAAGAACACAACTTAACTATCAAGTATTTTTTTTTACAAGGAATGGAATTCTAGTTCTTAACAAATGCAAAATAAATAGAAACTGTTGGACCCTTCAATACAGGTACATCTGCTGAATACGAATTCTAATGTGTGGATCTGGGACGAATAGCTTGTCGAAATTCCGAGGGCTATGCCCTTAGCCGATAGCGATAGCTTTCCCCAAGATGTGTCCCCACAACATTACTTATAGCCACGTGCACAATACTGTAAAACTCGAACTTGAATAGGGGGCAATAAACGAACATAACTATTTAAATACAAACTTACATAGAGAACCAAGGCAGCGCTATCCTGCGAAACAGAGTTGGGAACAGAGGCAACATGTGCCACACAACCGAGCCCTAAAAACACAGCCCATGTCACAGTGTTTTTTCTCTGTGTTAGGGTTAGTGGTTAACTATACTTTTATACCAAAACTACAATGAGAGTCCACATTAAGGGTGTGGAGTCACAATAAAAAGAATAAGACTTTGCTAAATTTAGATACTGCATCTACATGTAGGTTAAGATTCATAAGTAAAAAAAGGCTGTTAAAACTTACAAATTTTCATACTAATTAGGTCATATCTTCGGACAATACAAAGGATATTGTCATCCAAGGATTTTCAGAGGAGGCTGAGTAAGTTCACAAATTTTATCTTCCTTTTAATTGACCATTCTTAAATAAAACCAATATTTCATATACATGTATAAATTAATCTCTGAGCTCTGGCATTGTACCAACAATTTACAAGTTGGCTCATGTGAAACCACTCGTCAAGAAACAAGGTCTTGATGCAAATGATCTGAAGAATTATCGGCCCATTGCAAACTTAATGTTTGTCTCCAAAGTTCTTGAGAAAGTGGTCTCTTCCCAACTGAAAGCCTACTTGCATGACAATGGCCTTTTCTCTGACATGCAGTCAGCGTACTGTCAATTCCATTCGAAACCACACATACTCAAAAGAGAGATTTATTCATCACATGGTGTCACCACAAACCTTTCAGTTTATTGTTCTTCCACCATGCAAACCTTCAAGTCTTATTTATTATCTTTTGAGATATGGGTCAACGATCTTTTGAATTACTATCACGACCCTCAAACTTTGAACACTTGTATAGATATCCAAAAGTGGCTGCCAATGCCGCCATTACATGAACTAAACCAAATTGCATAATAAACTGACCTTTGACCGTGTAACACAAAATGAATATGCTTCAAATTTTTCTTTAAACAAAAAGCATAGTTCATAATATAACAAACAATGTCATACAAACTTATGCAGTAATCTAAGTTATGATTTTATTTCAACACAACCTCTTCAATATTTCAAACCCCCATCATTAGACAATAGACACCAAATAAATAAAAAATGCATTTAGGGTCTACTTTACATTAATTATCTGTAATCTCAATTCACAGTGACATACTCCAGTTGCTCACCGATGACAACCCTGATAATGACTACAAAGTGGATGCACAAAAACTTCTGTTATCGCTTGCCATGGCTGATTTGGAAGAACTACAAGCATCTTTGCCATTGGCCATTAATGTCAAGTACAATGACTTCACTAACACCATCAACCACATTAGCACACTGTAAGTACTGATAAAAAGAAAATCACATAATATATCATACTCTTTCAAAAGCTTCCTTAACCAACCAAACACTTTAATCTTGAGGTACTTCCATGGTATCACAAGTGCCAACACATCTCACACCTCATAATTTTAAAAGTTAAATTGATTAATAATACCATGATTCTTACCCTTGCACTATGCATGCACTGTGATTCACACCACAATTTGTTGTTAAACTATGCAAAACTATGCAACGCTGCTCAATAGTATAGTCTCAAACCAAATAATATATGGTTTGCACATGAGAAGTCTGGGTGGTGATCTTTACAACATTTAACTAACAACAAAACTAGGCTAAAATTGTAGGGGGCACAACAGGAATGCACAATTAAAACTGTACTTTCCATTTGCATTTTTTCATAAACTTGCCCCTTTTAAGTGCTCTTGTTTTGCCATTTACTATTTTTTATAAGATGATTTGTTATGGAAACTAAAACAAATACATTGTCTGCATGTAAATAAAAAAGTAATTTTAAAAACAATGAAATTACTGTACATAAAACCTTATAAAATGTTACATTTTATTTGGTTAATTTTTAATCTCAAAAGTCCAAATTTGAAATGGGAGGCACCTAGTAAAGGGGGGGCACAGACATCAATTGCAAGGAGCACATGCCCCCCCCCCCTCATGCCGCCCCAATACTTACACCACTGCATTTAACCTATATTATATACCAGTCCTTCCCCTACTTTGCTATGAACAATCAACCATTACTTCTTGCTACAAGTCATTTCAGATAGTGCAGCTTGTTCTGATAATTTTTGATATAATGTTTTGTTGGTGTTTTTCACATAGGAAAATACACAACAAATTTTACAAATAGTTACATTTCAATTAGAACATAATCTAAATTATAATTAACTCAATCAACAACAAATTTATTGAGATAATTAATAAACTGCAAAAAAATTACAACCTGAGGTACACAAATTAAACATAAAAGTGAAATGATAACTCACAATTTCTTTTTTTTCTACATATTTAATAAACCTGTGGGCCTACAAATATCAACTAGCTTGCTGGTCAGCTTAAGTAAAAAAAAAAAAAAAATTAAAAAAAATCCCCCTCTGAAAAAGTGCAGAAAACAATGAAACATGCTTCTACTAGTACCAAAAAAAGTTTTATTTATTTATTTTTTTAAGTCAATCACTCTTCAAAATAGTTCTTGGCCCCAAACTCTATCTAGATCTGGCTTTCCTGACTTTATAATACAGATTTTCAAAATTTTGTACAGAGCTCTATAGATCGTTGTATAGAACATTTTTTTAAGGACATGGTATCATTTCTCAATACATCAATTCCACAACAGACATACAATTTGACAGGACTCAAAATTTACACTAGACTGCTGGCTCGAGGCCAGTGATTTTAGCATCGGGCCGGAAAACTCTTGACCGGACAAGTCCAGCAGTCTTGTTTTGTGTTTATCAATTGAATAATAGTACCACAGTGTGTAATAACTTTAATAAAAACAAAAAAAGATATTGAAATGTTGACTTTGTGTATGATAAATATATTTCAGTTTAGTTGAGTATTAAAGTATATTTACCTATAAAAAAAAGAGATAAATCTTCACTTTTACAGTGATTGTTCAAACAAAAACAGTTTGTATGTGTATATTAAACTGTGTAGAAAGTTTTTTCTCCTTTTAATTCTGTTCTTGTAAACAAAAATTCCAGTCCACTGAAATTTTCAGCTGCAAGCTATGCGATCTTGTGGATTTTTCTCCCAAATTCTAGCCCTGAGTTACTCTCAGTTTTCTCTGGGTTCTATTTCAGTGATATCAACTTATTATGTACACCAATATTGTCAACAATTCCCCAAAATCTGTACTGCTTACAAGAGGTCACTCTTCAAAGTTCCATGCAACTACATGTAAAACGTGCACCGCCAGTATCTCATAGTTCACGATTCTTGGCACATCATTTTCAGTCTGTGTGTCCACCCTAACCCTGGATGAAGCTGTTGAATTTTCACGAGATTCAACTGGGCAAAGAAACAGATTTCATTCACTGAAACTAGATAACTTTGTCAACCCTGTATTTTATTGATACTAAAAACAAAAGCAAGTGTCTAAAAAAATTTTTTTTTTAAACATGATAAAAAAAGCAATTATATTCTCTCTTCTTTTCTTCAGGTCTAATGATGATCAACAATAACTTCACTGGATGTTTTCCTCAAATTCGAGCCCTAATGAAACCAATCAAGGATCCATATTAAATACACTGTACATTTTTTGATCTTTATCTATTTTGCAAAACGAAATTTCTTGTCTTGCCATCCATTACCACAAATTATGATGATAATAACTCAATCACTCACAACTTTTCTCTTTATTATATGGTATTTTAAACTCTTCCAAACCTACATTTTGATCAAGTTATAATTAAAAAAAAAAACCAACAACAGTGTTTGTATTTGACATAAAACACAATAAAGAGGGCCACTTTGCATCCGTCACGTTCGCAGTTTTTCCAATGGTACCTGAAACCGACCAAAAAGTGTTTCAACATGTGAATGGACATGCAGGCTTATACTAGAACTAATTTGAGTTGATTTATTTTATTTGTTATTTTTTATTTATTTTTTTAACGTAACATTTCCATAAAAAATTGGACATAAAAAGCTACCTCACTTTTCCGTCCATTTATTGATGGAAATTAATAGTAATAATCAACTCAAATTATCTTTAGGATAAGCATGCATGTCTATTCATATGTTGTAATTTTTTTTGGGTGTTTTCAGATATTAAAAAAAATTTACAACCATTAGAAAAACTGCTAACGTGACGGTAGGAAAGTGGCCCCCTTTATTGTGTTTTATGTCATTTGTTCTCTTTAATATTGATTGATTGATTTTACTACTGGGATAATCGAAGCATTGTATTTGAACACTCACTATTGTTACACTAATTTTAGAATCTACTTCTCGTTTAAGGATTTCTGACCCAAAACTCAATTTTCATTTTGGGTGTTTTCAGATATTAAAAAAAAAATACAACCATTAGAAAAACTGCTAACGTGACGGTGGGAAAGTGGCCCCCTTTATTGTGTTTTATGTCATTTGTTCTCTTTAATATTGATTGATTGATTTTACTACTGGGATAATGGAAGCATTGTATTTGAACACTCACTATTGTTACACTAATTTTAGAATCTACTTCTCGTTTAAGGATTTCTGACCCAAAACTCAATTTTCATTAAAGACTTTCATTAAAAAGTCCCATTTGTTTAACATTTAGTAAAACTGCCCTATAATATAGTTAATAAACTTCAAAAACAAATTTCCTTGCTACAACCATAACCCCCGATGATCAAGGATTACAATTACCTAATAAAGAAGCAGTATTTACCTCTGCAACACATGTATGTATACACTTTCTTTAAAACAATTACTTAAACCAAACATTTACAGTCCCATTGAATGCATTTCATTTGTGCATTGTCGCAGAATATAATCATCGGTGAAATCTGGCTTTCCCATTTCACTCGGCTTCACATCATGAAATTCAATACTAGTCCAGATTTCACCTTCTGATTATATTCTTTGACAATGCACTTGAATGCATCAAATATTTATAAATTATTCTACACAATATCACTTTTTCTGAGATATATCTTGTTTACTCAACTGTTAAAATATTGTTTATTTCCAACTTCAATAAAGTACATGGTTGTACCATTTGACAATGTTAATGCGTCCAATTGTGACCTTAATTCATCTCATCACCACTCTCACTATATTTATACCCATGTTATTCTTTTACACATTAACATTCTGCTGTTCTTTAAATAAGCCAAATTCAGACAAGCATTTCTTATCAAAACTTATGAACATTAATTTCAGTAGTGTAATTACCACACGGGAGGACTCTAGTAATTGCCCCACCCCAAATGAGATCAAAAGAATGTACAAATGAATGGTTCCATACATTAATGAGCCCCCTCTCCACCCCAAATTATGTCTTTCCCCCACTTGCCACGCACCACACCAAATACTATTCAAGATAAAAAATTGCATATTTATTAGTCATGTGACATCAAAATTAACATCAATAAGTACTATATTGTACTCTATAACCACTGATTTAAAGCCAATGATATATGATTTCCCACTTATCTCAGAATCCATCTTAAGACATCAACAGTTCCAGCTGTAAGATTAATAATGTTCCATGATCTTGCATAAAAACATCCTATTCCTAATACTTGTGTATTGTCCTTATATACTAACGAAACAGCCGACGTGATTTGGCAATGCAAGCATAAGCAGTCGCAGCTCGCTTGCAAAGAAAGCTGTATTGATCTTATTTTTTTAGCCCGAACATCTGACGTCACACTTCGAGGCACCTTTTATATCATATCCTTGCGGATAAAGACCGGGGATCAGTCTATATTGATCTTTCACCAAGTTATTAACGTTAAACCAAACCAACAGAGGGCGATATATAAAATAAATGATGTTTCACTATGAAACAACTCTGAACTTCAAAGTCCAAGTTCTTATTGGATGTGAGAAATATCAATGATTAAGATGCTATTATCTTATTATCGCGGAACTTATCTTTTTACGTTGAACATATCCCCGCTAACGGCAACAACCAACTGGCCATCGATAACCAAGTACTTTATGTCGATCTGATTAAGAATATCAATCCAAAATATCACTTTTTTCAGTGAATTTTAACAATTTTAATAAACATTATTTACTTTTTCGTCAACTTCCAAATTTGCATATTTAACTGTGTCTGTCTCTTTTAATATTTACCTTAAATGTTGTTCAAAATTGTCTTACACGTTTAAAAAAAAAAAAAATTAAGAAGGACGTATTACCGTGTCAAAAACGTAAAAACATAAAAATTACACAGCAAAATTACAATCCTGCGCGCATTATAAAGTGCGCCCTCAATACGTGCAACTTTCTTTCGTCGCGTTGTTCCACAACTACCACGAGAAGAAATGTATGTTTCCATAAAAACGTCACTAGCACAGTAAAATGACTACTGTAAAATGTCTTTCAGGCCATTCGACAAACCCCTTTCTGATTACCGCGATAAAACAAATAAAGAATCCACTTCCGGTCTTGCATCCCGCACATCATGACATTAAATTTCGGAGACAGTACGACTTGGTTAAAACAAAATACAAGTGTAGGGATACTAACTGCGCCCTCAGTCTCGCTTTAACTTTTAATTTATATTTTCTTTAAACACATACGTTTGTGTCCGCGACCTTGGACCTTACTCTTTTCCGTTTAACTTTCTGCAGGGAGAGAGCACTTTTAATTTTCTCTGCATAATTGTCTCTATTTTTTAATAGGGAACATGGCTGTTGCCATGCTCCTAATAATGTTTGTCATACGGCAGAATATATATTGTCCTGTTTTGTAATCATTTAATAAGAGAAATGTTGTATTTTTGGAGACTCTTGAATAATGTACATTGTAGCGTATTTGTGCTGGCTGCATTGCAGTTTCTTTTATAGTTATACTGGCACTTAATTTTCTCAGTAAAGTAGACCACAAACAAATATCAGCACCTTTATTGAGATAATGAAACAGTCACATCATGGAGGTAAGACGTCTATAGTAAAACCTAACTTAAAGGAATTGTTCTGAAGAGATCATTTTTCTAAAGCTGCATAATTTTTCTATTACATCAATCGATGTTTTCATCCTGAAAAAAACATGAGGACATTGTAAGTTATGTGTGTTTTGTTAGCATGACCCATTATTATTCGTCCCTCTTTGAAAACATTTAATATTGTTATGATGATTCGTTTATATTTCAGATCAACGGTATCCATTTGTGCTACTGCTACAAGGTGTGTCAGAGTTTGTGTAAATTTGTGATCCAATGGCCAGCATTTCAAGTTGATCCATTCATCATAGGAGTTAATGTATGATTCAAATTATTTTATATGGACTTATCCTATCTGTGGCAGTCTTGACCCTCAAGGGAATTGTTTTTTCAGCACCTCAAGACACATCTAGGTCTTTCTAGGAATTTCTTTAACATGTTAGAACAAAAATGGTACTGAGGAATTCTTATTATTTGTTTGACTGGACGCAAACATCCTCACAAATATAATTATTAAGCAATATCTGTTGGTGATCTAGTAAAATGTATATTGCCGACAGTGAATCACTGGCAGTTGGGCCATATAAACATAGTAAACATACCCCCCCCCCCAATCTTCATTGCATGGGTGTGTCAGCCTTGGAATACCTTTTGCCAGATCACCCAATTAAAGTTCCTATTTATTTGTATGCTCGCATTGGGATAGTACTGACCATCAATCCCATAAACACAATTGGTTAAACAGACAGTATCGTCACGATCAGAGCATACTTTCTACAAACGGGCCATGGAATTGGTGTCCTAGTTTAAGACGAACATAGTGACTAAAAATTACTGGCTCATTTATGCAGCAGTAACGCAAATATGACCTTATCATGTGAGTATTATTTTCAGTCACTGAGTTAAACTAGAACTTGAACTCTGATTCCATGCCCTGTTGATCGTGAAGATATTGCCACCTTTAAACAATAACTTTAACATTACTATTTATGAAAATGTATTTTCAACAGTTAATGACACATAAATACATGTAACAATCCGAAGATCATATTTCAGTATTGTTTGTTTCTTTTTATTTTACAGTTATCCTTCAAATTACATTGTGCTGTCTCTTCCCTATAAGTATTGTTTAAAAAAACTGAACCAAACATTTAAATATTACAACACTTGATCGAATTTGTCATTGTATTGTACAAGACCTGCACACACCACCTCGGGGCCAAAAATGTGTAATGATAAAGCTGTGATGATACAGTATTTAATTCCACCACAACGTATAATTAGCGTAACAGCTCTGTATTCGTCCAAAGGACAAACACCTAATGTCGTACAGATCGTTAATTGTCACAAAATATTTACGAAAGATGACCCCAATTTGACCTTACTTCCTGTCCAAACCGGAAGTCAAAGTTTACTATTAATAAAAATCATATCTCAACAACCACAAGAGATAAATTCACAGTTTTTGCACCATTGTACAGATTGTTAATTGTCAAAAATATTTACAAAAACATTCTGACGTCATCATCACTACCCTGACAAAATCCGAACACCTGTGTTTGTCATATGACAAACACTTAAGTCTAGTTTTTTTTTTTTTTTTTACTTCTTCTCCCCCATCTTGTCCGCAAACAAAAACATACTTGCCAAGTATAAAAAAAACTTCAAACTTCACACATACACTGTAAAAAATAAGGACGCGTGACGCGTATAAAAAATAAACAGTATGTGTTACTCTTAAACACAGTATTGCAGAATTAATCGTATTTAGTGTTTTTAAACTAAACGCGCGGTGTTTAGTTTCAATATTTGCCAAGATGTTTAAAATATGCTCGCTTACAGAATGTTTTTTTCTTCTTCAATTTTCAAGACTAGTATATAAATGTATTTCTTAAGAATGCGTAAAATTTGTGTGTTTTTATTTCAATAACACAGAATATTTGTTACATTAGTTTTCTGGTTTTGTATGAAACACATTGTAAACATGCGGCACGTCAAAATGTTTAAGTTGATTAATGAAGTCATCAAAAGTTCAGTCAATCAGTTCTTTTTTGACCAATGAGAAGACGGGCGCGCTGGCAGAGATCCAGGCCAGCAGTGCGAGCGCGAAAAAATACCGCCAATCGTCAGGCTGACCTAAAACTGTTTTACTCGACGTACGTGTACACCACAGCACGACTGTAACTGAACGGACGTATCCCGCAAAGTTTCAACATAAGGTGAGTTTTTCTTATCGGCCTTGGTTAATCAAACAAAGTTATCCTTCCCCTTGACCTTGTAGTTTTACTGGGTTGAATACTATTTCAGCAGTAACGTTAGGTCTGTCTGGGCATGGAGGATGGTCTAGGTTTTTTAGGGCTTGGTGCCAGGGTGGTGACCTGTGATGATGATCTCCGTTGTTTCGGGGGGGGGGGGGGGGGGTGTTTTGTATGGGCTAAAAGTAAACCCTTTAAACTCAGCCCAGTACTGATTGATATGAATCCAAACATACCTTTTGAATCAACATTAATGCCTATATTTACCTACGGTTAACTTCTTTCTCTGTAACTCTCTGTAAAAATCATTTCAAATCCCTTTCTTTCAAATCCCTTTATTCCATGTGTAAAACTAAAAACCCAAGGTTAACGTTAACTGTGAAGGTACGCACGGTCGCCATTGCTGTGTACACGTACATTGCTCGTAAAATACATTGTACATACAATTACCGATTGATGTGAAGCATCTCTTGGCCCTAGTTTTATTTTGTCGACTAGCGGCTGATATTAGCTGGTAGGCCTACTCATTTTTAAACACAAATGGTCGTTATTGTGCGAACTTGGCCTATGATTTCCGACCTTTGAACCTTTGAACACGTATGACGTAACAACACGTTGTGTTCGCCCTTTTGCACATGGGAGCCGGATCAGCTATTTTTAAAGAAATTCCAAAACATTCTGAACTTGTGTAGTTGTACACGCATTAATTGGATGTAGGGCCTATTTCATTTTGATTATTACTTTGTTACCTCAAAATATTATTTTGTTCCCTAAATCATTTCGTTCGAATTAATTTAGCTATTTCCTTCACCTGTCCCTTAGGGGCTCTGTACGCCTTACATGACTGTGAAACTTGCTGATGGTAATCCTGGTCATCTTGTAAACAATTACAAGGTGATATAACAGTTCTCATAATTTAAACATAGCTCTGCTTATCCTGTGTAAAACAAATAATGAGCGTTTTGATAGGCCCCTACAAGGGATGTGATATAGTGCGCTACGGTAAGAACCCATAGTATTATTTTTAATTTTATCCAAGCAGAACACAAATTCGGTTTTTTAAACATTCTGAACTTGTATTACTTTATGTCCTTTTTATTTTCAGGGTTTGCCTCTCTCACTTGCAACTCGGTGAAGCACTCGACTTTGAAAACAAGGCAAGTGTCTTTTGGGGTTGACCATCATGTGGCAGTGCAGCATGTGTTATTATAGATCAGATGCATACAAAATATTTGAAAAACACACTGTGCGTGTACATAAAAATGATCCCCACTTTATAGTCACGTGTTGTGTTCGTCAATGCAATTATTCTACAAGGAGTTGGGGAGCATTTAGAACTCATGTTTGGCGTAGACATAACAATGAAGACGAAGAATTAGAGGGCAATATTTCAGATAGCTCAAATACAGATAATAACGACTCTGAGTCTGATCTAGACATCAATGATGATGAACAAGGGATAGGTCATGAAAGAAACTTCATTGAAAGAAGGATTGGTAAATATTCTTTGTCACTCCAGGCTAGACATGGTCTGACTGATGTGGCTTTGACATCAGTTCTTGCTGAAACTTCTCTTCTTATCAAAGATATCATTTCAGCTGCTAAAAATGAGTTACTTGTTGATCCTGCTGGAAATGTTCAGGGAAATGGCAATTCCATGGATGTACTTGATAGAACATTTGAAGAGATATTTGACAATTATCAAAGCCGGCACAGACGCATGAGAATATATAAAGAAACGTTTGGTTTCATTGAACCTGTCGGTGTAACTTTTGGCCACAAAACTGTACACATCAAGGGAAAGATAAAACGTGTCAACAGAGTTAGCTACTATATTCCTTTCCTACAGAACTTACAACAGTTTTTAAATTTACCAGAGGTACAAAGGTTTGTTGCAAATCCACACCAAAGCAACAATGACATGATGTATGATATTTGCGATGGTGACGCTATCCGTAATCATAACATGTTGCAAAGAAACCCCCATGCACTTACTTTCATACTGAACTGTGATGACATAGAAATAGTAAACCCCATTGGGGTACATGTTAAGAAACATAAATTGTCAATGTTTTACTGGGTCTTGGGAAATCTTCCCCCCGAATACCGTTCCCGTCTTACTAGCATTCAGTTGCTTGCTGTTGCAAAAACGCAGGATTTGAGACTAAACAACTTGGGTTGTAAGAAGTTGTTACGAGATTTTGTAGCTGCTGTGAATTGCCTTGGAAACGGTGGTGCCCAATTGCAAATTAACGGCCGAGAACAATTAGTTGAAGGATTTCTGGCTATTTGCCATTGTGATACCCCTGCGGCACAATGGCTGGGTGGTTTCAAAGAGGGTGTGGGGTTTGCATTCAAATCATGTAGAACCTGCAACATTTCAAAGGAATACATGAAAAGAAAGCTAGATGAAGGTGAAGTCTCACTAAGAGTTGAATAAGTGCACAGGGAAAGATGCAACCTAATACAAGATCTTACCCCTGCTGCCTTTAAATACTGGAGCAAAATGTGGGGCATTAATGCTTCCAGTTGTTTGCTTGATATTACTAACTTTCCTGTCTGCTCAGCCTTGGTCCATGACCCAATGCATATATTCCTTGAAGGATTGGTTCCTTGTGAGATGAAGCTTATGCTGTATGAGTTCATTGTTGTTCAGCAGTTTTTCACACTGGAATGGCTTAATGGAAAACTTGCATATTTTCCATACACATACTTAGAGGAGGGAGCAAAAGTTGTTTCTCTTGATAGAGCTCACTTGCACGGAGAACAGCGTATTAAACAGACAGCAGCATCAATGCATACTCTTTCTGTTATTCTGCCCTTCATCATTGGACCTTGTATTCCTCAAGGAAATGTGAAGTGGTTGAACTTCCTTCGTTTGGTGAAGATCATGCTTTTGTGTCTTAGTCCATATGCAGATCAAAATACAGTGGGGCAACTGCAGCAAATGATTTACACACATCGCGTATTCCTGGAGGAATACCCACGTGCCTCTTTTACCCCTAAGATGCATTATTGCATTCACATACCATCTCAGATCTTGAAGTATGGACCGGCTCGGTTTCACTGGTGTAGCGGTTTGAGGGGAAACACGCTCACACCAAATCGAGAAAGTGGAAATTTTTTTTAAAACCTTCCGTTTAGTGTATGCATGAAGCATCAATTGCTTATGTGTCACACACAGTCAAGTAATGACAATAATTGCTTGTATGAAGGAGATACAGTGAGTGAAGGAACAGAGGTATTATTACATAACAGGTTTCCTCAGCTTGTAGATCAATTATGTGCTGAAACTGGCTCGGATGCCTTTAGAGATCCAACAACATTGGTGTACCTGACGGACAGTGTAACAATTCATGGTCATAGATTTCGCCAAGGTTGTTGTTTGAGGCTGGGCTATGATGATGATGAAATTCCACAATTTCGAAAATTGATGGAAATTCTTATCATCCACCAGGACAAATTTTTTGTTGTAGATGAGATGTGTGTTGATCATTTTGAGGAGCACGGACTGTGTTTTGTTTTGCGAAGGTCTGGCAATCTTGTTGTGGTTCCTTACCAAAACCTGAGTTCAAAATGGCCTTTGAGTTTTCACCTTTATTTGAAACAAAGTGCAGTCATCAATCAGTACTCGCATCTTTAAATTCAAGATACAAACTTAACTCACCAGCATGTACCATATAACAATTAAAAGGAAAAATTTAAGAAAATCAAGATAGATCAGAAAATTATGGTCACCATTTGCACATTTTGTCCACATAGGCCATACCAGAAGTACATGATGCCTGTTTTCAAGGTGTGGGATTGTAAGAAACAAACAAAGAGCATGGTGGTCTGTAACAGCATTGTGGAGATAATGCAGAAAGGTATTTGTTCTGTTCATTTATGTTTTTATATGGCCTAATAAAAACGTTTAAATCATATGGAGAAAAAAGGGGGATACAAAATAGGACCTATATGCACCAGAAGTTCCAATCCCATGATCAAGTATAAATGGAATCCATGAAATAAAGCATAAACTCAGAAATTATATGACTAATTATCACTATAACATGTATGTAGGTTGTTTGAGCTAATCAGCGTTCGAACCGTATATGAACAAATTAGGTGGACATTATTTTTCAGGGATGTTTTTGTGTAAATTTTTTAATAGCACCCCCATCCCACCAACGTGACACGGAGTTATGACATTGACGATATAAAAACATTCTTTCCCCAAAACCTCCAGACAGACTTTCAAATTGAAAATACCCTCCTTTATTTATTTTGACACAACTTAATTTATGTTTTTAGGTGGAGTCAAGTTGAATGTAATGGCATGTCGTGTAGTTCTAGAGGAAGATGGTACACAGATAGACGAAGACGAAGTACTCATGGCTGTACAGTCACAAACCTTGATGTTACTTGGCAGTGAGGAGAAGTGGGAGTCAACATCTGCCCCAAAGCCATTTGAGTCCAGCACCTCCAATGAGCAGATTAGTGTTTGTCCAGAAAAAACTTCATCATGCTCATCAACTGAGAAGTCTTTCAGTATCTGCCCAAGTTAGTTTCACTTTATTCATGGGGGTAATTTAGAACAAATAAAGCATACTTTTTTGATTGCACAAGAAGGTTAAGACTGATCGAACTCAAAAGTGCCTAAAACATAATCTTAAAGCATAGGCTCAACATAAAAACAAAAAATGCAAAGTGACACTATCGTGAAAAAACTATAGGGGGCGACACCCCCCCCCCCCTCCTTTTGGTGTTAACTCTTTATATTACAAAAGTTGGTCTTTAGATTTTTATTCAGAACTGAATTTGACTGATACTTGTTTTGTTTATATCTTCCTCATCAGCTTATAGATCCTCAGGTGATGTTGAACTTCCCCGTTTTAGTGCCTTTTTGAGTGACAAACTTGCAGCTGGCCAAGCAAAAGCAGTATGGAGTAAGCTGATTGATGAGAGTGCACATTTCTTCAAGACAAAATACCCGGATCTGGGTTCAGCAGAGAACTACAAGTCCATCGGTCAGAAGATGTTCACTTCATACCCTTCTATAAAACATGAAGGCAGTGAACCTTGGGTAAGTCACTATAATAATGTCATCTTTATTTGCACAAATTCATGGAACAATAACAAAAATACTGAGAAAAATTACATAATTACACTAAGGGGTCGTTCAGACACAACTAAATTTGGTTTGAACTCATTTGGGTTTAACTTTCTGTATCTGAAGGCTCTTAACCCGAATGAGTTAAAATGGTGTGTGGACAGAATAAAGTTAACCACATTCGGTTTTAAGTCCTCCCTGCGTGTTATGTATCATGCCATAAATTGTGAAAGTGCACGTCATTTGACACATTTATTTGTCTACACCATGTTTAGCAGATGTTTTTCTGTTGGGTCACAGTACTGTTTGACCTCTTAAAACCAAAGAAAAACCATATACTGGGTTGAATGCAGCTCGGATTGGTAGACTGGTTCAGGTCTAAGTTGTAAAAAAATTACTTTATACAGTGTATATAATACGTCATTAAACGGCAATTCACAATACAGTGACCCGCCAATAGTTTGGTAGGATTCCACATGCTGCAGAGAGAATGGTTTTGGGGTATTTTTGTTTTCGTTATGACAGTTCCTTTTTCCCCTTTTAACTCCACCAATGGCCCTCTACTCTTTATTTTTAACAGTCGTACTTTAACAGATGCCTCAGCCAAAAGATCCGCCACCTCAGATGGTCGCTGAAGCGGAAGAGCAATGACCATTGCAGTGCTGGAGAAAAACAGACAAAGCGATGTGCATTTGTCAAGGTATCTTCAGAGTCAGTTGATTTGCCAAGAGAAGAATCATCGAGTGATGAGGATTTGGAAAAACACATCCAGACCATACAACAAGAAATGGAAAAGGAACGCCCAAACTCTGCCCACATCCGTCTTCTTTTGAAGGAGAGTTTTCTTAATAGGAGAAGATGGATGACCACCATTAAAAGTGGACAACTGCAGCCAATTGTTACGAAGTATCCTTGCTTTGAATTGGGAGAATTTGTAAGTGGAAGTTTAATGTTTTTATTACTTTAACAGAGATGCCACTTTTTAGGATTTGTCTGGATTTACATGTAAGGGTTTTTTCCAACAAAAAAAGGAGGAATTATTTTTTATACAAATGTATGATTTCCCCTTAAATCAGTCGTTTTATAGAACCAGCTGTTTTTATAGCAAGGTGACATTTATTCTATACATGGAATACATGTAGTTGAAGAGCCATCAAAAAAGCCTAGAAAAGGCTAATATCCAAGAGCTTGCTATTTGTCATAAAATAAAGTTTGTTTTTTCAAGCAAACCCTGTGGCACCTCTGCTATAGTAACATGTACATTTGTAGAGTGAACAAAGAAAACTGACACAAACAGGATTTGAACATGCAACCTCTTCTCTTGTCAAATTTTTCATTGTTTGATAAAAAAAAAGTAAATTTCCTTGTCAGTGTCCCTTGTGATTATTTTATTTGATGACTGCAGTATGCTGACAATTCTAAAAATGCATTCCAGAAAGAAAACAATATTATTGTATGAGAAAAATTATAGCCGAAGCCTGCTTAATGAGCTATGTGTTTGGCTAGCCATCTGCCACTTTCATCCAGAATGTTTGAATACACACATATACCCCCACCCCAAGAAAAGCACTGAATTAGTTTCCTGTGGTATTTAAACCATATATAATATAGGCCTATAATACTTAAGCCATGTTGTTCTTTTAAAATTACTGTAAAGGTTCTTGCCGAGTTCTGCATGATAATTCAAACTCCTTTTGAACAACTTCTGGAAAGAGCAAAGAAAGTAATGGCAACAATCGAGAAGATGACTGAATGCCGAAAGGTACAGACCAAGTTTAAATTGTGTTCATTCGGAAGGAATTTGTGGTTCTTTTTGACAATAAGTACTTTTTCATTGACCATTGCATTTGGGATTTTTAAAACAAAATTTCAAAAAGTGGTCATATGCATGTACATGATGCACGAGCAAGCAGAACTCAGATGTTAAAACACTCGAAAAATAATGAATTCCCCATTAATAAATGATTGAAATGTTGCACTATACACACACATGTGTTGAATGTTTTGTGGACACTTGTGAATTATTTAGGGACCAGTTACCGAAGGCTGATACTGTATATAATCTAGTATCGAGCGTTAATTAGCCGAGTTACTTTAATGTGACTCTAGTCTAAACTAAAGAGTTATCTTTTCCCCGATCTGCTTTTTTTCTGTTTGTTTACAGACTTCCATTTCACTCACTGTATCTCCTTTGTTTATAATTTACCAGGGATCTCTGCAGATGATCGATGCTATTTTATACGTTGAACAGAGTACCAAGTTTGACCGTGGCAGGGGCACTAAGACCAGGAGTGTTTTAACTGTTCATGAGGTATTTACTTTTTGTATGAACCTGAATTAAGGGCCCATGCACTTTTCAGTTTTTCTTGGGGAACTTCAGGGAGAACATCTCTAGTCTCCAGTTCGGGATCAAGACCTCGGTTGGAGAGGGGGGCTAATGGTCCTCCACTGTAGTTATATGCCACTCAGTGTGTATAGACCTTGATTGTGCCGAGTACAGGGCCAAGTCTGGGCTGAAGTCAGTGCTCTAGTCAATTCAGGACCTGAGCCCACCTTCCAGTTTTAGACCCAAGCGAACTTCAAATCAATTTTTTTTGCTAGTGTTATTAGGCCAGACTTTGCTTCAAATACGAATAAGGTTTATATCTTGAGTCTTATTCCGCACCACTGTTTGGCTAATTATAGGAACAAAAATCAATTTTCTCAAATAAGAATGAACCAAATCTTTATGACTCAAATAGAAAAAAGATTTCTTCACATATTTATGATTGGACATGTCATTAAATAATTCATTTATACATTACTATATAGGATGCTGCTGATGCTGACAGACCTACGATGACAAAACCTCTAGAATCACCTCAACTGGTAATCTTTCTCCACGATGAAGAAATCCAGCAAGTCGTTGTGTGTGGGGACGACATCAAGGTTGTCTTCAACCCCACCAGTGCAACTGATGCCCTCCTCTTATTGATTGGGGCATACTATGCATTCGACTTAGAATACCCCAAGATATACTCCCAAGTGTTTTTTTTTTTTCAACAATACATCATTGGAGAAAAATACACGGGTGTAACTTCCAGCAAGTTCCACCAATTCGCAACAAAATATGTCGCTTTGAAGTGACTTTCGAACAAATCATCAAGTCGACCCCCGTAAAAACGGAATATGTCAAAACTGAGTTGTTTAAAAAGTTACAATTTGTTTGACTTATTTTAACGCTTGGTCCACAGAAGGGTATTTTGTGCACTATTTTAAATAAAATTCGAAAAGTTACATGAGAATGACAGTTTATACACCAAATTAAATTTGCGTCATTTAGTAGTATTGTTGGAACAAGTTTAAGGTATAATACATCATTGGTTTAGGAAAAATAATAATTCATTCAAATCATCTAGTTTTAAAATACACATAAAATCAACCTGTGAAAATTTCATCAAAATCGGTGGTCACGAATGACGGTTTTTGTATTTTTTTTATCATGTTCATAATGCGTTAATTTCGATTTTGTTTTTAGATTCTCAGCACTAGATTGTTCTAGCATCAGTTTTATAATCAGTGTTTCAGGTTGAAACAATTTTCTTTTTGATCCTTACCAATCCTGTAAAGTACCTTTTAAAAAGCAACAATCTGTCCCTCATTAAGTTAAAGACATGAGTTTTCACAAAAAGCGTGGTTAGTTCTTTGTTTGCATTTATTTGAGATTATTTTTAAATTAATTTTAAATTTTAAATAGTTGTCACAGATCTAGACCCTTAAAGGTAAACATTTCAAGACAAGATTGGATGTAATATAAGAACATCAAACAGCAGTACTCGCAGCAATCATTCCTTTGCTTTACCTTCAAATTTTACAGGGTTTAATTATTTTCTTTGAAATTCGACTCAATTAGTGTCAAGTTTCATTTGTAAAAAGTACTGATGTTTAGCAATTAAACACATTGTGTAAAAGTAAACATTTCAAAGTAATAATAAACTGAGTCACATGTTTAAAATCTGTCACAGGCAATAAACGTGTCACATGTTTAACATAAAAACGGTTTGACGTGTTTTTTTTGTAAATGTGTGTTTACTTTTTAAACACTGTAAGTATTTATAATTTACACACTCCTGGTGTATATTATTTAAACACCAATCTGTTTATGTTATGGAAATAAATACCCAGTATGTTTTTAGGTTAAACATGTTAATGGCATAAACTGCGTCACATGTTTAAAAACTGTCACAGATAGGTGTTTATTCATGTGTTCAAAACTTAAACACTTGATTTTACAGTGTAGTTAGACCTTAACTTGTAGATGAAACCTAGTGACGTCATGATGATCAGGAAACCGCAACAGTGACGTCATGATGACGTCAAGTCCACATACGTAATGACCCACATTCAGTGTATGTTCGCCATTTTGTGCGTTAGAAATTCTAACTATAGAGGGCGCTATACAACTTTAGTGGTCTTTACACAATCGGTGCGTAAGACGTCAAGCCAACATACTGTACATAATGACCCACATTCAGTGTCCACGATTGTGCGTTAGAAATTCTAACTATAGAGGGCGCTATACAACTTTAGTGGTCTTTACACAATCGGTGCAAAAGAAATTAATTCGTCTTATCCTATCAATGCCAAGTTTAGCGTGAAGTTTCCCGTTACGCTAATCGGATTGCTTAATAGTGGACATGGAATGTAAGAGGGGGTTTCACCGAGAGATGTCCACCTGGGCACCTGCTTTACTGATTTGTGTGCCTTTTAATAATTATTTTATTTGAGTTTGTTGAATTTCAAAACTTTTAGTGGTCACTTGGTGGCGCTGATCATCACATATATTTATAAACTTATAACGCGTTTGTGGAGCATATCGCTGTAAAAGGTAACGAAAATTCATTCCACTTTTCTACTGATTCAAAGTTTTCACAAGCACATCGAAGTCATCTGCAGACACCTGATTGGTGCTTCTTACTATGGTGTAAGTAAAAAGGTGAAATCAGCGAGAAATTACTTTACAAAATTGGTCAAAGTTGATGATTTTTGTAAACAAGCTTACGTACATGTGTACACGACGGTATACCCTTCCGATGGTACCCTTCACACTTACACTGTCAACTCGGCGTTTGTTGACAAAATGGCATGTTGATTTGGAGGAATTTGATATGGGGCTAGTTAGGTTTTGGTGAGTTTACTTCGTAGTTTGTACAAATGTAGGCTTACTAGTAGGCAGTACCACACATACACATAGTGAATGATGTACTTCAATATTATTATTAATAATTAAGGAAGAAAGTCAGATTCTTATGACTGTTAGTGACTGACCTTGTGTATAGTAATATTAATTTAAAAAACAAATATTAATCTAATCCCTTGCAAAGACGTCCATGATGCTATTGGTGTGCAACTTTCATCATTACATTAATTATTTGTGTAAATTTAAGAAGCTAAAAGTTATTGAAAATATTTTCCTCATTAACGTTAGTCGTTAGGCATGGTATGCATTATATTGGAAGGGTGTGTAGGGACCTACCAATACAATAAGACATACCTGATGGCTGCATTGCAGTTTACTTTATAGTGGCACTTAATTTTCTCACTAAAGTAGCCCAGAAACAAATATCAGCACCTTTATTGAGATAATGAAACAATCACATCATGGAGGAAGGATTTTGTCAAGAATAATTGTGTGCAATTTTGAAAACAACCAATGCCCTTTTCAATTTCAATGGTCCAGCTACTCCAAAATTATACACTTTTTTCCCCATTTTATTTACATAAATTAGAACTTCTCTATAATTTTCAAATACTTTATTCTTGGTCCATGTACTTATAAAACCATCCTATTATTTTTACAGCATGTTCACTGTGACATATTATTTTCATCATTCACATGAATTAGAACTTCTCTGAAATTTCAAATACTTTATTTTTGGTCCATGTACTTATAAAACCTCTGAAATTTCAAATACTTTATTCTTGGTCCATGTACTTATAAAACTTTCCTATTATTTTTTACAGGATGTTCACTGTGACGTATTATCTTCCTCATTCACATAAATTAGAACTTCTCTGAAATTTCATATACTTTATTCTTGGTCCATGTACTTATAAATCTCCAACACTTCGAATTAATGACGTAACCATTTTAACTTCAACCGAACACCTTGTTTTTGTTGTGACAAAAACTTATATCTAGTTTCTTATTTTGTTTGTTTGTTGGGGTGTTAGGGGTGTTTGTTGGGGATAACATAAGAGTTTATATCATTTATTTGTTTGCTAAACATGATAAAGTAAAGCATAGTGGTTTTATATTTGTTTACTGCAGCTGATGTGGAGGAAGACACAAGTGATGACAGTTCAGATGATGTTCCCCTCAGTGCCAGTTTGTCTAATACTGCAAATAGTAAGTAACTCTTTACTGCACTGTTGTAAAGTAATTCAATATTTTTTGGAACTTACCTGAAATTGTGATATTTCAGCTATTGTATAATTATTTCTGTTTATTTCTTGCCTCTTCTGTTTTGTCTCATTTTGTTTTCTTGTTGGGGTTTGGAGTGTAGGGGTGTCCGTTTGATTGTTTGGTGGGCTGTTGGAGTGTTTTTTTGTGGAATGTCTGTTTGTTTGTTTGTTTGGGTTATAAAAAGAGTTATCTCATTTATTGTTTGCTAAATATGATAAAGTAAAGCATAGTGATTTTATATTTGTTTACTGCAGCTGCTGTGCAGGAAGACACAAGTGATGACAGTTCAGATGATGTTCCCCTCAGTGCCAGTTTGTCTAATACTGCAAATAGTAAGTAACTCTTTACTGTATGTGGTGTTACTAAAATCACGTTGTTCGGCATTTTACCTATTTTACTATTTCAGCTACACTGTATATTTCTGTCCATTCATTTTCTTGTTTTCTTCTCATTGTGTTTGTTGATTTGTTTGTTTGTTGGGGATAACAGAATAATTTATATCATTTATTTGTTTGCCCCCAAAAAGATGAGTGAAGCATAGTGGTTTTATATTTGTTTACTGCAGCTGCTGTGGAGGAAGACACAAGTGATGACAGTTCAGATGATGTTCCCCTCAGTGCCAGTTTGTCTAATACTGCAAATAGTAAGTAACTCTTTACTGTGCTGTTGAAAAGTAATTCAATATTTTTAGCAACTTACCTGAAATTGTGATAATTCAGCTATTGTATAATTATTTCTGATATTTCTTTTCTCTTCTTTTTTTGTCTCATTTTGTTTGCTTGTTGGGGTTTTGAGTGTAGGGGTGTCCTTTTTGGGGGGGGGGGGCTGTTGGGGTGTTGTTTTTGTGGAATGTTTGTTTGTTTGGGTTATAAAAAGAGTTATCTCATTTATTTGTTTGCTAAAAAGATGAAGTAAAGCATACTAATTATATATATATACATTTGGTTACAGCAACTGCAGCTGCTGTGGAGGAAGACACAAGTGATGACAGTTCAGATGATGTTCCCCTCAGTGCTGCGTTTTCCAGTACTACGAATTGTAAGTTTAACTTTTTTGTGCGGTGTTTTCCATGTACAAATGATATCTAGGATTGCTGATGCAAACATCTAGGCCACATTAAAAAGTGTGAAATACCCCAAAATGCACTAAATGGCCACATAAGAGAAACCTGCAGAGTTGAAAGGGGAGTGGGTGTATCTGGATTTACGACACCCATTCTAAATACTATTTTTGTCTTTTTTTCCCCACCAAAGTACAGTAATTCTTCAAATAATGAACGTAAAGGTAATGTCTTTCAGCTTCTGTTTCTCAAATATTGGATGGTTTTCCCGACGTGTAACAGCGGGTGGACTTGCTGATACTTTTCCCCATGAAGCAAATGATTATAAAAAACACAATATCAAGTGATGTCCTTTGCCTTGCAATGTCTCAGTGCCTTCCAACTTTGTTAAATTAACTCAAAATGCCCTTTTGCTGTATTTTTCTGTTCAGGTAAACTGCCAAGTGAGCATGCATATGCACCAACAAAACAGTAACAATTAACGAGTTTAGATATGTGACTTTGCTCACTATAGTAAGGAAACAGCGAAACAAACTAAGGTGTTATCGTTTTTTAGTTTCTAGGAGCGTACAGTTTCTATTTCAGCATTTCTTATTGGGGGCACTATCAATTTCAATAGGTAAAACATACCAACCTTTTTCAGCTTTAGGTGTAGTAGGAATTGACAAAATTTGGTTTTCAAAAACATGAAGCCGTTGCCTTTAAAGTCTAATTTAAAATGTGTCATTTATTTATCATGTGTGTTTTATTGTCTTCATAAATAACTGATTTGTGATTTCTATGAAGAAACAATGTGGATCGTGTAAATTTTTGTGTTATAATTACTTATGGATGTTTGTTTTTTTGTCATTGCAGGAATTCTTCATCATTCTGTTTTAGCTCAAACACCACCTGATCGGCATGAGGGGATTCTCCAGGTCTGCTCAGTTTTTGAATGTCAAGATGAAATATTTGCAGCATGTTCGAAATGTCAATGTCTTCTTTGTTTTGAACATTTTGTTAGAACAAGTCCATGTGAATGCCATAATGCCTATTTTGCTCTGCACTCAAATCCAGGGGTTAGTGCTTATGTTGAATGTTCTGATGAATTAGATGCAACCCATGAAGGAATAGAAAGTACAGAAAGTTATGACCCAATAATTGACAATTTATTGTTGACACCTAATAGGTACATAGATGTTGCAAACAATGATGATGTGAATGACTTCAGTTCATTGGGTCGTATGTATAAAAACTAGCATTTGCTTTTACTACCAATTTTTAAGTATTTACTCGCATCTGTATGAATAAAAATGAAGCAAATGCTTTTACTGGAAGCATTTGCTAAACACTGAAAGTATTTACTTTTACTTTTGTAGTTTTTGCTAGACTATTAGCATTTGCTTCGTTTGGTATGAATAAAACGGAGTAAATGCTTCAGATTTGGAGTATTTACTAGTCAATTTTCAAGGCTGGGTCGAGGCAACCCTGAAAAGGATGAACCAAAAACTAGTTTACAAAATGGCAGCGTTTATGAATGTCGTTCGGCAGGAAAAGGTTTATGCTCAGAGAAGGGAGTGTCGGAAGTCAAAATACAAGCAGCTGTACCGGTTTGAGGAACCAAATGTAACATGGATGGCCGACCATTTCTTGGAACATTCTGGGGAACGAAGAGGGGGAGCACTGACTGCAAAGCAGCAACTTGAGGTTCTACTAAGGTATGTTGGTGACCCAGGTTTTCAAGTTGGCGTCGGAGAAGATGCTGGGATTCATCAGAGCACCGTGTCCACTACGATTACGCTTGTTCTCAAACAAATGATGAGAAACGCAGAGCTGTGGATCAAGTTCCCCAAAACTGCAGCTGACATACAATCTGCACAGGAAATGTGGCAGGCAAGGGGGCCATTTCAGATTCCATTTGTCATT
>CM055816.1:69745638-69779680 GCA_029582265.1 Zoroaster sp. YZ-2022
TTGTATCGTTTTACAAGTTTCACAAAAAGATTTTGCTTGCAATTTGCAGGTGCAGATAAGTTGTCTTCATCGTGCAGATTTTCAGGGTCAGAATCACTATTGCTATACATATCAGCCATGATGAGATTTCATTAAACCACCCCTGCTTACGGTTTGCTCTGTTTGGGTCTCTTCGTACACACAATGGAGTCCCTATTGTTGTAAACTATTCGGCTATGCATTCAACCACAAGTGTGAAGCATTTACTACGATTTCAATTAGCAAATGCTGAACAGTAAAACCTAATTTTTATTCATACGAATTCAAGCATTTGCTTTTCCTTAATGCTTTTACTCCAAAGTAAATGCTTTTACTGTTTGCTTAAACTTCCTAGCATTTACTAGTTTTTATCCATACGACCCATTGTCTTGATTTTGTCCAGAGCCAGAAGACTTTGAAGTGGAGGGAGGGCCACACATTGAAATACAGTTTACTCCAAACAAAACTGACCTCCCATCCACCCAGGCAAGAAACAAAACTGTCAATCTAAAAAGAAATAAAGGTGAGAGTTACAGTACTGAGAAAACCAACAATTTCATTGCAGCGAGAAAGTCAAGTTACAAACCAACATGCAGTTCGTTATATTGCCTTGCCAAAAAACTTCAATGTTGTACATTTTCTGAAGATGATCGGTTGGCCATAAGAGATGCATACTTCTCAATTGAGAACTTAAAAATGCAGAGAGAATGGATATTAAGGCATATCAAAGTAGAAACTCCTAAAAACAGTACTCGAAAAAAAAGGCTAACACGGTTTTACCTGCCTGAAGGGAGCCATAACTTGCTGAGGCCTGTGTGTAAACTAATGTTTTTGAACACCGTTGGAATTTCGGACCGCCAGGTGCGAACGGTAATAAAAAACTTGGACCATGTAACACTCTTGTTGGAGACCATGTAACACTCTTGTTGGTAGACAAACCAAAATGAAAGATAGATCTCTATTAGAGATGAGGTTTGTAAACACATCAAGAGATTTCCCAAGACGGAATCGCATTACTGTCGCGCCAGTACAAAGTATCAATTCTTGTCATCAGACTTGAATGTAAATAAGATGTACAACATGTATTTGGCAGAGAAACCAAAACTTAAAGCTTCAAAAGGTTTCTATGCAAGTGTGTTGCAAGATTTAAAGCTTAAGTTTCACAAGCCTAAAAAGGACCTATGTGGACTTTGTGAATCATATCGAAATGGAAATGATCAAAAACAAAATGAGCTCAGTGTGATGTATGAGAAACACATCCAAGAAAAGGATGCAGTCAGAGAAATAAAAAATGAAAAGAAACGCCAGGCAATTTCTGAACCACAGAAATATCAAGCATCTGTCTTTGACTTGCAGCAGGTAATTTACTTGCCAAGAAGTAACAGAGGAGCTCTTTTCTACAAAAGAAGGCTTGCTTGTTTCAATTTCACCATTTTTGAACTAAATGACAAGTCAGGATATTGTTACATACATCATGAAGGGGTTGCAAAACGTGGCTCAAATGAGATTGCATCACATATCTATCAATATCTCTTGACCCTTGACGACCACGGAAAAGAAGAAATATCGCTTTTTAGCGATGGATGTATGGGTCAAAACAAGAACTCTGTGTTGCCAGCCATGCTGTCTTACTTCATTAATAATTCTTCCTCTGTTAACAAAATTACCATGTATTTTTTTTAGACCAGTCACGGACAGAGCGAAGGTGACTCTGTTCATAGTACGGTTGAGAGATGTCTCAAAAGTGCAGGTGATTTATTTGTTCCCGGTCAACTTTCAACATTTGTTCAAATTGCAAGAATTATGTTCAAAATTCATTTTTGTTTGTGGAATCTCTACAATATGGTATGAAGGATAATGTAAGCTTTATACATTATCAGATTAATTTTATTTTAAATGTCTATTTTCGTTGTTAACGGAGAAGTCTCTGTCATTTTGAGAATTCTTCCAAATAATACCTTCATCTTTCAGAAACGTGTTTTTAGAAAATGTTCCCAAACTCAATGTTGTTAATAATTAATATCAACGCCTTTCTGTTTTATCGCTTTTAAGAGTTAATTGATTGTAAAACATTGACTTTTGACTGTTTTATTGGTCAAGCCCTTCAATGATGGTTTCAAAATGCTGTAGTATAGTTACGTCCATTTTTTTAAAAAAAGGGCTCGATTTAGTCTGGCGTGTAAACACTATTCAAAAGTGCTGCAGGTTAGTCAATCTTGGCTTCGGTAATCCGACGGGCTAGTTAAACACAACAACCTACCTGTATGAAAGTCTAACAGGCTAGTTAAAAGTTATGCGAGATATAGTCAACGTAAAAAAAAAAAAAAAAAGAAAGAACAATCTAAAGCACTCATATTATTATGTTAAAAATTTCTATGCTATGGTATTTAGAAGCACCATTGAAGAAAATAATGTAGAATAATACAACATAATTTTTTAATGGATGGTACAAGTTTGAAATTTGGTGCTAAAGAAGAACCCATTTAAAAGATGCAAACTGAAAATTATAATTATTTTTGAAATGCGGGACAGTTTATGGGTTCTTTTTTTCATTAATGGTATTATAAAGGTTCGGACAAAAATCAACTACACTGATTTACTGATTCACTTTAAATTGCCATATTGATCCAAGATGAATTGAAGCCTTATCGTGTTTAAATAATCTTTAATAGCACCCATGATCTCAGAAATCTGCTAGGTTAATGTAATATTAATACCAATAAGGACAAGAAAACATGTAAAACTAAAATATTGTTTTCTCTCACTTGTTTTTGTAAAATGAATTTTTGTGGATGATTTTTTAATGGGAGACTATTATACAGATACAGACAAAATCTTAAATATTTAAAAAAGTCCCACTACAATCTGCCACTTTAATGCTAATGAATTGTTTTTCTCCAAATTATTTCTATTGAATTATTGAATTTTTTTAAACATTAAATTATTGTGTTTTCTTCTCAAGGAATTGAAAGTTAATGTATTAAATAAAACTTCCGCTTTAAAATTCGTGTGTTAAATTTTTAGCCCGTCTCTTTCTAATGAGTTGCTAAACGAACCAGACTTTGTATTAGGCTACTTCTTTATGACATTTATAACTATAAAATTATCATCAACCCCCTCCAGCCCACCCCAACTCCCAACTCACTCCAACCACCCAACTCCCACCCCCACTAAAACCAAATAAACGACAAACATCCAGGGTGAGTTTGCAGTTGTTCGCCGCATTTAGTGTATTTGAATTCATATAATAATATTTTGACCTCTGTTACTTATAATTCCCAGTCTCGCTTTTAGGATCTTAATACTATTCCAGCCACCCCACCCCCTCCCCCCCTTTCCCGGAGAAAGAATTATGTCCCGTGTCGTCCCGATCCCTTTCTCCATGCAGTCTAACGCTACGCTGCATTAACCGAATGTAGTGCGCGTGCGCACAACAGATAGGTCACCCGACACACAGAACATCAATGCAACTCCGCGTTCCACGAAGTGACCTATCGCGATAGGTCGCTCGTTGCGCGTAAAGAAAATAAAGATTGTAATTTCACGAAGTGACGTTTAACTTTGACCATTAATTATTAGTATTTACAAAAGCCATTTTATAATTAAAATGACACAGTTTAATTCTACAACAATCCCTCTAACCGTTGTAGTAATATCAATTCCATTTGATAAGTATTTCTATTAGAAACCATGGGTTAAAAAATGGCTTAAGTTCAAACGTCTTTTTCTCGAAACGACCAAAACTGCGATAGGTCACTTCGTGGTACGCGCGACGATATCTTATCATTGAATTCCGGTTTTCACCTATACCTTATCATTGAATTCCACATTTCTTTTAAAGAAATATGTATTTCTGATATTTTTTTTCGTTGTATTCTGTGTTTCCATGATAAAAAACACCTTGTATTGCAGTAACGTGAAGGCAATTCAAGCTTCCGTATTTGTGCGCCAAAAGATTACAGGTTAAAAATATCTGAGGGGAGGATCGGACAGGTAAGTGAAAATGATATTTGATGTTTCGTGGTTCGCGGTCATACATGGCTCCACAGTCCTTCATTACTCTTTCTTTACCATTCATAAATAATAACTTATACAAAATATTTGCGAAGAAGACATTAAAAATATGCATGCTGCTTGAGCCTTGGATTTATTTCACAAAAATCACATAGTAAAGATTTGACTTTAAATTCAAACCCCGGTGCCCCAATTTTGTTTTGGTTATGGAAAGTTCAGGAACCGAGTCTAGTTGCTTATCAAGTGTTAGACTTAAATTATTTAAGAAACAACATTTTCCGCCCTGAAAATGATGCCTCATATTCTGGACGTCATGTGTAGCCTGGGCTATGTGCTACCATGTGTTGATATTTAACTGTTTAATTTAAAATTTTATTTTACACAGAGAACATTCTAAAGCAGGATCAAAAATCAAAAGGGGATACCCATGCCCTTATCCAGGTTGCTACCCAAGAGGCTTAAAAAGAATGGATGTACATCTTGAATCGCAACATGGTTTAAAAGTACAGTCATGTGACAATTTGTTTTTAAACCAGATAGCAAAACACCCAGTATGACTGTTAAAACAGTTTGTAAAGTTGATATTTTGGGTGTAATGAAAGGGTAGTAATACCTCAAAAACACTGATGACTGACTTTGCTTGACTGTCCACATTTGCATTAATTTCTTGAAATGTGATTCATACATATTTCAATTCATTAAAATTTACAGCGCAAAGGACCTCAGTACACATCACTTCTAAAGAAAATAAATTTCGGGAGAGGTTCTCCTTTTAAAAGGTCTAATAAGTCTTCAAAGCAGCCTGCCGATGATAACTCCAGATACATGAAACCTTCAAAGGGTAAATTTACATTCTTTCAGAATTGTAAAATTAATTTATTCAGATTTTTTTCAACATTCTTAGTTGTGAATTTTGTTTGATAGAACCAGAACATTGATTTTCCTAACAAGTGTGTTTTTTCATCATTACTTATTTTGTCATGAAAACTATATGGTTATTTTATACATTGTGACTGGTATTATCAGCTGGTTCATTATTTGTATTGCAACACAATGTACTCTTGATTTTTGGCAGATTCTTGTTCAATGATTTGCGTACTAAAACCACTCTGGCCCATACACAAATCTTTAAACAAAGTCAAACATCTATTCATTGCAACATGTATAAAAGGGATGGTTCATCATTGGTTTTTGGATGAGTACATTTATTCCAATCCTTTAATTTTCAAGAGACATATACCAGTGAACACTTCATCACATAGGTGCTCACGTTTTTGGAGAAAAAAAGAAGTTAATAACAGTTATATGTTTTGTTATGTTTTTGTAAACACCAAGCTTATATTATAATACAATTTTCAAAAATATGACAGTATTACAGACAAAACTTTTTCAGGGCTATTGGTGCCAGTACCATCTTCATACTTTAAAAAGTAAGCTTTATATAATCAACAATACCCAACTCTGTCTTTAATTTGTACATTTAAAGATGCATCGCCTATGCTTTCGAAAAGGGGAATTTTTTTTAGAATTTTCTGAACATGTTTTTGAAAAATGATATCGTTTCAAAACGAAAAACATAAATTGTAAATAAAAGTGGAAACTCATTCACAACAATTAGTTGCAACGCGTTGTATACGCAGACAAGCACTGAACAAAGAGGCTGACACTGCAGTCGAGTGCGCGCATGCCACGCGCCATGTGCACAATACTTACAACATGCAAATTATTTCTAGGGACCGGTCGACAAAAACGCATTTGTATTTTTTAATTACCCACCAATAATCATTGATGGATTTTTTTCGTTCAATGTCTCGAATGAAATTTTGTAACTTTCTTGACTCCAGAAAAATAGCAATTGAATTTTTTACCGACGATGCATCTTTAAGCTTTGTTTGTTTCCATTACAGAAGATGTTTTATCCGCCTTCGGAGAGTACATAATTATACGCCTCGCATGGCTGTAACGAAAGTGCACGGAGAACTGCTAAAGGGACTGTCAGGAACTTGCATCTCCTCAGCAACCATATGCAAGTTGAAATTCCTCAGCATATATCACCACAAATGCCCCAAAAGTAAAAAAATGAGTTATGATAATTTTACAATGCAACTGTAACCAAGAATTTGTGGCCTTTGTAAGATTGTCTGTTAGCTTGGCTACTGTATTCCTCTTCAATACAAGTTGGTTTTTGATAAGCAATTCTATATCATTTTCTGGATGGCTGCATTAGCATGATGAGTTGGTAAACAATTCCAAAGTAATGAAGGAATTGCCAAAAACAGGTTCAAAATATTTATTACAAACAAGTGAAAATTTTAACAACTGGAGCGTTAAAGAAAATCTAATGAGTTCGTCATCTAAGAGTGGGGCTGCATAGAAAAAATATTCACAATTGTTCATTTTGTGATAAAACACTAAGATTAATAAGAATACTTCAGTCATTTTTGTGCAATTTGTAATGGGGAAATAAACAATGGGCCTGCATAGGACCAAAATCAGCAATACCCCAATATCCAGATTTGTTCAAAATATATTTTTTTACCTGTGTGGCAGGTTTGGTGGTTTTATCATAAAATGCACAATAGGTTTGTTATGCCGCCCCACTATAATGAATTCACCTGAACAAAATTGGAATGCATTTTATAGAAATTGTTACACGTTCGTGTACATAGCACTAGTGCACAACCTTATATTACATGGATGTGAGGTGGCAGTATTTAAACAAAAATAAAAAAATAAAAACATCAGACTAAGAGATGGCACACGTAGCCTATCTTTTCACAGAGAAATTTTTAAGCATTTTCTTTTTTCTTTCGCTCTTTCTGTGACGTCTCTAAATAGCACAAACAAGCAACCAGGAACTGTTAATAAATACCTGCACAGTTTGAAAAAATTGTGCATGTTTCTCACTTTATACGATGAAAATGCCAAGTTCATGGAGGTTAGCCAAGTTGTCCTACACAAAACTATACTGCTGCTGGAAGACTTCATCAAGAGTACGAGATATCGTTTAAATGTCAGACAGGCAGAGCTGAAGTCAAAAATCAGTGGTACGTGTTTGGAAATTTTTGTCTTAATGACAAATTCGTCCTAGACCTATATAAATTTATTCTCATTATAAGTATCATCCCTTCTAATTCCACTACCACAGTGCTTCAGCATATTTTTTATCTTTTTTTTTTTTTTTTTTTTTGGGGGGGGGGGTGTGTGCAATGTTTATGTAAACTTTATGCATCTGATGAGATTTCTTGTGCATCGTGCTAACTTTAGCACAGAAATATACTAACTTTGCAAATTTTTTTGGGTTACGCAGACTACATGGTTCTATTTAAATCCAAAATACTATGTGACCATCATAACGGTGATGTCGCAAGAAAATTAGCGATGTGTAATTTATTTATACAAGGTGCACACGTATGATTCTTTTAAATGAGATGCTAAAAATGTTCACATCAACCTGTTACAAAGGCAATATGCATGTCTAATTTTTGTGGCACCCATTTCTTTGTTTCTCATAATCAGTGGAGCAGCAGTGAAAAAAAGCCTGGAGAAACTTGACCAAGAGTTGAATAATTTCATGAATGGTATGTTTCCCCATTTTGTGCAAAAATTATTCCAAGCTATTGAACATCCACTTGAGTATAAATTTATGATGCTTACTTTATATGTTTTTGCTATGTTGCATTTTTTGTGCACAATGTAAGGGTAAGATGAGGTAGCTCATATTTATTCTTTAACATACTTTTGAATCAAGCGAAGGAGCTGCTCCCTGAAAATGCAGCCACTGGTTATTAAAGCACAATTATTGTCGAGGGGTCACTTTAGTGCATGTCTATGGTCTGCAAAAATGCAGACATTTTTTGTTAATAGCAGGCAACCATGTTAGATCAATAGTTCATAGGATGGGGAATACAATTATGGTGGATGCCACCCTTGATTTTGATTTTCAAGGTCATTTTCAAGATCACAAAGGTCAAATGAGGTCAAATGTGATATTTTGGGGTTCTGTATCAATTTTGACCAGATTTAATAGATACATCCATAATTTTTTTTTTTATCAACCTGTTCATTTACTAAAGTTGTGAAATTCACAGATAAACGTTCATTTTTGTGTATGACCTTATGGTAAAATTAAACACTAAAGTGAGATTTTCTTGAAAGCGTATATTGCGCTTATATCAATGTTAATTACTATCCAAGAGAACAATTTTCTGAGATTCTGTGCCCCAAAGCAGGCTGTTAAGACCTCTGTCAATGTTAGAAACTCAAGTTTTGTAAACTTTTTCCCCAAAGTGGTTTTATTTTGCAACGATAGCAGTTTTCCTAAATGAGGGTAACGTTTAGCACTGTACTGTACATGGTACATGTATATATGAGCATGTATAAAGCATACTGAAAGCCCCAGCCCTGTAATACCCAAATAAAGTCACATAAGCAAGCACTACCTGACCAGGGTTCAATCCCAAAAAGCTGTAAAGCACGAAAAAATGCTAAGCACTATGAAATCATGCTTAGCAGAATTGGTTTACCGGCAAAAATGTCATACGGTTTTTGATGAGGGCGCTTCTGAAGAGGTAGACGTGTTTTAGACTTCGCTGTCAGACAGGCCGGAATTTTCATATTTTTCTCCTATTTGCTATGAACACTTTATATTTCAAAGTTTATCATCATTATAAATACATTTTCTAATATCTCCGGGACATTTTGAGCGGCTCAAAGTAAACCAATAATGCCACCACGACGTGAAAGAAAAATTGACCGTAGCAACACTGAGTCTAGCACTAGCAGTAGCACATGTATTGGAGCTGTATCCAAGATGGCGTCCAACGTGAAATCGCCGGTCAACGTCGCTACACGTGCACGCACCTTTTCAGATGATAGTCCTTCTGGTGTTTCCCCATGCAGTGAAATCAGCATTCTTCATGAGGATCTTCGCTCCATGGTTAGTGACATCTTGCAGAACTCAAAGATGAGGTACTCCAACTTGAGAGATACTCTCGAAGTTTTAATCTGCGCTTTGGAGGAATCCCTGAGGAGCCTTCTGAAAATCCAACATATGCACTTCAAGCAGTCAAGAAGCTCCTGACTGAAAAATTTAACCTTCCTAACATCATCATTGAGAATGCTCATCGATCTGGCCACCATAAGCCCAAAACATCCTTGGATAAACCCCGCCACATCATTGGCAAATTTATCTACCGACCGGAAAGGCAACAAATTCTGCGACAAGCAAAGGCTGCGCTTCATGACACAAACATTTTTGTTCTCCAAGATCTACCTCAAGCTGATGCTATCAAGAAGCGATCTCTTCATGATGTCATGAAACAGTCATATGACAAGGGACAGAAGGTTGCCTTCCGTAACGGTAAACTGTATATTGACGGTAAGGAGTATTATACTCCCTCCTTATAATCAGCTATTAAGGAACGTTTTATTAATCATTCGAACAATTTTATTGCGAATTTTATTGCGTCTGGCACCCCAGACGCATCAGAGAGGCCATCGAGATCGTCAAACACGACACTGTGCCACAGGATATCGGTTTCTTCATCAGCGACATTTGGCGACCTATACTACAGACTGAAGGATCTTCTATATCCAAAGTCCATAACCCACCCCAGACTGAGGGATCCCCTATATCCTAAGTCAACCACCCTCCTTCCCCTGTGCTTGTTAACAACTGATTCAGTTCAGTGAGCACACTCCTCTCCCCCAACCCCTAGGATCCTAGTCTCATAGTCTCACAGTTTCCCGCCTGCGCGCCTCAACGAACTAATCCTCCAGCATCCATTCATGGGATGATCCTCCAGCAGTCTACTTAAGCAGCAGCATTTTCCAGAGTCCGGCATTCTCCTGAGGACGATCAGAGCATACTGATCGAAAAGGTCGAGTTGTACCCCCAGTTCTTTTCAGAACTAATTACTACTCAATTGAGATTCCACATGGTGTCACCGCAATCAGTCTTACTTAATTTTATTAAAATTGTTTTGATTTATTTATTATCTACTACAAATCCTCCGGTGCTGTCTGACAGACGATAGATCTATTTAACTTTATATGAAGTGCTCTCTACCTCTATTGTTTATTTTATGTATTTGTATTTTTGTATCTTCGTTTTGTGAATTGTCCTGTATCATGTCTTTGTTGGTTCTTGTTTGTCTTGCTGGTCAGCATTATTATGGGTTTACATTGTTTAAACAATTGATCTACAGGTACTCTTAATAATGAGTTGTAATGAACATTGAAGAAGATAATGACAATGATACTCCATCTTACTTATCTAATAACACTCAATATTATTCCATAGAGCAATTTCCTAAGCCGATTGATGACAATCCTATTTCTTTATTGCACATAAATATTAGAAGTCTCCAGAAAAATATAGATAAACTTAAGATTTTTTTAAATTCATTAAATTATAAATTTTCTATTATTGCACTTTCTGAAACTTGGTTCAAATCAGTTCCCCACAGTTACTATTTTTTGCCTGGTTATGAGCTCATTGTGAATAATAGACAGGGCACCAAGGCTGGTGGTGGAGTGGCTCTCTATGTTTCAAGTGAACTGAATATTACTGTCAGGGAAGATTTAAATTTTTCAGATGACTCTCTTGAGTCACTATTTGTTGAATTGTGTATTCCTTATACTAAAAACATCATTGCAGGTGTTGTATATAAAGCACCGTCTGCTGTTCACGATGAGTTCATGACTACTTTTCAGATGATATGTTCTCATGTTGATTGTGGTAGTAAGTCCTGCTTAATTTCTGGGGATTTCAATATTAATTTACTTAATTATACCAATTCAAGCTCCCAGTCCTTTATCGATTTATTTACATCTTATTCCTTTCTCCCTCAAATTGATAAGCCCACACGTATTACCGATACTTCTGCTACACTTATTGATAATTTCTTATCAAATATTGTTCCATCATCTAATTCTGGTATTTTAATTTCCGATATTTCAGATCACTTGCCAATTTTTATGTTTATACAGTCTCCCAACTCCAGCCCTTCTCACAATCGCAATAATACTTATTCTTTTTCTCGTAATCTTTCTGGGGTGAACTTTGATAATTTCTTGAATGACTTACATACTTTTGATTGGACAAACGTTTTTAGTTGTAATAATCCTGATACTGCATACAATACATTTTTGGATAGTTTTAATTTTTTGTATGATCAAAATGTTCCGCTAGTACGTCAAAATAACAATACCAAAGCTAAACACAACTCAAGTACACCTTGGATTACACATTCCCTCCTTAGATCTATTAAGAAAAAGAATAAATTGTATCGTCAGTACTTGTCTAATCCCTCAATTTCCCATAAACGCAAGTACACAAAGTATAAAAATACCTTGACTAGTGTCCTACGTTTATCCAAGAAAAATTACTATTCTCTTCAGTTTGAAAAAGAAAAGAACAACATTCGCAATACTTGGAAGGTCATTAATTCTGTTCTGAATCAAAATCATTCTTCTCACAGTATAAACAGTATTTTTGTTAATGATAAACTAATTGATGATCCTGACCAAATTGCTAATCACTTTAATAATTACTTTATCAACATTGGTCCTAAACTTGCTGACAACATTCAACCAAAGCACTCATCTGTTAGCTTTACTGATTATATGTCTAACCCTAATTCTAACTCTTTCTTTTTTACCCCAGTTAATGAATTTGAGATTATGGATATTGTAAACAATTTACAAAACAAAAAAAGCTCTGGTCATGACTTAATTAATATTTCTATTATTAAGAAGTCGATCTCTGCTATATGTAAACCTCTTGCACATATTGTCAACGCTTCCTTTATTACCGGCATTGTTCCATCACAATTAAAAATTGCCAAAGTCATTCCAGTTTTTAAAAAGGGCGATCGTTATTGTATTAATAATTATAGACCTATCTCTATTCTTTCATGTTTTTCTAAGATTTTTGAAAAATGTGTTTATGCCCGCACCATCAAGTTTTTGGATAAGTTTGATATTTTGACTAATTCACAATTTGGTTTCCGAACTAAACATTCAACTATTCATGCACTTCTTGATTTTATTGATAAAGTTTCTAATGCAATCGATAAGTCCAGACATACTCTGGGGATATTCCTCGACCTTTCAAAAGCTTTTGATACGATAGACCATCAAATATTATTGTATAAACTTTCTTACTATGGTATTCGAGGAATTTCCCTTGAGTGGTTTAGGAGTTATCTTTCAGATAGATCACAATATGTATCCATCAATGGCATAAATTCAGATTCTGACATCCTTACATATGGCATACCACAAGGATCAATTCTAGTGCCGTTGCTCTTTATTTTATACATTAATGATTTTACTAATTCATCTAGTGTGCTCTCATTTACATTGTTTGCTGATGACTCAAGTTTGTTCTTTTCTCATAGCAACCTTAATTATCTTGTACAGACTATTAATAATGAGCTTAAACTTATTGCTAACTGGTTTACGGTCAATAAATTGTCCCTTAATATTGCCAAAACTAACTATATGTTATTCAGCAACTCGGCCAGTGACGTTCCATGTGATGTTAAGATTAATGACTCAATCATAACTAAAACTGATTGTTGTAAGTTTTTGGGAATTTTTGTTGACCGTGGACTCAAATGGAATAGTCATATTGATTACATTTGTAAAATTATTGCTAGAAATATTGGTGTAATCAACAGGATCAAACATTTTCTCCCTGGACTGGTACTTAATTCCCTTTATAATACTTTGATTGTTTCTTACCTCAACTATGGGATACTTGTATGGGGAGCTAGTTCTGCTGCTAATCTTAATAGACTCCTCCTCTTACAAAAACGGGCCCTTCGTGTTATTAATTTTGCAGAATTTAATGCACATACAGATCCCCTTTTTTTTTAAACATAGGACCTTAAAAATCAAGGATATCTATCGCCTTCAGCTTGGGTCCCTCATGTATCAGCTTACCCGTGCAAAGTTACCTGCGTCTATAAAATGTTTGTTTTCTCTTAATTCTGAAATACATTCACATTTCACCCGCCAAGTTTCTAATTTTCACATTCCCTATACCCGCACTGCTCTAGCTCATAAAACAATTAAATTTGAGGGACCAATGCTTTGGAATACGCTTAATGAGCAACTTAAAGGTTCCAAAAATATCTGTATATTTAAACGTGTCTTTAAATCTGTTACATTGGAATCTTATTGTTAATGAGTGTTTTACAGTATACTTGTACATTCTAATCCATATTACCTGACCTTTCAAGACCGTCTGTGTAGTTGTTGTCCTTTGTCTGTGTTAGTCCATTGTTGGTTTAGTAATTGTTGTTTTTCTTTGTGAACATGCATGTGCATTGAGACCCACTTTATATTTTGTTCACAGGTGGCTTGACCACGGGCCTTCATGGTTCATTCAACTTTATTTTTATCTCTGTCTCAATGCGCGTGCATGTTATCAAGGGACCATTGCCTACAAGCTTTGCTTCATAAATGGATCCCTCTGCAGTATCACTTTTGCTTTGTATCTATTCTTAAATTTTTTCAGTAATATCGTTTTCTTGTACTTGACTTTTCTTGATTGATATTGTCATTACTGTCTTGATACTGTGGAAAATAAATGAACCTATGAACCTATGAACCTATGAACCTATAGTTGCAACTGGTGCCCTACAAATTGTTTTTTTTTTCTAAGCAATATTTCTGCTTTAATAACACTACAGCTTTGTGAAATTGGACCCAGGTAACATAAATATGGAGAATCAGATAAACTCAGGCGTTCCAGTGCCCAATTTAGCAAACAAAGGGGTTTTGAAACTAGTTTTTAAAAAACTAGCCAAAAAATAGATTATAGTGTAGAACATGCAAAAATTGGGCTCGTTTTTTGCGATAGCCGCTGACCCTGTATCCTCCATCAGTAAAGAGCTTTAGAATACCTTACTATGAGACTTTAGATTCAACATACACTACATACACATTAAGTATTTTCCATCACAACATAAATGTAGTTGAACATACATGTAGCAGTATGATTTTCCAGCATATTTTGACCATCTGTACATAACATTTAGGACACTTGATGAGTGTCTTAGAGAAGAAGAGGAGGAAGGAGAGAAGCAGGGACCCAAGAGTTGACGCGGCGAAGCAGAGGATGCTTGAAGCACACAGTTCCTTCAACAGAGAGCGCGATTCTGAGCTGATGCAGGAGAGGTACCAGCTGAGGAAGCAGGAGTTATACAGTGTCTACGCTACTATCTAGAGAGAGGAGCTGGAGCAGAAGATAGCATGGGTCGAGAACGCGCATGCAGCCCAGCAGCGCTCAAGAAGCTGGAAGCTCCCAAGCTGCCAAGCTCAAGGCCCCAAGCACTGAGGGAGAAGGTGCTGCTCTGGCACGCACACTTGAAGCTGCTAGGGATCCCGCCCGAGATAATACATGAGGACACACCAGTAGTCCAGGTGTTTAGCAACCTGCCCATATCTGATGGTCCCTTCACCTTGAAGGAGTACCAGAAGGCCAAGTCGAGCATCAAGACAGGGAAAAGCTGTGGTGAGGATGGGATAACACCCGAGCTAGTCAAGTATGTCCCACTACACGACACAGTAGGCCTACTGGCGCTCATAAACAAAGCCTACGAGTCGGGGAAACTACCTGATAAATGGCTCAACTCGAAGAAGCTCAATGTGATGGCGTACAACTGTGAGGACGGTATCATCAAGGCCCGAGATGGCGCTACCCAAGAGGTCGTTGAGGGGTTCAAATACCTCGGCGCCCTCATAGGATCGACTGAGAGCGAGATGAGACACGGCTGTTTCACGCGCATGCACTGTGCGTAGAATAAGTTCCCAAGTTCATTTGTTGTGTTTGAAGTGAATTCTCCACTTAATAATGACGTCATGCACAAACTTGACGTCATAACAAAGTGTTGATTTATGATGGGTTATTACAGAAATATTTCAGACAAAGTCTCAAAATACTTTCAACATGGATAATTGTACAAAGTTTTGTGCATTTTTACATCAAAAGAGGAATTAAATTTGTTAAATTGTAATTTTAGTGTTGCATTTTCAAACTTGATTCGTAATTTATTCCGAAAAACATCGGTGTAGAAAAATATGAATTATTAATAAACTAAGCATTCATTAAAACATCGTATGCCTTTCCTGTTGCCTTTAATATATTTTACAAACATAAATTAGTGTTTAAACTCTGGGACATTTGTATTTTAATAGCAACGGTGAGTTAAAAAGTGACAATTTACCATTCACCGTTGTATAACCGTGTCCATGAAACTCGTTTCAGACGATCGCATTGTTTTCATTGGTTCCCATTATAAAAATGTTTTCCCGTTTCAACATCATGCATTGATTGCGGGTACCAGCAACACAAATAGCGCGCGCAATACAATTTTAACGTACAGTACGTATTATGAATTTTGTGTACGGATACTGTGTGCAGTATATGTGTACGAAGTCTGTGCACACTCAACGTTAACGTTAAAGGCGGTAGGCGGTGTTTTAAAGGGGTATGACAGCCTTTGACAGAAGTACTCAAACTTTAAAGGTGTAAGTTATGACAGCAGTACACATAGTGTCTTTTTCAATATATTTATTACTCTCTTCAAAATGAGCTTCAAATTCCACCAGTTAGGTTTAACCAAAATATGTAGAATATGTTCATACAGGATCAAAATCACAAATAGGAAACCTACGATTTGCAAGGATTACTGTAAGGAGATACAAGGCGTTTTTGACATCAACATCTGGGATGATTCTCCAGAACAGCATCCACATAATTTGTGTGAACTCTGCGCAAGGAAAGTGAGACACCAGAGGTCTGGTACTCGAAACTATTGCAATAAGCAGGCAACTTGCACACAACACATACAGAGGGACTGGCCAAAACATCAGAGGACGGGCTACTGTTACGTGTGCAGCTTGGTGACATCTCAAGCAAAAGGTGGCTGTCGTACAGCAAATAAAAAAGCAAAGAGAGGCGGGTACATTCATGTACAGAATGAACAGTTAACAGCCGCGCCTAACCTTCCCTTTGACGTTGGATCACACAACATATTTGAGCATTTGATAATGCCTACGCTCACGGGCCAACAGCAAGTTCCCCCCAACCTTGAGGTATTTGGACATGATGAACAAAACTTATTTACATGTGCTATCTGCCTGTGCATATTGAGCAGGCCATCGGTACAGACACCTTGTCAACATAATTTTTGCGCAACATGTTTGTCTAATTATTTCACACACAACAAAGTTGCTAAAATTAAATGCCCAGTATGCCTTGTATCAATACATGTCAACAATATCACAGCAAGCCCAAGAGTTCTTTGTGTACAGCTGGACAATCTGGATGTTGCATGTATAACTTGCCACAATATTGGTAAAATCTGTAAATTTGTAAATCACCAGTGCACATCAAAAATGCCTACTAAGCCAACAGTTAAAATATTCCGGGGACAAGTGCAAGTTGACCCACAAGTTTCTGAAGATAATGGTGCAACAAATGCTGCACGAATTCTCAAAGCTCTGGCATCAAAGCACAAAGCAGGCAATCCCATACCAATTGAAATTGAACAGGCCACTGACCGTTGGATGTGGATAAAACTTCAACAAGACAAAGAGCACAAAGCTTTCCTACACACCGGGGGACGAGTAAGTGATGTTCACAAATAAAATATGAATTATAATAATAAATAATTTACATTTGGTTTTCTGCATCACCAATTCTCATGAGCAAATGCTGAATCGTGAAATGTTTTGCAATTCAATACAGAATAAATAGTTCACTGAATATTACATACATAAAAAATTATCATAAATATATTTGTTTTAAAGTGCTGTACATAGATTATAAAATACAAAAATAGAATTATGTGACTCTACGGAGAACAAGGATACTTTATAAATTAATACTGCACACACAAAATTATATTTGAATTGAAATGAAGCTATTTTACAAATATAATAATTTAAAAGTAAATATTCATATATTGCACACAATTACAGCCTGCCTTAATACAGAAGGTGACCGGGTGTAAATCATCAGACATGAGTGGTCATCACAACACAGATAGCAATACATGTACAATGTCAGCAAACAAAGCATTTGCGATGATGAATGATTGTCACCTCGCCTGGGACCAGCTACGCAAGATCAGACGGTAATTATACAGTTCTGGCCTAATCAGAATAAATAATTAAACTGTGAACATATTTACATTTTGTTTAATTACAATAGGTCACATTCAAACATATTTAATTATTTCTCATACATAAACTTAATAACCACATGTATTCTCACATAAGTACCTGACTGTTGAAAAGTTTATACATTTGTATTCAGATAAAACAATATTCAGAATAAACAAGCCAATTATACAAGTTAAATATAAATTGTAGAAAATGTTTTTAAATATTTTCTCTTTGAATTTGTACTACATGTAGGTACCTCGGTACTAGCTTTAAGGTGACATCTGAAAGGAAGATGAGGCATCATCAAAAAATCCTACTTAAGGATTGTAACCTACAAGGAGAGCTGGCCAACCTTGTGTTCCCCTCCACAAAGGCAGATGGAATCAATGGCTTTATAACCAGAGAAACCCCCTTTGTTTACATCAACAACCTGAGTAGTATGATTCTGGACTACCTGGACCGTCTTGACAAGTTAGTTAAATTCAACTTGGAATGTACCTTTTAAAATTTTACACTATACATGTACTCGTTTGATGCATAAATGTGTGCACCACAATCACATGATTGCAAATGAATTTTCTGTTTTTGTTTTCTTTCTAGAAATGGATGCTTAACTTGGCACAATGATGTTATTCCCTCAACCGAGATTTGGGTGAAAATAGGAGGGGATAAGGGAGGGACGTCATTCAAGTTAAATTTCCAAATCGTCAATGTGCATCACCCAAATTCACTAGCTAACACAGTAGTGTTCTGTTGCTTCGAGGGAAATGACTCTCTAGTCAACCTTCAATGCACTCTCCCAAAGATCATGGACCAGGTAGCCACATTGTCAACAACCAAGTGGCGGTAAGTTTTTTTTAAAGTTGCTATTCATTTCAGCAAATACATGCTCGTTGTATGTAAAGTATCAGAATTAAATGACACAACAAAACTTGTATATTTGTTTCACCGTACACAAACTAGTCTAATTTTGATTGTTTTTTCTTCTATTTATTACGTAACAGTGACAAGACAATCCGACTCTTATGTTTCGGGGATTACGAGCTCCTGAACAAGATGTATGGTCTCTGTGGATGCAATGGTAAGTAGTGCAGAGGATGCACAAATAAATCCATATCTGTGTACATCTACATGTATGTGCAGTACATGTACATGTACATGTACATGTTTGAACTTACCTGTACATGGTCTACATGTACAAGAAGGTTAGTAGTGTTATGCAGATTTGACTAATTCTTCAAATTGAACTTTGCTTTATTTCTTTTTTTAACAGCTCGCTATTGTTGCATCTACTGTACTGCTTCAAAGGAAATGATGCAGCAACCATATAAACAACGTGGACCATCATCAGCTCGTACCCTACAGACCATAAGGAACAACTACAGCATCTTTACTAATGACGGTGCCAAAAGGAATCGAGCAAAAGATGTTTCTGTTAGTGTTGTTAATGAGCCCATGATTTCAATTGAACTAGACCATGTAAGAACATTGTATACTGTGTTTTTATTATTAAGTGCAGACACTCATCTGAATAATATTATGTATAACATAATGTACTTAGTAATACATGTACAATGGTGTATAGGCCCAATTGTCAGTGTACGTGCATGAACTACAAGACCAAATATTTGAGCAACATGTGTACATGTACATGCACTACATGACTTGTATTTAAGTTTGTTGACAATTATCAGTTCAACTTTACCCTCACACTGTGTTACTGCTAACCCTTTAAGAATTCCCACAAATGTTACACAGTGGTTTTGGAAAAAATAAGTTCCATAAACCATGAGATAAGCATCCATGTGTAATTCACTGAAGGATTATCTCAATTCAGGAGTCAACTCAAATCTAGACTCAAGTAAAACAATCAGTTATTATGTACATGTATACATGTAGTAACATTCACTGATTTCCCCCCATACTACAGGTCATTCTCCCAAGTTTGCACATCTCATTGGGAGTGTTCAAAAAGCTGTATGACCTCTTCGAGGGTGAATGTCATGACTTAGACAGTCATCTGTTCAAGTTGCGAGCTGCTGCAGAAGTTGATACTGACAAGGACGATCTTGAAGTCAACAATTTTGACGCACAAGTCTCAGCAAGCATCAGCAAACAACATAATATATCCAAGCAGTTACGAGACAAGCAGGCCCGACTGGAGGAAATTGAAGATGACCTACCCTTGTACGTCCTTCAGAACACGACACAGCAGGATGCCAGTGCTGAATTTTGTCAGATGGCAATGGAGGCAGTCCAGTTGCGAATTGACGTGCAGAATTTGGTAATCTCAATTTCCAATCAAAATATTGATCAGATAAAACATGTTGGCAAGTGCAATCTGCACTAGATATTGCATCTTATAGCAGTAAATTTTTAAATATGTTTTTCTCCACAGGAAAAGGAGGCCAATAGTGCTGACCTTGCCTTTGGCACTGGTCCCATTGTCAGCTCTTTAGAAAAGGTGCTTTCCAAATTTAACGTGCAACGCCAAGCCTACCATGGTAAAGCCTTCGTTGGGAACCACGTACACAAATGCTGTAAGGTAATCCATATAAGGTTTAATCCATAGATAATCTGATCAGGAGATGCACACATGACACATGTACTCACTGGAGTATTTGAAATTCTGCAGTGGGGAATTTGTATTCCTCTTCTAGGTTGAAGTCATTGACGCTCTTACTGACGCCCCTCGGCAGGCTGTAATCGAGCACATGACTGATGACTTACCACTCGCCTGTCAAAATCGCCTCATGAGGAAAGCTTTGACAGTGAAGCATAAGTATCGTGACATTTTCCTTAAATTTGCGGATGTACATCAAGGCATCAACCATGCAAATCCCCTTTCATCTGAAGAAATCCAACGCATAGGTAATTACTGTACATTAAGTAGATCGGTACTCACTTCTGCCATTCCATATTTTCTTTTTCACTTTCCATTCTGACATATCGTTTGAGCTTTGTAGATGATTTCATCCTTTGTGATTCTTTTATAAATGTATAATTCCTTCTCTTTAGATATCTGTATCAAGGACCTCCTGGACACATATCGGCGTATGTTCCCCGGCCAAAACATCACCCCAAAACTTCATCTTCTGGAAGACCATGCGGTACAACAGCTCTCTAAGTTCCGAGTTGGGTTTGGACTCCTTAATGAACAAGGTGGAGAATTGATCCACACATACTTCAACCGTACTGGGCGAATAGTTCATGGGATGTGTGACAATTTGCAACGGTTGATGGCCATAATGAGAAGACATCTCACCAGCACAATACCAGACATCCGAGCTAGCACTGTAGAACCTTGGAGGAAACATGAAAACTAGCATCAAAATAAAATAAGTAACATCATATGCAAATAAATAATTTTATTGTGCAGTGACGTAACTGTGCGGTAGGATGCAAGAATCCACCACAAGGCTAGTAGCGACCCCAGCTCAAATTCTTATCTGCTGAGACACCTGCTCAGAGTTATTAAAACAAGTACGTAAAGCGCTTCCCCTTCCCCACCCGAAAATAATTGTTCTTTCCAGGTGACCACTGCCCCATCCCCAGTTATGCTGCTATTTTGTGATTGTTAAAGACAAAAAACAAAATTACAAGGTTTACAAAATAATTGTGGATGGTTTATCAAAAATTGTGGATGATTTCTTATATCCATATGAATGGTAGTTTAGCAGTAACCGCAATTTGATTGTTGGCCTTAATGTACTATTTTTGAAAATAAACATGTCAACTTGTATACTGTACGCCTTTGACTAACAAATTGAAAATCTTCCACAGGCTATACATGTACATTATCTGTAAACAACACTAGATTACTTACATGGTCAATACGTGACATTTGGAACACGATTCTCTTCATTTTTGCTGATGATGAAAGCCTAAAAAGAAGAAGAAAAATAAAGAGCGCTGTATTAGGGTTATAAGTTACATGTAACAACACAATGGGGGTAGGCCCCTACACTGTAAATATTTTTTTAAGAAATATAACAGGATGCCACTCAGTAACATACACTTTACCCTAATTATTAATCAACCCAATTTAGCATGCCTAATATTAATATTAAGTTAAAATAACAAGGTTAGGGCTTTATCTATATAAACTTGTATTGGGCTCGCAAGCACAGCAGGCTAAGCTTGGGCGAGAACCTTTTCAAGTTGAAAAACGATTGAAAAACTAATATCACAATGGTGGCGATTTATTGTGATGCTTGTAGAAGGGTACATACCTGTGGTTATTGGCTCAAGCAATCATGCGTAAAGGAAAAAAAATAATCGCGATACTATCGAAAAGCGTGATATATGTTTTATGATATATCGTGGATGAACAAAATTGATATAGCCCAAGCCTACAGTATGCCACGGTTTTTTGTTCTCTCTCAAATTTTTTTTTAATGTCCTGTATAAATAGCTAGATCAAATCCTGGCTATAAAATTATATTGTATTAGCCTATATAGGGGCCTATATATATAAATATTGTATTTTTTTTGGTAACAAAATAAAAATTACAATGCAAATCTTTATCTGTTTGTCGATCAGCTTCATTTTCTCAATAAATATTTATTCATTTTAGTTCTACATGCTGTTTGAAAGGGTTTATCATGTATTGGCTGATTGGGATACAAAAAGGATTAATAAAAATATTATTTTTCCCCTCATCGCTAACCATGTGTCTGTTAGTGTTAATCATCTGAATTCATTTTGTATGTTCATTCTGAAGGCCGAGAGGCTAGCTAGTGATTATACAATGAGAATAAATCATAAAGACAGAACGTGCATTAAATAGGCCTAAAGAGTAATAGTATACAATAAACGAATACGTGTGCACCACACCAGTGCATTTGCTCAACGTCGTTAGAGAATACATGTCCTTTTTCTATGCTTTAACACGCATGCCAGTCAACTCGCCCCCTGGCAAACTTGCCCCTAACAAACTCGCCCCCTGTAATTTTGTGACGCATCTCACGCTATTGAGACTGGTTTAATATAATTTAACAAAAATAAATATCACATGAAATAATTACAACTAAAATAGAATACATAGAAAACTAGCTAAACAAAACAGTTATGATTTATACGATGTATACTCTATGTATTATGTATATAGGCCTACTATGAAAAATGTACAAAGTTATTTTGTTTGATTTAATTCTGTATTTTGCATGTAATTACTTATTTATTTTAATTTATTTTACTCGGTATTTTGTTTAGCAAGTTTCCTATTTATTCTATGAATTATCCCCCATACATCCTGCCTTTATTAATAATGTTTTAGTTACATGTATATGAACACAGTCTCAATAGCGTGAGATGCGTCAAAAACTTACAGGGGGCGAGTTTGTCGGGGGCGAGTTTGTCGGGGGGCGAGTTTGCCAAGGGGCGACTTTGTGAGGGGCGAGATTGTAACGGGCGAGTTTGCCAGGGGCGAGTTGACTGGCATCCTTTAACACACGTTGATCTTCTGACTGTGTGAAAAAACAACAATACATTCACCGAGATTGAAACGATTTTTTTAGACATAAAATTAAATGTCCCACACTTACCACCAACTGAAAAATGAGAAATAATGCTTAATTTCTTGATTCATTTCATCTTTGGTCCTGTTGAATGCTCCGAATTGCATAAAAAGAGCGAAATTTAAGCCTATTTTCACCACACCTTTCCACAAGACGCCTTATGTGCCACACGATTTGCACTTTTTCCAAAGGTCACGTTTAAAAAAAAAACATACCCACAAACACATGTGAATGACTATCGTACGATAAAATACCCCAATGACCTTTAGCTAAAAAACAACAATCGTCTAATGTTTAGCCAATCAGTAACAAGCATTTTAAAAGACGCGGTGAAACGTTGGCCGTTCAGCGCCCAGCATTCCAAAAATAGAAGTAGTATTATGACGTCATACACTTGACTTAGCACACTGGCAAAATATAACCAGATGAGGGCGCACTTTTTAAAGCTTGAAACAGCCGTGGAGAGTGAAGAGAGCTTTGGTATGGAAGGCCCTTCATGGCATGAAGCGAGTGTGGAGAGCTGGTCTCACCGACGACATCAAGAGACGTGTGTTTGTGGCTACATTTGAGTCTGTATACTTCTGTATGGAGCCGAGACGTTGACTCTGACAGCCAAGCATGCGAGAGCACTAGACGGCGTCTACACGCAAATGCTACGGATGGCAGCCAACGTTAGTTGGGAAGACCGCATGCCCAACATCCAGCTCTATGGCGCCCTGCCCAGAGTATCTGCCAAGGTCAGGGAGCGGAGGATGAGGCAGGCTGGCTACTGTGTGCGTCATCCAGAGCTAGCTGCGTGCCCGCCAGTGCTGTGGGAACCCATCGATGGAGCTTGGAGTAGGGGCAGAGGAAGACTTAACTACGTCGACCAGCTGAAGGACGCAGTGCAACAAGAAACCGCTAAGCTGAGGACACTGATGCGTGGAAGGTCACCATCAGAGGCTCCCGAGATGGCGTCGGCTGAAGACGACCACTCACATCCATGCAACATGTGAGCCACGCCAGCACAAAAAGTCTTATTGCACTTTTACAGTTTTATAGCACTGGCTGTATGCTTTGAGCATACATGTACAAGTACATGTATGTGCATGGTGGACCATCTGAGATGGAATACCCAACAAAGCGAGTGAAGCTACCAGGGGTGTGAACACCCCCCCCCCCACACACACACACACACACCCACAAAATGTTTGCATTGTTTGCCAAAATAGAGAATATGTCGTCTTTTGGCAAACAATTAGGCAATGCAACTCTCAAGGAAAAACAATGAACTTCAGTTGGCAAAATAGCTGAATTTGCATGAGTATAGATGCCCTTGTTCTACATGATGAGGCGCTCGATTGCCATGTTCAAGGCTCAAAATGCAAGCTTAGAAACATTTTGTGGGGGAGGGGGTTCACACTACGCTGATATATTTGCTAATAATGTAACAATACTTCAGGGACCATACAGTGATAGATGATGTGGTATTCAATCTCTACATTGGCGAGGGCTCTATTGGATCTATGGAGCAAATTCCTTGCCTTGAATGATGACAGGGCTGATCTTACCATAGAGAATGTCTGGGGCCATCGTGACGAGTGGGATGGATCTACCAGAATCAACAACTGTAGTGCATGGTATGTGCTGAATAAGGCATGTGGAGGACACAGGGTCATGTGCTGTTGCAAAAAGTAGACATGGGCAATGTACTCAATTAGCTGCATGACTACATGTAACACTTCTAAACGCCTACGATTTTTACACCTCTGAAACCTATAATTTGCTTTTAAAAACTATTTAACAAAATATTTTTGCTATCTTGGGCACTTGGATGCTCCAGCTTATATAAATATCCCTACGATTTCACTAGTGTCTGGCAAGGTACCTCATAGGAATTGGGCTGGAGCATTCAGTATGCTTTATACATGCTCACAAAAATACATGTACCATGTACAGTACAGTGCTACGCAATACCCTCATTTAGGAAAACTGCTATCCTTGCAAAATAAAACCACTTTTGGGGAAAAAGTTTACAAAACTAAAATTTCTAACATTCACAGAGGTCTTAACAGCCTGCTTTAGGGCACAGACTCTAAGAAAATTGTTCTCTGGGATAGTAAATACCGTTGATATAAGTGCAATATACACTTTCAAGAAAATCTCACTTTAGTGTTTAATTTTACCATAAGGTCATGCACAAAAATAAGTTTATCTGTGAATTTCACAAATTTAGTAAATGAACAGGTTGATGAAAATAAATTGTATGGATGTATCTATTAAATCTGGTTAAAACTGATACATAACCCCAAAATATCACATTTGACCTCATTTGACCTTTGTGACCTTGAAAATGACCTTGAAATTCAAAATCAAGTGTGGCATGCACCCTAATTGTATTCCCCATCCCATGAACTATTGATCTAACATGATTGCCTGCTATCAACAAAAAATGCCGTGAACTTTTTTTTCTAGAGCACTTTTTGAAGTTTGGCTGGTCTACTAGTATGACAGTGTGGGTTACTCGTCCAACCTATGACTATCAGAAAAATCCTCAAATGCAAAATCACACATTTGCATAAAAAAATCTCTCTCAAATTGGTTTTTGATCAATTATCGGCTCTAATTCGTAGCCTCTGCAGATTTGATGTTTTTGTGCACAAAAAATATAGGCAAATTAATTTACTGATAAATACTTTGGCAAAAACCAACATTTCCAAAGACAAATATTTTTTCTTCTTATGATAAGTACTTATTAGATTGGTCAACAGTCTTCAGATGTTGGTACTGTGGCATACATAGGGTTGATTTTAATCCAAAATGTTTGTTCAATAATAATGTTTTATAAAATGGTTAATTCCCTGGAAAAATGATTGGGACTGCATTTAATTCATTTTGAAACTTACAAATATACCCGTGTAAAATGAGTCATTTGTTTGACTAGTTTTAAAGATAAAAATTGCTTCTGGACTTGATTCCACAACCAAAGTTTAATTTATGCTTAACATAGTCCTCTTCAACCGTCCTCAAACTCACTTTTGGAAGCTACTAAATAAAAAAATAAAAACAAAAAAACATTCGCCAATTATTTTTTTTAAATTACAATAGTACATGGTGGTCGCGACTGGGATACGCTACGGTGCACTTTGTGCGTCATTGTCCCTATTCACAGGAACACTTAAAATTCCTTCGAGTGACTGCTTAAAAGAACTGCTCATCCACGCGATCACCAGATTCTAAGCTTCGGTTTTACCAAAGACGGACGGACAGACGGTCTTGTGGCTGCCGGGCCAGCCGTGAGGCATTGCCCCATGGAGTGTGTCGAGTTCCCGCTGACACTACATCTTCCATCACGGTCACCATCAACACTACTCTGTCGGCCCGTCTTCAACGTACTCATCTCCCTGCTGCCGGTTTTGGTCCCTGAGTTATCTACGCAGCCTAGTTTCTCAACTCGATGGAGGCCTTCCGGACCCCGAGTTGTCGATGTCGGCCATTCGAGACATTCGCGACATTCACGACAGCACCCGCCAGTCTACAAAACCCCAGCCTAGTTTCTCATTGAAGGTACCTCCCCTCAAAACCATGAACGTTTTGTTATTTATCATAATTAATTTCTTGGATGTGATTACTGTATTTTCCCTTTTCTTATGTATATTTGAATTGTTGAATTTGAATTTGTTTTTCCCTTTCTGTTAAGTTGATCCATTTGGTTCGAGACTTCGTAACAAATGGAAATGTATTTTGTAAGTCACGCTTTTAACCATTCTGACTGATGTATCTTTTGATAGTTTACCCCTTATAAACGAGTCTTGCAAATGTTAATTTAGTGAAATTGTGTGAATCTAATAAACAGTTATTAACTTGTGTTATTTACTTAAAAGCTTTCAAAAGAATTGCTAAACTCTTAATAAATTTCCTCAAAAATTTCCTTTAAAAAGTCTTCGGTCTCGGGTCATCTTCAAAATCGGTGCAGTGACACGCTTTTTGATTTTTTTTAGCCAACCAGTGAAATATGTGATACATGTACATGTATACGCGGTTATTGTTATTGGAACCAGACTAAATTTACTATACACAAAGTATGGTGACTAAGAGAGGCCACACAAATCGGGCAAATGTTCATACCCCTATGTGAACATTTCTTTTTTAAAACACTGCGCAGCAGAAACCGACTTTTTGTTTTGGCCTTACATTGCTCTGACCGTCTTCAGAAGAATTTCAAAACATTGACTATATACTGTAGGTCTGTCAAGCCGTCATTTTTTTTTTATAGAAACCCCATAAATATACTGAAGTACCTAATTTTATTAACATTTATTTTGTTTTTGATAAATATTTCAGTCTTTAAGTACATGTTTTTATTTCCAAATATCAGGTGACAAATTTACTGACCTGTGATCATCAAACATCTCCCCAATGATACTACCATGCATGATCGCACTATCATGCGTACTTCCAGGCCACCTGGCAACAACATTTTGTAATCTGACACATAGCGTTACAAATGACTTGTACGTTGATGCTGTGCCAGCCTTTTCTGTTCACATACAGATGCTCATCATCCATTAATGGAGAACCGTACAGCCGTACATGGCTACCATCAACAGCACCAACGACTTCAGGAAATCCTGCAATAGTAAAGAATTCGCGTTGCGTCTGTGTTACGTCTTGTTGATGAACCGGGAATTTGATGATCTGGTTGGTCAATCGGCTGATGGCATTTGAAACCCTGTGAACAATTCTACAAACAGATGACACACTCACATCATGAAGATCTCCATAAACAGTGTAGAAAGAGCCAGTGCCATAAAATCTTAGTGCTCTCAAGAGCTGCATCTGAGCGGATATTGCATTGCTACGCTGTAAATTTATATTAGTATTGAATTATTATTATATTATAATTTAACTGTGATATTGTAGCGAAATTAAGGACGTCCAGTAGGGCGCCCTCATTCTTATTTAGTTGATATCCCATAATAGTTAAGGCTGTGTGTGGTTACCGGACGTCTTCCACTGTTGAGGACGCGGGCGTGTAGAGCGCTCACCGTCTAGGGCCACACAGGGTATATAAGCGCCGGGAGCCAGCGGCAACGTGTCTTTTGCTGTTCAGAATTGCCGAGTGAGCACGTTGCGTGACTGTAAATCTCCGTGCAGTTAATTTGTTCAAGTTGCCCACAGTTGTCGTAAGTCTAGTCATTCATCACAATTTACACCCGTACGATAAGATCTTAATTATAGTGACCTATAATCTAACCTCCAGAACTTGCCGTAATTTATCTGTAACTTAATGTGTAGCTGTTTTTAAAGTGTCACTGTGCATTCACCTAATTAGGCACACACAACCTATTTAGGCTCATTCACCTAATTAGGCACACACAACCTATTTAGGCTCATTCACCTAATTAGGCACACACAACCTATTTAGGCTCATTCACCTAATTAGGCACACGCAACCTATTTAGGCTCATTCACCTGTTTAGGCATGAGTTAAGATATCTGAATAAACACATTCAAGAGTTAGTTGGTGGTCACGTGCCCGATTATTCTGGAGTCCCGACCCCGTATCAAGTCCCCCGCCCTAAATCGCTGGACCTAGTAGTGAACACCGTAGGTGTGTGGACGTCCATAAGAGCCTTGAGCGCCTGGTGGTAGACTGCCACAAAACGGATCTGCCTCCCGGTTTTATTCAACCGCCGCTCGTTGAGTTCAGCTGAGGGCAAGCCTGTGCGCCGTCGAGCGAGACCGCCACAATATTATATAACAAGCCTTACATAAATGTATTTCTTGTTGATCCCTTAAAACGTTTGACATGTTTCAAATTATGTGTTACTACGTGTACATGTATGTACAGTGATTTGAATTTGCCTTTTTTTATGTGAAATTAGACTGAAATTGACTTGGAAATGACGATGACGATGACGATGACGATGAACTAAATCACAGCACTAATTAGTTAGATTCTTAATTTCTAATTTGGTCATCAGGCCAACAGGATCTGCAAATTCAAATTTATAAGACATTACAATTTCACATATACCACAGTCTTGACATTTATTTATCGGGCAAAGCATTAATGGCAAAAGGAGTCATTTATCTCCATATTATGTAAAAAAAAAATGTTTTTTAATAAATAAACGAACTTGACATGATTGACATTCTCTGTGATGTGTCATTACTTAGGGAAGTTGGTATATATAAGCTTACGAAATATATGTACTGGCTGTACCATCACCCAATGGCATTCACTCGATTGGGGGTGGGGGCGAGGCGAGAGGAAAAAACATTATGCAAAATGTTCCAGGTTTTGGGGTTACCTCAGACACTTCAATGTAATTACGGTATTACTGATAGCGATACTGATAAAAAAGTTTATAGTTAGACGATCGGACTAACAAGTAACAATACATGTACACCAACAATAACGACATGATCATGATGATCACACAAATAAACGTGAACTTCGTTTTTTTTTAATTGTTGAAATTGTCCAATGTTGTTGTAGAACTATTGTGGTTAAAATGAAGACGCCACTGCCTTCCATGGCACATGGAAGGCCCATGGAAGGCAAAGGCAGGCGCTAGAAACGACGTATCACCTATTGACATATCACCTATACAAAACATTAGTTATTGTGGGGACAAAACATTTACTTACAACGTAAAATGTCATCTATACCTATAATTATTTTTGTTATTTATGTTATTTAATAGTGATAAGCAACTCTTATGCATACAATTTGCAGGTGTGGGCGGGGATTAATCTGATGATGTAAATTAAGCATTCACTATAAAGGAATTGTTTTCACAAGACCGAGGAAACAGAAATCTCAAGTGCCCGCGCGACCGACAGAGGAAACGGAAATATCAAGCTACCACAGATGATCATACTTGTGCAGGAGAAGACCATGGTGTGTTATAATTTATATTGAAATAGGCCATTAGCCTAAGTCAACTCCCGGACATTAAACTTTCAGTTTTAAATTTGGGTTGGGAGATAATCTTATGATATAAATTAAGCATTCACGGTGTGAACCTGCGAAAAAACGGGGATAAATGGAGGTTGGGGAAGAGGTTTATTGTGAGTTTTTGAAATGAGACTTTTGAAATGAGACGTTTTGGATACAATCGCCACAATCAGTCTTTTCAGGAAAAATAAAAATTTCTCCAAAATCCATTGAAGTTTATGACAATGAAAAGGCATCAATCCCTCAAGGTCGGAAAAGCATAAAAAATACCTGATATATTTTCTCTTTCAGAACAGTGCATGACAAGCAAATCACACCATGTGAGTAAGATGTACACTTTGCATTTATGAAAACTGAAATATGTCAAAAATGAATATTTAAATTGGTTCTGCACACTCTGAAATGACCACCTGTGGAGGTATTGGAAGTTTGCGTGATTTAGTAAGGAATGACCTTACATGTATTGCAGTGTATGTGTATACGTGTACACATTTATTGTAGTGGGGGTGGTAGTGTGTAAGTCGTCATCAAATAGTGCCATGTCTAAATCATTGTTTAATGTATATTATTGTCCTTAGGATGATCTTTTTAGACAACTGAAGCGACACCACAAAAAGGAAGATGCTGTAAACTCTGCATTTACAGCTACCAAAACAAGAAAGATTTCAGCTATACGTAAACAGGGAATTTTTCAAGACAATGTCAAACGAGTTACAACCAATGGTGACTTGAATATCCTTAATGAACGAGATCAGGGCACTCATTAGCCTTGACCAAGGCTGTTGTTGTAGTGCTCACTTACCCCGTACCGATTTCTGGCCCGAGAAATTCAGCAAACACGACAGGTGCGCCGTCCCCGTACAGCGAGATCAATAACTGTGTCGTGGATACAGTTGTGCATTGCAACCTCGTATGTTCAAACTGAATCAACAGCCTTGATCCTTCTGTAATTGAAAGCTTATGTTTTTAATTTCTTTATTTTCCCATTGGAATTCCAATGGAAAGTTATAAATGATGGGCAATCACAGGCCCCTAGCTTTGACCCGGTCTGATCCCACACACAGAGCACAATGTATGCACACACAAGTTGTACATTAGCCCAAATATGGACTCCGTCTCTGTATGCATGTACACTGAAACGGAGTACACGAAGATCAAAATCCAACCTGTGCTATCGTTGTACATAATGTACAATGTACATCGCGCACAGCATAAAATGAGCTCTTCCTAGTACAGAGGGATACAAGGCGCGACAACGAATGATCACTGTATGTACATGTATATGTACATTAGTGTACACTGTATTACATATATATATATATATATGTACATGTAAATGTACATGTATACAGTAAATATGAATCCGTACACTATGTCCATGTGCGTTGGAGTTTGGATAGCTAAAGCAGGGCAACATTATGCTACCAACCCGTTAAGACGTGCCTTGATCAAGGCTAGGCACTCATCAAAATGTTGTGTGGAGGGTGTAAAGGATTTTACAGTTTAAAGCGCATTTGTACGCATAAGCAAACCTGTAAAGTATGAGTCTATTGCTGTTTCTTCACTCATGCAGACGATGACAAATTTCGCTCTGATATTTTGTGCACGTTTAGAGATGATTGTGTTGGTAATTTATGTAGAGCAGACAAGCTCATGATTTTACTGGGTAAAAAACTGCTCTGAGTAATTCCGCAGAGACAAACACATTATCAAGAATATGATATATCACGCTATCATGTGATACACTCTCCACGCTTTTATATGAGGTGAATGTTGGACGTATAATGGAGGTTTATTAAGTACATTATACACAGCCGGTTGATTGGTGTAAGTTCGCCAATTGATGACGCATCTCTGGCACTTTAACCTTTGACTGAGATTTCACACCCGATTCAACACCCAATCAGTTCGAGTGGCTAAGCTATTCATCTGGCGACTGCCTTCGATATACTTAAACCATTTGTCTGTTAAGTAATTTTTCCCCTTTTTATACCAGTATTCTGTGGATTATTTATTATGTAAAACATATAATATACGTCTGTTAGGTGCAGACCGGTGTGAAGTTAATTACTTATTCCTTATTGGACATTCGCATCAACGTACATTATGCATGTAGTTCCACGTACGTGTTCATTGTCGTGCGCATGCTTGTTGCAAAGTCTCGTGCACATTATGCAGACGGTTACAATTAGACTGGTTTCCTAGTCCACAGTACATTCTGTATAATATCCAAAGACTAAAGTAGTGCCCCTTTAAATGATGAATGACGTCTTGGACCAGGCACCACAAAGTCAGAGGGTGTGCAGGAGGATCCAACCTTCACAATACTATCATGCTTATCCCAGTCCATGCACTGTGAAAAATTTCCGTGTATTTACGGTCGAAATTTTACGGAATTCTCCCGTAATATCTTTTTACGGAAAATATGCCGTTGTTTTAAAGAAACGGGTCACTCTTCCGTTAAGCGAATCATTGTTTACGGAAAATTTTCCGTATTTCTTTGTCATGACATTTCCCTCCATTTCTTTTTATTTAACTCATTTTGTATAATTCATTTAATGATATGTAAGAGTCGGTATTAAAAAGTGATAAATAAAACAAATGTTAATATATAAATTAGCTATTATTTTATGAAAATTGTGTAAAATGAATCACATATATAAAAACAAAGCAAAAAATAACTAGGACGAGGATAAACTTAACGGGGATGACAAAAACTTCCGTAAAAGTTTGCCTTTGCATTGTGGGAAATTGTTTGGTCTGATTGTCGCCGCGCTTTTATTCGTCAACTTTGTATACGTATACCAGACTAATTAATTGTCGTCTGCGATCGAGCGATGCGCACAATAAAAAGTTCAGAGAGAGCTAGCTGCAGCATTAAAGGAACAACATTGTGCACTCATCACACGTCGATGATTTCAATGTTTCGAAGTGGCGAAGGACTACTAATCTGTTTATACTTACGGTAAGTAATGTTAACGGACATTGGTTAGGCCCTAGCCCTCTCTAAGGCCTTTTGATGCATTCACTCAAACAGACATGGACAAACGATGGATTGGAATTTTTATTTTGACTTGTCCTTGGCTTTAGTTTAGAGTAACGTTAGGCCTACACATTAATTAGGCCTACCATGTAATGTTGGACTCCCCGTTTTCATTTTTCACTGCAACGGATGAGTCCAACCTGGGGTGGGCTCGCTTGTCCTTGTGTTTTGTTGTGTCAATGTGTGTGTTGGTTTTTTTGTTTTGTAAAGTTGCATAGGGTTAGTAGGCTACTAGGCCTAATAGGTAGAGCACTCAAAAAATAAGCATGCATTACACATGTTTAATTTTGATTCTGTATGAAAGACCTCACTGAATGCTTTATTTTGTTACTAACATTTTCAACATCGGGTAAGCGGTTCTTGAGAAATAAATTTTTAAAGATCATTTATTCGCCGGAAAATCTGCCATGTAAAATTAGGTAAAAATGACTTTATTCCAATTTTACATGTTTTTGTTTAAAAAAATAAGTATTGCAGAGCCAAAATGTTTACATTTTCTGAGAGAAGGCTATGGTATTTTAATGTAAAGTCGATGTCAATTGCCAGATTTGTTGTATTTTGACACAAAACAGTGCATATTAAAAAAATATTTAAAAATACTTCCCTGTGAGGTACTAGGCTGAAAGTATTAACTTATTACATGTACATGTATGTGCGAAAAAACTACACCCATAACTGCTTTCAAAGTTTCTAATTCTTAACTGTGTAAGTCGTAGTTTTTTCAAGTTTGACCAGTTTGGCAGTGTACACAGTATGTTGCAGACAAGCTGTTCGTGCAATAGTAGCCTAAATAGGCCTAGCCTACTCTAAGTAGCCATGGTATTAATATAAAGCAAAGGTATCCTATTTTGGTGTTTGTGATAGATATACGCTATAATTTCAGAGTAGGCCTATGTGATGATTGAACATTCACCAAGTTATGTGACCTTAAACATACTATACTTTCTCACATGTATGCAGCTTGCTCACTCAAATTAAATTTAAAAAAAAGTAAATCCTGTAGGCCTACCAAATGTTTCATCAAAAAGCCCTTACAAAAATTTAAGGTACAACACGTGATGTACAATTTTGGTACATACATGTACTTTCCGGCTCGTTTGTTTTATGTTTTTCTGACTGTTGTGGTAATCTTTATTCACAGGAGAACACTACCAATGAAGCTGTTAGAGACTATGAACAACTAGCTAGGATGATCCTATCCCTTATGTTTCCACATAAGGGCTAGGATAAAGAATGTACAAAAAACGTAGATGCATGTTTACGTGCATGTTTTACGAAGAAATAAACACATTGCACTATAAATACCTTAAATCTAT
>CM055816.1:69780180-69816496 GCA_029582265.1 Zoroaster sp. YZ-2022
CCCCAATTTATGCTCAATAATGGTGTTGATAATGAACTAGTTGCCTAGTAATGAATACCATGGTGTAGTTTTCACACTCCAGTAAAAGAAACGTAAATATAAACATAATTATATTGAAGCTGGCAAGTCTTTAAAAGGCTTGTGCGTGCGTCGCGTTTTGACAACGAGCGTTTTAAAAGGCTTGAATGTCATTACCTGACAACAGGTCGCACAATTGACCAATACGAATCATAACCTTTTTTTTGATGCCTTACTCTCTCTTCAATAGTCCAAATCTAAACAAATTATTAATACATTCCACACTTGACCTTGCTTGTTTACAGTATCAAATTACAATAAGGAAAACAATTAATTCCGGAGAGAAAGAGTTTTAATTTGTACTTTTAACGATGGCCCATTGAACATTATCTGAAGGTGACATGCATGGTTACCATTTGTAAATAAATTTTAATTATTTGTTTATCAATTACTTTAAAAAAAAGTATTTTCACACAATAACCAACCAGGGCATAGGCATATAGGTAAAGGGTGATTAGTTTATGACGATGCGAGATAAATCATCTCAGGGGTCGATTTCACGAAGCGCTGCGATGCATCGCAACGCGAGTTACGATGGATAATACGTCGCAACTTAAGACGCATACTGTGAACCATTTCACGAAACTTACGATGCATAAGATGCGTCGTAAATCCCATGACAACAACATCCAATACGTCGTAACTTAAGACGACCCATAAGGTCGTCGTAACTTCAAAAGTACGGGTTATTACTAATAATAAAACATGGCGCTAATGCTTCTTTTAGACAGAGAAGCTGGGCGGGCGTTACGTAGAGAACGATTATTTCGAGATCGTAGAAGTCCATTGGACTCATTGACAGACGAGGAAATCTTCCAGCGATATCGCTTTACGAGAAATGGGATTTTCCACTTGTTAGAAAGAGTCCATCTAGAACATGCGACAAAGGTAATGAAAGTATAACGTTAGGCCTAATGGTACATTTAAATGATTACTTTTCATTAATTACTAAACTGTCCCCGGCCGGCCGCCCGCATCAGCCAAACATAATAATTCACTGTCACTTGGTTGGTTTTGTGTGGCAGCTGGCGGCGCGGTCGTGGTGAAAATGAAGAGCCCTTGTGAATAATGAACTGTCTGGCGCCACCACTTGTTTATTTACAAACAGTACAAAATGGCAGCGCCCATGAGTTCTACTTTCAGAAATTAAACTTAAAGACGCCACGACGTTTCTAGTGCCTGCCTTTGCCTTCCATGGACCATGGAAGGCAGTGGCGTTTTCATTTTAACCACAATAGTTCTACAACAACATTGGACAATTTCAACAATTAAAAAAAAAACTAAGTTCATGATCATGTCGTTATTGTTGGTGTACATGTATTGTTACTTGTTATGTTAGTCCGATCGTCTAACTATAATTATAATCATTTTTTATCAGTATCGCTATCAGTAATATTACCGTAATTACATTGAAGTGTCTGAGGTAACCCCAACATCTGGGACATTTTGCATAATGTTTTTTCCTCTCCCCTCGCCCCCACCCCAATCGAGTGAATGACATTGGGTGATGGTACAACCAGTACATATATTTCGTAAGCTTATATAATACCAACTTCCCTAAGTAATGACACATCACAGAGAATGTCAATCATGTCAATTTCGTTTATTTATTAAAAAAAAAAACATTATTTACATAACATGGAGATAAATGACTCCTTTTGCCATTAATAATGCTTTGCCCGATAGATAAATAAATGTCAAGACTGTGGTATATGTGAAATTTTAATGTCTTATAAATTTGAATTTACAGATCCTGTTGGCCTGATAACCAAATTAGAAATTAAGAATCTAACTAATTAGTGCTGTGATTTAGTTATATTAAAGAGCGTATTTAAATATTATTTAGTATTATTATTATTATTATTATTATTATTATTATTATTATTATTATTATTAAAATTTCCAAGTCAATCAAGGGGTTCAGTCTAATTTCACATAAAAAAGGCAAATTAAAATCACTGTACATACATGTACACGTAGTAACACATAATTTAAAACATGTCAAAGGTTTTAAGGGATCAACAAGAAATACATTTATGTAAGGCTTCGTATATAATATCACAGTTCAATTATAATATAATAATAATTCAATACTAATATCAATTTACAGCGTAGCAATGCAATATCCGCTCAGATGCAGCTCTTGACAGCACTAAGATTTTATGCTACTGGCTCTTTCTACACTGTTCATGGAGATCTTCATGATGTGAGTGTGTCATCTGTTTGTAGAATTGTTCACAGAGTTTCAAATGCCATCAGCCGATTGACCAACCAGATCATCAAATTCCCGGTTCATCAACAAGACGTAACACAGACGCAACGCGAATTCTTTGCTATTGCAGGATTTCCTGAAGTCGTTGGTGCTGTTGATGGTAGTCATGTACGGCTGTACGGTTCTCCATTAATGGATGATGAGCATCTGTATGTGAACAGAAAAGGCTGGCACAGCATCAACGTACAAGTCATTTGTAACGCCAAGTATCAGATCACAAATGTTGTTGCCAGGTGGCCTGGAAGTACGCATGATAGTGCGATCATGCATGGTAGCATCATTGGGGAGATGTTTGATGATCACAGGTCAGTAAAGTTGTCACCTGATATTTGGAAATAAAAACATGTACTTAAAGACAGAAATATTTATCAAAAACAAAATAAATTTTAATAAAATTAGGTACTTCAGTATATTTATGGGGTTCTATAAAAAAATGATGGCTTGACAGACCTACAGTACATAGTCAATGTTTTGAAATTCTTCTGAAGACGGTCAGAGCAATGTAAGGCCAAAACAAAAAGTCGGTTTCTGCTGCGCAGTGTTTAAAAAAAAAATTCACACAGGAGTATGAACATTTCCCAATTTGTGTGGCTTCTCTTAGTCACCATACTTTGTGTATAATAAAATTTAGTCTGGTTCCATTAACAATAACCGCGTATATATGTACATGTATCACATATTTCACTTGTTGGCAAAAAAAAAATCAAAAAGCGTGTCACTGCACCGATTTTGAAGCTGACCTATGACCTTAGACCGAAGTCTTTTTAAAGGAAATCTTTAAGGAAATTTATGAAGAGTTTAGCAATTCTTTTGAAAGCTTTTAAGTAAATAACTCAATTGAAATTTGCTTACCAAATTTGCAGACTTCAAGGTGTGTTGATTGGCGACTCTGGCTACGCACTTCGACCATGGCTCATGACACCAATCGAGAACCCAACAACAGATGCTGAAAGAAATTTTAACAGGTTAATAAATGTTTGATTCTGTATAAAATTGAAATGACATACATTGTGTAACCCAAATGTTTCCATGAACCTAGGGAGGAGATGCCCAATGCTGTGGTTTTTTGCAAATGTTGGAATTCGGAGGGGGGGGGGGCCTAAAGCCAGGGGGTCCAAATCTTTGAAAACAAGATTTAATCAAATTTAAAACAAACAAAAGTCTTCATTTTTGAATAAACAATTAATATTGCTAAAATTTTATCAATAACAGGTATCACAGACGAACAAGGGTCAAGGTAGAGCAGACTTTTGGGCAACTAAAGCAGAAATTTCCATGTCTCTCCCTCGGTCTTCGGGTATCTCCCCAGAAAGCTTGTCAAATTATAAAGACCTGTTGTGTTTTGTTCAACATAGCCAAGAATTTTGGTGAGCCAGATTTCGATGAGGAAGATGCATTTGAAGATGTTGAAGCCTTGCCCTATGCAGGTCCTATCCAAGATGGTCGAGCCCACAGAGATCGCATTATAGATCAGTATTTTAATTGAAGTTCAGCTTATACTGTTATAATCATTCAGAAGGAAATAGTGAAAGTGCAGTTAGATTTTGTTTTCATTCTAATGTGGAATTAAGGAAAGAGTACTCTTACTTATTTCAAACTGTTCCATTTTATTTTTTAAATTAACAATACTGTAATTTTTATTGAATGATTTTCTCAGTCAAACTAAGCTTGTCCCGTAGACTTTGAGTGGCTTCAAAATCTGGCTCACCAAAATAGAAGGGGGCGGTGGCTTCAAATTTGTTTCTTATATATATATTTTTTTTTAGATTAGTGGAACAATATATAAACAGTTATATGCTGGGGGAATAGAAGTATGGGTAAGTGACAGCAACATAATGCTGAGTGAACTACTGAGTGCACTTTTAAGCATATCATTAAGGACAGAGACACAAACTGTACAAAAATTAATCTAGAACATAAAGTTTAATATTTCTGCATGAAAACACAAAATGGAAATATGCTTATTTTATTCTCACTTTTAGTATTATTGGTCACATCACATGTTAATGTTTTCTAGTGATAATTAGCAGATTGATTTCCAAAAATATCCTTTTTATGTGTGTCATGTCAAACCAAGTAAATAATATAGCCTGACCCTGAGTTTACATTTGTCAATAAACACTAACATTTCAAAATACAAAGTTCTTCTTAAAAATGTTTATTTATGAAATTAAAATGAAAAGTGATTAAATAAAACCGTTATTTGTAGTTTTCAAAAATTGATGTTGAGCATTTTTGACTTTTTAAACCACAGGGGTGAATTGGTATTATGAAGGCTAATAACGGATTTAATTTAATTACTCTTATGCATTGAAGTGTAGTGATCTTTCAAAGGGCTTCTAAAACTAAGGAATAACAATGTGCTATTTCATTCAGTTGTTACTGATCCTTCTGGCTACAATTAATTTCAAGTTAATTTCCACCCTGTTGATGTGCATTAAATGAATTTATTTATATTAATTAAGGTTCAGCCACAATTACTGCGCCATTCTTTTCGAGTGAATGCGAGGAAGACTTGAAAAGGTGTGGCTTATTTCCTTCAAGGATTCATTCATGTTCCTTGACACCTCCAACTGTTCCTTCTCTACTTGTAAACGTTCTCGATCTACAAGTAGGCGCTCTCTCTCGATCTCAATGATGGTCAGATGTTTTGTTTTCTTGTGGTGTATGGGTGATTCTTCATGTATCTCCACCGTATCATCCTCCTGCATTGCCTCATCCTCCTGCACTGCCTCATCCTCCTGCACTGCCTCATCCTCCTGCACCGCCTCATCCTCCCCCATGTTTTCATCATCATCATCATCATCAATGGATGTGATGGCTGTCAAAATAAAATATCTAGTTGTGTGATTCTTCAAATTTCAGTCAAAGATATAAATTCTGTGCTGTTTGGGCTAAAAAGTTATTTTTTTAACCAAAAGCAATGATTGCAGCGCCACTAACAAGCTATGGTAGAATTTGTGTTAAGCCTGATACATGTAGCTCACAAATAATAAATTTGTGATATTCATAACTTTGGTGATCCTAGCAAAATAGTAATTAAGATCGGCAATGTATCTGGTATACATTGTACAAATGACTGGATGCACTGTTCAGATTTTATAATAGTACACTTTATTAATTAAACCATGATACTTTTTCAAATGTATGCCCTCATTATGGTGTCAGCATTTCTTTAAAAACAATTACCTTGTGCTACTCTATCCAACATGACGGACACTTCTGGGTAGGTCTCCCCCTCTTGTTGATCAAGAATCCCATCTTTAGCAACTGGTGCAAGTGCCTCCAGAACAGTTTCATATATCCTGTTGACTACTGGTTTAGCACCCCCTCCTAAAACAAGAAAATAACTATACATAATTTATTGAATTTATATTTGTTTAAAATTTATTTTTGTATTTTTTTGTTTTATGGGGCAAATTTAAAATAAATATTTTGTATTTACTAATACTTTATTTTGTTCTAGTGGCATGTTACATCATTAAATATATAAATATTTGTACATCCATTGTCAATAAAACAATTTCTTTGTATAAGTAATACATTTTGTCCAACGTACATGTGTTCCTCATGAAGTAACTTACCTGTTTTTTGGCAGTCACGGTGATAGGCTCTGGCCTTGCTGGATATATCCTGCCACTTCTTTCGTATCTTCTGCCAATCTCTCTTCTGCCCTCCACACTCTTTCAGTACATCAGCTGACTTCTTCCAAAAAGTCGTCTTCATCTTATCTACAGCTACAGTTGCCTTATGACGTGTACCAAATAGTCTGGCTGTGTTTTCTCTCACAAATTCACTTAAGATCTTTACTTCTTCGAATGACCAGTTGGCCAAACGATCAGGCACTTTGGCCATGACTAAGCCTACATATGTGTATTTAAAATATTTAGTTATGTACTAGAACAATCCAAACTCCTGACAGTCGGCTGGGCAAATTAAAGGTGTTTAATATTTTCCAACATATTCCTTGAAAGCTTTTGAATGTGTAGGAGAAAATTGCAGAAGTTAATTTACAATTTTCACAACACACTGCTAGTGCTAGTGCTATATACAGTTTGTAGAATAAGTTATGGAATTTTGATCTACCTTCAGATTTTTGTTTTTGTACGTTATGTTTGTATACAGTTCTTGGTCAGTAAAATAAGAAAACAACTCGGAATCAGATATAAATTGTAGATCTTTACTATTAAAAGGCTTTATATCATCAATCCATCATTGGTCATGACTGTTGTTCAACGGTTATTTGCTCTATGATCTGATGGTGACAACTAACATTGAGTAACAATAGTTATAAACCAAAAGCTTAACGTTAGTAATACTAACGTTAATAGTACTAACGTTAGTATTTAAGTAAGAACTATACCCCGTGGCTAAAGTTATAAAGTCTTACATGTATTGTTGTAACAATACGGTTATGACTTATGTACATGTACATACGTCGACAGTGTGCGCTACGTGTGAGCTCAATGACTGGCAGACTGAAACAAGTTTGGATAATTCAATAACGTTATGCCTAACACTTTGTGACTGACAGAATTAAATTTTATCAACTTACGTTAAGTCAAATTCACTTACCATTAATGTGTCTTAGTTACAAGATATCTAGCAGACGACACCCATCCACGGCCACTTTCTGTGCGCGTCCGCGTTATTTTCAGCCATGTTGAATGTGCTACATACGGCCGTTTTATTAATAAATAACAAACTTTACATGAAACAGTCGCGCTTCGGAAAGGTCATCCTCGTTCACAAGTTTTAACAAATTCAAGCTGTATTTTGAATGCATCGCCCTTGCGATGCATTTCGTGAAATGGTTCACAAGATACGTCGCAGCTGCGATGCATCGTAGTGCCGCGATACATCGTAAACCTTGCGATGCATCGTAAGTTACGATGAGTTTCGTGAAATCGACCCCTGGTCCAATAATGACATCTAAGGATTGTATAACAAGGTGTCTGTGAATTATTTGTGAAATATTTCATTAAAGAGTCATATACTTCCCGTTTGCAAGGTAAACAGAAATAATAATACTAATATCGCAGTCTTATGTTGTACGAAATCTAGCACGATTTTACACTTTAACCATAATTGCTTCGTCCTTCGGATGGGACGTAAAGCCGTAGGTCCCGTGTGTTGTGTAATGCACGTAAAAAAGAATGCGCCTTGAGCACCACTTAGTTGGTGGATACGTGCGCTATATAAGTCCACACATTATTATTATTACTGTTTAAACAGATCACCGGCCGGTGATTCATTTTACCGTTTGATTCAAGTACCGTTTTAGATTATAATTGAGTAATTCTGTAATGGGGTTATGATCAAATATGCATAATCCACGATTTGGCCGTAAAAAGTTCAGTATTTTGTTTGTATAACATTATTTAGTTACATTTCATTTCCTTGTGATGTAGCCCTTTATAGTTTAAATACTTTTCTCGTCAAAACGGCCTCGAGTAATCTCGAGTTGGGAAGCTTTGCCTGGTAATTATGGTGACGGTTAACGAACCATTACATAGAGTTGCTGCCCAGATCAGCGTACACGGAATTACAGCGGCCATAACGTTTCCCAACTTTTTCCCAACTTTATCTATATAACCCTTATTATACATACGTTTTCACTACGCATTGTTAGATGTAGTTTGGGATCAATACGATGTGGATACGCGACCATTCGCTGCAATAGGGTGCTATCTCCAGACGAACATGCTATTGCAGACGCAAAACGATTTTGCATTTTATACACGATCCATCGTCGCAGGAGAGCGCTATCTCAAGACAAATCGCTATCACATGGCGTTCTCTTGCTGCGACGGATCGAGTATCAAGCACCGTGCCTCCCTTTTTGAGACCGTGGCGGAACCGCGGCTCTGCCCACATTTCGTTCCTTTCGGTTTTTTGGACCCGTAGCTTGACGACAAACCTTGTTTATGTGCTGCCTCCGAGAAGCCATAGCCAGGGCATATGACTTCGAACGTGTCCCCCTCCCTCCCACCATGATGGGTGGGGTCCACTAACATTGGAATTATCTGGGAATGGAAGAACATTGATTTAAAGTGCGTGACCAAAATATAACAAAATTATTTTTTCGAGTTTATAACGTGATATGATTCATAGTATAGCCGCCTGTGGCATTCCCTCTTTCCAACGTACCTTACTGAACTCGTAGAAGGACCCTGGCCAGCCGTGCACCATCATGATCGGCTTGGCCTTCTGTCCAGGTTTCAGCTCAGGTGTGGCCCGCACGAAATGGATGTCAATTCCCTCAATGTTGGTCTTAAAATGCTTATACTGGTTGAGAAGCTTCTCTTGTTTACGCCAACTGTTTCATAAAAGGCAAACATGATGTAATTCATAACATCACTTCTTAACAGTGAGAACGCCCTCTGGCGGCGTTGCCCTAGCAAGTAATGGTACGTTTAACACCACACTATGATAACAGCAACTTATAGGAAAGGGCATAAGGATATGAGAAAGCGCATAAAATCCTACTTGTATGTGTTTATCCAGTAATCCGTTATATTCTTCATGTATGCTGGGATAACGCCATAATTAAACTTGGTTCCTTCCACACTTTCAAACCATCTGGTTTTCCTCAGACGATCTGAAATAAAAATAATAATGTTAAACTTGTACTCAAGGTAAGATTTTCTTTTTGCAAAGAAAAAAGTGTTAGAAATATTTGTGTGGCATTCAATCCTAATTTTGAAGAGTAAATCTTTAATTTGCAAATTGTTAACTTTATGTAGCATCTTTCTTTGCGATACAAACGTAGATACCCACCTTCCAAATCTACCAACTCTTCATCCGAAAAAACAATTTTGAATTCCCTGACAGAAGCATCTTCCTTCTCAGGTTTGTCTCCTCGTCCCCACCAACCATCTCCCACTTCGGGAGGGCCTGGAGACGGGCTGAAGACGCCACTCATGTATGCGATCAGAACCCCAAGGAGAAGTGCGCTGACCGCTAATTTCCAACCCATGGTTGATGTTAATCAGGACTTCAAGTTCAACATCTTTCTGCACAACATATAAACACAGAACAGTCGTCGCCAGACTGAAATATAAGCTAACTTGTTTATTTGCATAGTGCTCCATTACAAAACTTTAAATAGAAGGTACAACATTGGTGGTAACTGTAACGTACCTTAGTGTGTCATCCCTCTTATTCTATATCCTACAAGAAATATATTATTCAACAAACTGTGTAAATTTCAGCTTTTAAATTTTTTTAAATAGAAAACAATGATAAACTGTAATTGAATATTTCTTTCGTTTTCATGTTTTATAAAACCTTGCCATCGAAATAACGTTTTCTCTATGAAGAAAGCACTTTAGACGAAATAATATCCCAGGATGGTTTATACGTGTAACAGCTTTACACCAAGTAGACGTAATGATGATAAATGATGATAAATTAAGTGTTCCAACAAACAGTTATTACACTAAAATAATCGTGTTGTCTAAAGACAGTTATAAAATTAACTCATCCATAATAATTCCACATTGGAATGAATACGAACAAAGTGAATAGATGCATTCACAGACATCTTACCAAAAGTGTACATAAGCTTTAAATGCATAACTATGGTAGGATTTGTGTTTTCGAACAGGTTTAACGATTTACATACCTGAGTAGACTTGCTCAATATCAGTCAGCGCGCAGCCTGTTGAAAAACCGTTCCGTTTATTGTCTACGTACGCACGGTCGTTTGGTTCTGCATACGTAATGAGCTTAGACGTCCCATTTAAAAAAAAATATTTAAAATATGAAGATGCCTTTATAAAACCAATAAAAGTGAATAACAATAGAAATAAAGATTCAAATTTACCTTCTAATTTATTTAATGTTTTTTTGTATATTTTTTCGAGAGATTTTTGAACGAAAGCAATGACGTTGATGTGAAGAAAAAAGGGTCAATGAAAAAGTTTTTTTTTTTTTTACTTTTAACAATAGCCGGCAGAAACCACTTACGTATAGATATGTAAGTTAAGTATTCATCTTCCCTGGAAATGTGATAATATGTCTTGATACTTTGCGAAACAGTCAAGAGCACCTTAAAAAATCCGCAAGTCCAAGCCTCCAAAATCACGTTAAAATTTACACCATCGAGTCATATGCATGGATCAGAGCGTGAATCTCATTGGTCAATGCGTTGAATGAGGGCACGTATTGACCAATCACATTTCACGAACGGTGAAGCTTAGGCCAGCGAAGCATGTAATAGTACCTAACGTATACATGAGTAACAGACTAAGACTGAAATCAGAAGAATTGTTACCAGACTATTTTTGTCAACATGATTTAAAGCGCGCGTCGCCGTGAAATGAAAGGTTTCATAACATTTTAAGTGTTGGGAAAACAGTCCATGAAGGAAGTAATAAACAATCCAGACAAGTGGGGGTGGGGAAGTCGAACTTAAATTTGATTATGGGGAACATTCACAATCATTTAGCTGAAACTGTTATCTAAATAACTGTTTAAAATACATGTAACGTTAGTTCTTATTTATTTTAAATTAGAGGAAATATTGACAACAATTAAATAGGCAGTTAAACAGGCACTGTTCTCATTTTTTCACGTTTTTGTGAATTTTATGGGTTCTTTTGATACATCCACAAACGTATAGAAAACTAAACTTATCAATATATAACTTAGATGTTCTTCATAGAAATAAAGGCAGCTGCATTAACACAAAAAGTAACTATAAAATCTAATGTTCCTTCATGGTTCAAAATTAATTCACAAAAACTGAAAATAAATGTGTGCTTCATCTACAATAATCATATTTTTCACCAATGTGGGTACGGAGCCCCTAAAGGGACATATGATAAAAACAAATTTACGTGCGAAGAAATAATTTGAGTTCTTTATTTCGTGCGCTCAAAATCATTTTGTGCTCACAAAATCATTTCGTGCGCTCGAAATAATTTCGTGCACTCGAAATAAATTATTTCGTGCGCTCGAAATCATTTCGTGCACTCGAAATCATTTCGTGCGATCGAAATCATTTACTTCGAGCGCTTGAAATGATTTCGAGTGCACGAAATGATTTCGAGAGCACGAAATGATTTCGAGGGCACAAAATGATTTTGAGAGCACGAAATGATTTCGAGAGCACGAAATGACTTCGAGAGCACGAAATGATTTCGAGAGCAGGAAATTATTTCGAGCACATGAAATAATTTATTTCGAGTGCGCGAAATGATTTCGAGCGCTTGAAATGATTTCGAGTGCACGAAATGATTTCGAGTGCACGAAATGACTTCGAGTGCACGAAATGATTTCGTGAGCACGAAATGATTTCGAGCACACGAAATAAAGAACTCAAATTATTTCTTCGCACATAAATTTGTTTTCATCATATGTCCCTTTAGGGGCTCCGTAATTTGGGTGTATTTTATGGCCAGATAAAAAAAAATTAATACAATATTATTAAACGGATATTAAAAGGCAATAACAATACTTTGTGACATGTTCAAATTTAAGTTATCACGTTTATACCCCTAACTAAATGTACCACACATGTTTATAGAATCACATGTTTTTTAAACCCGTACATTTATTGTTGAAATTGTTTTAAAAAAAGTAACAATGTTGTTTGACGTTAAATATTGCATAAGTTATGTGTCACCACAGCACCATTTTATGTCAAGTCCCAAAAATGGCAAGTTGAAAATATAAACTATTGTTATCAAATAAATTAAAATGATTGCACCAATGTGTGTTTAACATGGCTAGAATGATCATTTTAGATTCAAGAATGACTACAATAAAACATGATAAACTCGACAACCTGGTTTTGTCACTATTTCTGGGCAGAACCAATCACTATGAAGATTTTGAGACATATACATCATTATGGAGTATCCATACTCTAACCCTGAACCATGGTAGGTCACTTTGAGTTTGACTGGTGGGCCTGTGGAGGGGTAGTGGATGAAAAATACAAACAAAAATATAAATTAGTTCAATTTATATTAACAAGTCCTACTCGGGACATCTCAATGATGTCATAGCCAGGGTAAATAAAAATGGGTCAAGTCTTACCCAGGTCATCTCATTTCACTGAAATTTTTTCAGCATTTCACTTTTTTTAATTTTTTTAATTTACTGATAACGTGTGAATGAGTACTAGTTGACTCTGTACCTTTTGGGGGGTAATTTCTGGGTACGAGTGGATCAATGAAGGTAAAGTTAGGCAGATGGGCACGGTATAATCATAAATTAAAACTAACATTAATGTTAGGCTAGTATTAGTAATAATACAAACATTTAAAAGTCTGTTTGTCAAAGGCATTGTCCATTATTGAGATTTTTTTCCCAAAAAATAATGTGAAATATTTCAGCAAAAAATAATAACCTATCTATGGCCATTATTATAAAAGTTCCTTTTAAATCTTGGCATTTAAAGCAACATTTATTTTATCACGTAATTGATAATGCATATAGAATTGGCAATCAAAATGTGTTGTTCCGTATTGCCATGTATACACGTACAGCTAGCATACAGTTGTATGATTATGACGTCACATAAGTTACCGAATTATCCGCTGGAAGCTGAAAAACTTGCTATTTTGAAACTAAAAAAAAACCATTATTGCCCGGTCCGGCAGAAATGAAATTGATATGTAACGATGGCAAATTATTCAAAGAAAGCGAAAATTAACATCGTTTGAACGAATTTCGTGCAAAACAGCCAGGAGCACCTTAAATATTAAGACATGTACAGAAAAGTTTAGATATTTAAGCACATTTTGAGGGGTAATTTCGCTACGATTTCTTTTTTTGAAACGGGTAAAATCGGTTTTATTTCTTGAATTGTACCTTCGAAAATGTACTTACCAATCCATGTTGACCCAGCAGTGACCTGACAGGTTTCCCAAACGTTTTGCCACGGGCCCTCCTCAAATCGCGTTTTTTCTCGCGAATTTCCAGAACGCACGAGAGAGGTTTTCGCTGCAAATAAAATCTCGTGGATTGGCTCATTATAGCATAGGCTGCGCGCTGACTGATATGCGCCAGCTGCTAAATTATTATAGAAGCTGACTTCCTGCCAATGCAAAACTCGCCGTCTGAACAATTATAGACACGATATTTGTCACGTACAGTTGGTGCAAACTATAGTATGTAGTTTGAAGTTCAGTGTGTATAGAGGTCTATTGAGGAGATGACTGCATTTATTCGTATAACCCAGACAATGAAATAAGTCATGACTTTACAAACTGCATGCAATATACAAACTACAGACAATGTTTGCTAAAGGCACTGAAATCTGCGATAAACAGATCAAAGGTTTATTTGGAATCAGTGACTTCGTTCCAGATTTTATTTTTTCAATGGGAACCTATTCCAATGGGAACCTATTCCAATGGGAACCTATTCCAATGGGAACCTATGGGAGACTTTTGAAAAGTTGGTGGCAGAAGCGTTACCGGTCCTTTTCCCATTATTCCGAGCATGCGCATTGTATTGAGAACAATAGAAAAGAACCACCATCTAGCGTCTTAAAAGTCTACCATTTTTGTTGTTTCTTTTAAAGAAAATAAGCATGGTAGTTTTGAGTGTCCAAATTTATATTTATTTATTTATTTTATATATTTATGTTTTAGCTATTTAAAATGAAACAAATCAATATATAACTCTTTTATTTTCCCCACGATAAATAAAATAAATAAATAAATGTGTGGACTTATATAGCGCACGTATCCACCAACTGAGTGGTGCTCAAGGCGCATTATATTATTACCCCTGCTCATAAGGCTCATAAGGCTCATAAATCATTCCTGAAACCATCTCGGCTCCCTGGGAGTATACAGCTCAATTGCTGCCATTACAGCGCATATAGGGCTAATCAACCAACTCTGCCCTCACCAGCGGCGTCGACAGAACATTTTCAGTGGGGCACAGGGGCATTGCTTTTCAGTGGGGGGGCCCAGGGGGTATGGTTTTTTCATATTTCTTTATCTTTTCTGTTTTTTGGGGCATTATGAGGATTTTTCGTGGGGGGGCACTGGAAATTTGTGGGGGGCCACGTTTCCCTGTAGTTAGTACGGTTTGATATGCATTCAGCTGGAGATTTGTGCCAACATGGATTTTATAGGCTTTCTTTATTAATTTTGGGGTGCTGATTCCAAAAATGTTTGGTACCATTTTTTTCAACCACGTCTTCAGCCGCCATTTTGAATTTCAAATGGCAGCCATTTTTTACTTAATTTCTAGTATAAAATTTTCATGAACAGGAGCCTCATCATACTGTAGAATGACAATTTGATGCCCATTTTTTGTACACGGGTACTCACCTTTTACCTGGTTCATTTTTGGTACACGGGTACTCACCTTACAAACTCTAAACCTAACCCTAAATCTAACCCTAACCCTAACCCTAACCTAACGCCTAATCCTAAGCCTAACCCTAACTCTAACCCTAACCCTGCCTTAACCCAAACCCCTAATCCTAAGGGTTCGTATGGTGAGTACATGTGTACCAAAAATGGGCCAGGTATACCTATTTGGCTTTACTATGTAAACCCACCAACTGTCTGTAAATTAATGATGAAGAATTTTGAGAAGTCAGTTGAAATTTACAAAACTTGTTTAACTTTAATTTTAAAGTTTATTGGATTCATAGAGTAATCAGTGTTAGTTTAAGCAACCATTTTAACAGTGTAGGTCACAAACATCCAGCTGTAATAGATATTACATGTATACTCAATGCGATGCATCACATTAACCCTTTCATTATCAGCCAGTAAGAGAGTACCCTTCTTTACCACAGTAATTAGGAGCCCAATGTCACTTCAGCACCAGTGGGTTTTTCCACAATTTCATTGAAGTGCGCCCTCACTCTGCAGTAATAGACACTTTTTTTTACATGTGTACTGTACATACCAAATGGCTCAGATATATTTGTATGTTAAACTGATGGTAAAAATGAGTATACAAAGGGAGGAAAATATTGTGCAGATTTTTTAAGTGTAAAAGCAAAACAATGAAATATTTAGATCAGTATTTACACTGAAGAAAAGTAATACAAATGGGTGATATTTCATGCAAATACGGTACATGTATAAGATTTCTTTTCCATGTGAAAAACAATAACTTGGATGAGATTTTGGGGGATTTATTTTTGGTTTACTACTTGGAAATGAACCATTTACTTGTATTCAGTGTACATACATCACAATCCATGCTAACACCCACCCCCACCCCCAATTCAATGTTGGTTTGGACTGTAATCTGCGGCTTGTCCGACCTTTCCCAACATTGAATTGGGGGGGGGGGTTGAAGGCAAATAGTACAGATTTACAATCAAGTGATGTGGTATTTCTCAAAGCAAGGAACTGTGCACATAGGTTGTGTACATTGTTTACAGATCATCTTCGTTTGTTTTCGCCTGCCTAATTTGCGGTTACTGCAAACAATGCAGTCGTGGTGCTGTTGCCCTGTCAACTCGATAGGAATATGGTATCTCAACTGACTTGTTGCGTTACGTTCCCAACCCAACAGCAAGCCCTGTACAATCCCTATACGAAAATCAAGGTTACTGACATTGTTGTTTCCTGCTATGCTGGTGAATTGACGATACAGATATTCAGCATATGGAAAAAAACTCTTTTCCACCATTTCAAGCTTCTGTGTGTATGATTGTAGTACTGAAAACATTGGTCGGCAAGATCAGTTCCACCCATGTTTTTGTTGTAATCTTCAATACAATTGGGCTTCATAACATCACGAAAACCACTTGTGCTCTTATTACACCGAATTTGCGTTTTGGACAAATCGGTGTTGCCTACATTAGTTAAAAGTGTTAAAGATTTTTTGTCTTGCCAAACGATACACAATTGCCCACCTTTCACCAAAAAAAATGGGTCATCTCCTTTCTTCATTTTATGGTTTTTGGGGTTTGCGGCCTGGGGTATTCCCTGTGTAGTGTAACGAACAGTTCCACAACATCTGAATCCTAGTTTAGCAAGTTTAGCTAAAAGAGCTGGGCTAGTATAGCAATTATCACAATATATTACGTGTCCCTTATTCTCAAGTCCATGGACCAGATCAATGACGACTTTTCCTGCAACTGTTGGGTTTGGTGGATGGCAGTCTGACTTGGAATCTACATGTACGTCTGCATCATAAACAGTTTGGGTGTCGTCGGCTCCTGTGTACAGTTTCCAAGCACACGTGTATCCTGTTTTGGACTCGTTCAGGGAGAAGGCTTTAATACCCCGTTTGATAGGTTTTTTAGGCATGTACTGAACAAAACTTAAGCGTCCCTTGAATTTCAACATACTCTCGTCTGGAGACCGATTCTACGCAGGGTTATACAGGTTGAGAAACTTCGGGACGAGGACTTCTATCAAGGGCCGAACTTTGGAAAGTTTGTCCCGTTTAGCCAAGGCTCTACGAGGAATTTGGTTATTTGAGATGTGGAGAAACCGAAGAATTGAACTGAACCGATTACGGGACATGATCGACGGATAGAATGGGATGTGAAGAACTTCAGATGTCGACCAGTACATCTTGTATTGAGAGGATTTGTTTATGCACATAGCAATGAGAAGTGCCACAAATGCCATCATTTCTGGAATGTTGGTTGGGTGCCAGGAGAATTGTTGATCAGGATTTGAGTCTATTGTTTGCTGCGCATAGCGATTAGTCTCGTCGACGAGCATATCCCACACGATTTGAAAAAAATACAGCTTGAAGATCTCCACTGCCGACAGTGTGGCAAAGTCGCCGGTGGGGCCATGATTTCCAGTGAATTGTACAGTCCCACACTCATAATGGTCTCGTCTTTCCCAACCAGATCGGAAATCTAACTTTCCTGTCGTCCTCCTTGATCTCGGCCGGCTGTCACCTTGGTAGGTAGGCTGCAACAGAAAAACAAGGCAAAGGAGGATTAATCTCGGTCCTTTGTAAATACAATATCTCAATGCTACTTTGCTGCATGTGCACAGGCCACAGGGGGTCATGCGCAAAATGAATATTGTGCTGAGAAAAGAAATATGGCAGCTTTCATCCACTCTCCAAAACTCGTTGTCGATAAATTTTCGTTTTAATGTGGGATTGTGAATGTGAATTCCCCCAACTTCTTGCATAATACGACTTATAAGGGCCTTTCGAATACGAGGCTATTCTTTTGGAAGCTTGAGACTAAGAGTGCATTTTCAGCCTGTTGACGCTAAACAGCACGACCGGCTATGGGTGGATGTTAAAATTTCTATGCTGTATCTATACATCAACTTGCTGTTTCAATGAATACAAATATTACCCCAACAAACTACTAAAAATTGTACATTTTCACTTGACCTTTTTGACCCAGTCCAGGGGGTGGGGATTTGGTCAATCCTATTAAAGGGATCCATTTTCTAAATTTACATTCCTCAACTCCAACATTTGTTTCCCCTTGAGCATATAAAAAAAATGCATCCAATATTTACGCTATAGCCTAGGAAAATAAGTGAATTACATTAATTTGCATTGGACCAGGAAGAGTAACGTTAACTGTTACTACTATACTAATGTTAGTTATTCAGATTTACTGTGGGACTACCTCTTGAACGAATTCCGCTGGAAGTTTTACTAATGTGCTGTAGTCATCCGTTACTTCGTCATCTCATTCTGAGCCACTGTCTGCCAAAATCTCAGCCAAAATGCCATCATTTATGTCCGTTTCCATCATGATTGCAACTAAAAACTGACCGTTGTGGAAGCGAGTGGACGCTAGCACCGGGAACCGCAAAAGTGACGCACTTTTTCTTTTCATAAACTTTTATACACTTCATTCCTGTCAATAGAGGGCGCCAACCCAAAAAACCACTTGAGCATTTTCAGGTGGTGAATTAAGTAGCCGTGGTCGTCAAGGGCATGCCGATTCCCGGTACCTTTTAGAGTCCACGGGATCGAAGCGTATCACAACAAAGGCTCTTTTTAGAGCCCGTGGGATCGAAAGGGTTAAATAAAAGTGCATTATGTCGGCTGCTACGTATACCACATGAAATATATGTGAAACGTCACATATTATCTATAAACATGTGGCATATTATACATGTGACTTTGATGACGATGCAGATTCCAGAAATCTTTTTTCAGCCCTTTTCAACTTCTCATTATTTACAATGTTTTTGTAGCATCCAAGATGATATACTGACTCAAAATACTCTTCTTCAGTAAGACTCGCTATCCTGTCACAGAGGTGTGAAAAATTTGTTTCCCCAAATGATGCACGTTTGTTTGCATAGTCTCTAACCTTTTCCAGGTTCTGTCTAGTCTTGTGCAAGACCGTTATTATGCGGATCCTGGTTACACGATCCCGCGCCAGTCCTAAATCACCCACCGTAGCTGGCGCTATACAATTTTTTACGATCTCGGCCGCTACAAAAGGTGGCGCGGCCGTGGACAGGAATGAATGGCGCCCGCAGCGGCGATTGGTTTATCAAATCACAGCGGATCGGCGCGTATACGTATAAAATCACGAGTAACGTCTTGCACCAAGACTAGGCTCTGTCTAGATGATTTTAATGTTAAGGGTTTTGAGCCTCCAACATTTTAACATATGACACACTTGTCTGCAGTCCTTTTAGTCTAGGAGGAAGAAGATCTAGTGTCCATGATGCTGTTTTCTCGTAGGATTATACTTTAGACCTATAAAATATATATACAAAACATACACAGTTTTGTCACATAATCAAATGCACACTACAGTAAAAGATGCATTCTTTGAATTTCAAAATAAAGCCCAATTATTTATTCAAAATGGCCGCCTGTTTCCTCCGTAAACTAGAGGGTATTAAACATCAAATACCCAATTCTGCCCTCCTTATCACTCTGGATGTTTTCTCCTTATATACTAACATCCCCCATGGCGAAGGCATAAGTGCATGTGCCAACGCTCTCAGATCCAACAACCAAACCAAACCTTCTGTGAGACACCTCACATAATGTACCTTCCCTTTAAGACAATAAAGGCCCTTTTCAACTACTGAACTGCTATTATTGAGGGCCCTGTGGAAAAAATAACACAAAACTTTACTACAAAAGATGTTAAATTAGTAAATATTAACAAAATGGTGCACCATAAGTTTTCCAAATTCATATCTTAATTAAAGTGGTGGGTTAATAAGTTGATTGTCACGTAGACTAAATTGTATTGTCAGAATTAATTTTTTAATTATAAAGTTACCATTGCTAAAAGTGCTTTCAAAAGCGCATTCAAGTATAATAACGTATAAAAGAAAACAAAACAACTATCCAATGTTTAATATTTACTGTTGTTATTTCTATGATATAGACTTGCCGTCATGCATCTCATGGCAACGAATGCTGCACTGTGCGTACGGACACTAATTGAGGAAACTTGAAAGGATTTTTTGCTGGATTATCTCAAGTCTAGCACCAAAAAAGATGCAGGTGAGATTTTAATATTTAATTCAAACATTACTTATTAAGTTTTATATCACCAATAGTTATTCAAAATGAAAACACTGAACTGAACCTCTTAATGTTTATTATATACATGCAAATTTGCATAACGTATGGTCCAATGCATGGCTTGCATTCACTGTTGAGGGCGCACTACTTGTTGAATTTCTGAAATGAAATAAATAAAAGTTATTATAGAGTGAAAATTGTGTAAATTTTACCAGCTTAAAACACGAAGGCACATTACGGCCATGGGTCATGTTCACAGTAGCAAGAACATTTGCTCAGAATGCTCCAGCTGTTTAAAATTGTTAACTCTGAACGAAACTTTTGAATACAGCCTTTGTGTCTGTTTGTTTATTTCTTTTTTATGGAATCACAGAGCTGCTGACATATTTACAATATAATTTTTTCCCATTCAGGATACACTGGGAAGCTTGGTCATCTTGTGATGGAACCAACAACGATGGACGTGGGCTATGGCAATTTGATCGATCCGGCCGGATTTATGTGTAAGAAACACAAACAAACTCACAAAACTAATCTAGGAAAATGTATTAAATACCGTAACATTGAAACATTTTATATTATACTTATCGTATCCTGATTAGGCTCATTCTTCACAATTACATGGTACCCAATATTTTTAACAAGTTTGTTTTTATGGAGTGACATGGTCGAGCGGTTTAGTGCATCGGATTTGTGTTTTGATGGCTGAGTCGTCAGATGTGGGTTCAAATCCTGGCTGGGACCATGGTGCTTGTGTCCTTGAGCAAGACGCTTTATCATATTGCTTCTCTCCACCCATGAGTAAATGGGTACCTGTGAGGGCAGAGTTGGTTGTTGTGTTTGATTAGCCCTATATACGCCGAAATGGCAGCAATTGAGCTGTATTCTCCCCAGGGAGCTGAGATGGTTTCAGGAATGATTTATGCGCCTGATGAACAGGAAGTAATAATGTACAGCGCCTTGATATGTGCGCTTTATAACAATTGTGTATTGTTATTTATTATAACAAATTTTGACGGCTGTTTGCTACCTTAATATGTTTTTTCTGTAAAATGTGGTCTAAACTGTAAATCGACAGGCAACTATAAAGTAGTCATTATAATATTCGGAGTAAGTGCACTAATGCCATTGACACCTTTTGACCCCTGTTACATCGGGGCGTTGACCCCTGTTACATCGGAAAGACGGCCAAAGGCCTAAGTGGTGCAGTATACAAAGCCTCGGTGTTTCTGTATTCCTTCACCATCGAGTACACCATTATTGCTGGTGCCTTCGCCTACATCATGTGGCAGAACATTGGACGGAGGGTTCATCACCCACACAAACAGAAGACCACCCGACAGTTCAACTTCAGCTTCGAGTGTGGCCTCCTGCTCTGGGTGTTGTGCACCATGTGCGGCGTCATCATACTCATCCTCAACATTATCTACCTTGGAGTACTACGAGAAGCGCGATCAGAGTTTCATCAGCTATAGGGGCTACAGAGTATTCCTCATTATAGTCTGTATCATCGCCTGCATCGGTTCGTTCATTGGAATACACAAGGGGGGCTAGCAGCCAGACCACCACTCCGGACCTGCGCATCGGGTGGACGCGGCATAACTCCTGATATGCGTCAGCGGTGGCTTCTTGCAAAGCACGTATACCTTCGTGGCGGCCGTTGCCACCCTGGGGCAGCTGCACAGCGGAATCGTGTTCTTCGATGATTTTTCCCATATTGTGCAGATGGTGTTACAGTGTGTGTTAATTTTAGACGCACCAACTTGGTGCATCTGGCGGCACCCTGGGAGATTCTGTTCCGGTTCCACTCCACAGCATGTTTCTTTGAAATATGGAACTTACCGCCGGCCGATTTCCGAAACACGCGCACCAAACAGTTGATCATGTTCCTCCTTGTGTGCAACATCACATGGTGGCTTATCAGCACCTACGAGTTGAAAGGAGGCTACGACTTGTACGCCCTCGAGAACGGCTACTTTGGGGCCACAACTTGGTACGTTATCGTGCATCTGGCGGCACCCTTGGAGATTCTGTTCCGGTTCCACTCCACAGCATGTTTCTTTGAAATATGGAACTTACCAGGCGTTGAGGGAAATGGCGGTGGTCATCACCACTAGAGGGCGCAGCATCACGCGTAGTCTCTTCTCAAACACAACATTGGGAAGAGACTTATGCATGGAATCCACCTTAAACTCATTTTCACTATGGAATCACATACTGCGATAGAAGTTTACAAGTATCATTTATGATGAAGAAAGGTTAAAAGGTTAAAGGTTAGGGTTAATTTCACATAATTGCATATAATTGCTTAGCTAAAAATATTGCTTATTTTGCAAGTTTTGTTGCACGTTTGGTGGCTGTTGTCTGTTTTATGTCGCGAAAATGTCTGCTAAGCGCCTTATTGAAACGGTTTTTCTGAGACATTCTTCCTTTTATTGGACGGGATTAAAAAAAGCTGTTTTTGCACCATCACTGTGTTTCGCTTCAATGAGCTCATTGTACAATGAAGTACAATCTTACGGAAGTCATGTATTCAAATGCTTAAAATAAAACCAGACCTAATAAATAAAACCAGACCTTTGAAATGAGTCTATACACTTCCCTCTCGCATTTCTCACAATTAAATATTAATAATTTCCCTGCGGTGCATGGTCGCAATATAATCACACGCGCACATGATGGTACTAAATCATTTAGTACGTTTGAATAGCGTGTAAAACGTTCATATAGGGGCACACAATCCCTTCTCAAATGGTGTAAACAGACTTATTGAGTCCCTCTAGACCCAAGAAAACAATTTCAAGCCAAATATAAAGTTTTATATGGATGCCAGCCCACAATCCCTTCAAAAAAAACAGTTACCCAAAACCAATTTTTTTGCACATTTTTTGAACTGCTGACATTCTACAAAGAAACCAAGAAATTCTATTTGTCTGGCCATTCTAATAGCCACAACCAGACCTCAAAATAAACATCTCAGGTTGCTGGAATGTCTGGGCAACGAAAGCAAGTGACAGGATGACTGATTACATTGGGATTAGTGCGGTAACATCAATTGATAACAGCTGGACAGTTTCAATGGGTTGTCTGCTGGCAGGGGGGGGGGGGTGGGGGGGCTTACATTGAAAGCTGCATACTAGGTCAATGGTTCACCCCAGGTTGAATTTTTTTTTACCATATCATCAGGCACTGTATCAATAGAGAACTTATGCAAAGTGGCTGAATTTGAGTTTTCCATGACGTAGTAAACAATAGCACCACGATGAACCACAGAGACGGGGCACACTCATGCACAGACAGTAGGGAAACCTTCACCTTGTGCTTAGCTCTGATCTAATTTAATTGAAACGGAAGTACGCCATGACCAATTTGGGAAATTTAATTCGGACATTGTCCATGACCCTCTCTTCAAACCTTGGAAAAGGCCCCTCTCCAGATTAACAAATTAACCCACGACCACCAATAAGGAGTCAGTGCATTGTCGCAGTCGGACAGTTTACATGTGGCTACATGGAAAAACCGACCATCAAAAGGATGAGAAATAAAATTGACACAAGTTTTCATAAGTGCTTTTATTTTATTGCTACATTCAAAATGCAAAAAATACATTAACACAATCACAGACATGCAAATACAAACTGCATTTATATTATTGCTATACTTAAAAGCCTTATACACTATTATATTTTTGGGTTGTCACAAGCATTCATCATCACGATCAGGTTCAATGAATATACATTGAAATAAATTCAGAAGCAAAAATTGGGAATATCTAGCGCTAATTAATTGAGGGGGTGTTCTTTACAAGAGTTGACTATACGTTAGTTCAACTGTCCGTGATTTCTGAATTTCGATCTTTCACACAAGTGTACAAGATTGAAATTCATTGGTAATTATACTTATTTCTCGAACACCTCAGTCATAATGGTTTCAGGATTGTTGATACCATCACAATTTATGTTTTAAGGTTAAACTCCGAACATTACATGTTTTAAAAGTTATCAATAGTGTATTGGGGCTTTAAAGATAGTTACGATTATTGGTTTCCTAGATTGTAAATATTCTTTTGGGTTACTTTGAGACACGAACGCCTGGTAGATAGACACGTAGAAGTTACAGTTAACGTTAACGTTCCATGGTAAAATAATAACATATTTTGACACCATTATTATAATTTACGCTATGTACTATGTGCTCGCGGTGTTCGTTTTTCACACAAACCCAAGTACCCAGCCTGAAAATAATCTTCGTAATGCGTTTTGAAAACAAAAGGAACAAACGTGATGTATCTCCATGTTTTCATCTACCAACAGGTTGGGTGTGACGTCAGACATAACATTCGAAAGGTCAGAGTTCATACATATTCGAATCCCATAATGTACGCATATATTTGATAAGGGGTAAATCACCTCATGGAATACATGTATTAATATATGAGTATAAAACTGTATAGCATAATTATATGGCTGATACTCATGCTTATACCAATGCCCATGCTTAACCCTGCGACTCGGCCGAATTTCAGCGCAATGCGGTGTGACAAGCACACCCCGTGTAGTAGGTTGTAAAATCGTTAATTACATGGGTAAATGAACTGATTTTCCCAATGTTAACAATTTTAACTTGTTTCAGAGGGTCTAGAGATGTTTTCTATCAAAATAATTTTTTTTGGTAATTTTATGTTTTTCTTAGAAAATTAATTACTTAATTAACACTAAAAAAAAATCATTTTTCCTAAAAAAACTCATTTTTAAACCCAAAATCTGTACTTTTTTCACTCAATAGTAGTCCAGTCTATAAATACAACATCCTGCTATGTATACAAACCCATGGCCCATTCATAAAAAAACACCTGCTATCGAAGAACCTCATCAATCACTCAGATACCGCCATCATCCGACCCCCCCAACAGCCATCCCCCAATATCAACCCCCCCAACATAGACGTTTTTATTAGAGCTGTCAAACAGCCATCACAGAGGCCTTTGAGATGTCTCCCAGACTTGCCGCAGGCATGTTATTTGATGGTAATCATCCTGTGTTTATCACCTTCGTGAACCCCAACGCTAAGCCACAGTGTGTACACAAATCCCACAGGGACCTCAGGCATGGTAGTTGTGGCTGACTTAAAGGGGTAAACGAACTTCCCCAGTACTTTAAGCTTCTAACACATTATTTCGAATGTGATTGACTTGAAACTTGCGAAGAATTAATTTTTTTACCCTTTAATTAAGGAGTAATTACAGAAAAGTTCGTTAACCTACTACACCGTGTAGATGTGCTGTGCCTTTCTCACGATAACATGATAGGGTACCAGCACAATGCCACAATTAATGCTTAAATGGTTGGTGTAAGGTTCTCAAAATGATTCCCATAGCCTGTGAGAACAATTTATACGATACAGTCAGATCGGCAAGTTTGCTATTTTAATATAGTGTACATAAGATGTCAATTGAGTGCTATAATTTATGGTATTTTATCAGTTGCATGGCCTGACAAAATAAACAGTAATAACCTCTGAGTATGATTTAAAATTATTAAGTAAAATGCATCACATAACGGCACAAAAAAAATCACAATACCAAAAGGAAACATTGTCACTAAATACTGACGAAGGGCGTCGCCACAATGTATCTTGATATAATTTGGCTTTAGAGGTGTAACAATTTTCAGTGTTACTGGAAAGGGATTAATTGCAGCTACGACTGTCTTACTGAGGCCATTGGACCACGGAATGCTTTCACGGTTTTGCTACTGTGTTTAGGTGGGAGCTGGAAATCCATACTAATGATATCTGGATGCAACTGCTCTTTTAACAAGTTTTGGCAAAAACAAATACAATAATAATGAATATATAAATACAAAAACACAAACAAATAACTATAAATTTGATGTCTAGTTCTTATTCCAAAATGGAGGACGACCGTAACATTATAAGCTCTGATTTCGTCGGGGCGACGCCCTTATTTAACTATGTGTATTTATTCTCATACATTCTTTATTTCGTTAAAAATCCTTTTCTGGTTAAGCTTTTATGTCGAATTAAACTTTGTATAGTTGTTCTCCTACCTTCTGTATATCATTAAAATTATTTTCTGATATATTATTTTTTTTCAAAATAAATTGTAAAGCTTTTTTGTTGAATCATCCTTTGTGATATGACAAGACATTCGCATGTTTTGTTGGAGTTAGTTAGCGATCGAGACAGAAACCCATCTGCGTCATGTCCATCTGGTACCTGACAGCCAATACTAAATAACCAATAGTGAAATAAAGTATGAAAGCAGCAATTCATATTGGACACCAGGCTCAGATTAATTCCCATAGACGTGTGTGTTAAATGTATATTTAACATGTATAGGCCTATAGTGAGAATTCATTAAAACATGATTAAAAACGTTTTCCGTGAAAAAATCAACTGTGAACATTTTAGTTAAACTGAATGTGTAAATTAAACAAATCATTGACAAAACCTTTGAAAGCTACCTACAATGTTTGAAATTATTATTGTATAGGCCTACCAAGGGCCTTAAAAATCTGAGTATCAATAATAAACAATTTAAGGAGTGAAAATCGTAATTTGTTCAAGTGCAATAAATTACAAAGTTCTAAAAAACGTAGGCGTCGGAAGGAGGCGTAGTGTATGGCAACCCAAAATACGGAAATCCCAAAAATTTTGGGGCATTAGTTTACTCATATTATTATAGAGGCAACATCAGGCTGGTGACTGTTCTTTGAAGTATATTATAGTCAGATTATCAAAGAGTCACTCGCAGTGAGAAATGTTAAGAACATGAATAGCCTATGTTTGTTATTATTTGTAATTTTATTTTCTCAAGTACTACATTAGGCAAGGGGGGGGGAAGAGGTTTACCTCCATGATCTCATAAAGTAACACTCATGCCCCCAAAAATGTAAAAATGGATTGGCAGATCGGTTGATGAGGTCTCATATATTCCGTTTCAGTTCCACATACCAGAGCAATATTTCATACAGCTAATATGCAGAAAATATTGCTATACAAAATTGTACTGAGAACCCACCAGAAACAATATCCATTACGTGACAATTTGGCTGGTAACCTTTCTGCGCTCAGCATCCTTGTGTACTTAGCAGGTCTATGAAATTGACCCCAGGTGGAAAATCGTCGTTGTCCCTACGGTAATGATTGCCATCGATCACGAGACAATTCGTTGTAGCTATTTAAGGCTGGCTTCCGACGCCTACGAATGGTTTGATTCAAATATGTTATCATACTATTCCCCTCAGAATGAATCATCTCTTAAAACACTCATTATTCATCACATGTCTGGGAACCAAACTACTGGTCTAGATACAAAAAGACAACAAGAGTCTCCAGTTTTCCACCGTGATTACAAATTTACATCCTTTACACCATCCATGATTTTGTTATATACTTAAAAAATACTTAAATTTAAAGGCACTATTATAATAATTAATAAAATATTACATGAACATTTTCTAAGATATTGGAGGAGGTGTGAATATTATTTGACCATGGCTACCAATAGTCGTGTCGAACGTCCACTAAATATACTGAACAGCAAAAGAAACGCAAGTCCGAGGTCTTGTCAAGTTTTCAAACAGAAGACAAACCATTTTGATTCTAATCACTCATTTAATGAAAAATACTTTCAATTTGTGAGCTGAAAGTGACTGTTGAATGTGAAAATCTTGCAATGCAATTTCAACAGTCACTTTCAGCTCACAAATTGAAACCATTTTTCATTAAATGAGTGATTAGAATCAAAACGGTTTGTCTTCTGTTTGAAAACTTGACAAGACCTGGACTATGTCTTCAATCCTCAGACTTGCGTTTCTTTTGCTGTTCAGTATATTTTCTCTCAATGTAAACTTAAATAACCAATGTTAAATAATCAATGTAAACTTAAATAACCCAGAACCATGTTTTATGTTCCACATAAAACATGGTTCTGGGTTATTGCTGTTCTGTTTAATTTATAAATGTCGACACTTTTAACTCAACACTGTTTTCTCTCATATTTTAAGAATACCATTTGTGTATACATGCACTGATTTCCCTTTGAAATCTTGCCATAGTCAAATAATAAACCATGACCACGTTTGTAAATTCTCTTTTCATCTTGTTAAAACTAATCATAAAATTTTAGCATTTTTACCACCAGCATCTTCTCTGATTAATAATAAAAACAAAAAGACTTTCAGTATCTGAAAATCAATATCGATTAGGTGAAGTAAATTATTAAATTACAATCACCAACATCTGAGTAATCAATAAACAATCAATCAAAATGTGGAAATCAAAGTTGCTTTAAATGCAATAAATTGATAAATCAACAAATGGGCCTCAGCCATACTTTTATCTCAGACACTGTTTTTTATGCATATTTTAAGATTACCAGTTGTGTGTAATTGTACAGACAATGATGCCTTGTTGCAATATTCAAATATTCGAATAATGAACCATGAAAACGTTTTCAGCACCTGAAACTCATTATCGATTAGGTGGAGTAAATTATTGAATTACAAGCACCAACATCTGAGTAATCAATAAACAATTAAAATATGGAAATCCAAGTGCAATAAATCCAAGTGCAATAAATTTAAAAATCCGCATAATATTTTTTAGTCAAACATATCCTTAATAACAAACAGCTTAATATAAGGTGTCAAAAGAGGGGCTGGGGGAGTGGGCGGGGTTAGGCCAATTTACTTCAATATGAGATTTTCAATGTTTCAAGAGCTACAACGAAAGTATTTGGATGTCTAGTTCAATGTCACCTGACACACTGTCACTTTTTGTATGGTCTTGTTCCCAAGCTTCGGGCATATTATGGCTCATGTTTATATAGCTATACCTGTTTTCATTAAAAGGGGGTGTACGCCATTGGTAAAATGTACGGTATATAAATACATTTCATTGAATTGAATTGATAAATTAAAACTGAATGTCGTGGCCACAGAAAATGGAATACACTTTATAAGATAAGAAGAGGTCTGTCAAAAAATCAGCATGAGAATGTTTCATCTTTGTAATTGGTTGTGTCGCTAACAATTTGCTGTATTACAATTTTACATAACAAGTGTGTTAAACTGATTTACATAATTTCTGTAAACGCTTAATAATGAAACTGCAGTACGTGTCCATATTTGTTTGGACATATTCTTTGTGGGCCGAAGAAGAGAATCAGAATGGGTAAAACAAACGTATGGAAACGTACTGCAGTTTCATTATATTAAGTGTTTACAGAAATTGTGTAAATTAGTTTAACACATGCACTTGTTATGCAAAATTGTAATACAGCAAATTGTTGGGAATAGAGTTGCCTATATTTTGCTGTAAATTTATATGATTTTTTTTTACAGTGTACATTTATATTCGTATGTTGAAATAAATCGCTGGACGGTTATCCATTTCAGACTTACATTTTGTTTTATACTTCTTCTCAAAAATGTCAGACAAAACATTAAATTTCTCACTATGTTTGGTACCATTACCATCTTACAACCAAATAAGTTTTGATATAATGATCCGCTCAATTTACTTTGCAGGTAATTGCCAATGGTGCATGTGCACTTCATTTAACTACTTCCTGGTTGTCGCAACCACTTTGGAGGACTGGGTAAATTTTTATCAATGCTGGCTATTGTAACTAAATCTTCATTCTTTTATAAATTTCTTTCAAAAAGTTTGTTTTTATTAATTGAATTTATTATCAAAACTGGTTTGGTAAAAGGGATACATTTACATTGTTTAATAATGTGGCTTATTCAATAGGTTAAAAATATTATGATCATCAATAATACTTTGTGACTTTCATCACAAGATCCTGTGAAAGCCATTTTTTCTGATATAGTCCGTGGGGGTACCAGCAAATCAGGCCTACCACCTGGTGGATATAATGTCAAGACAAATCTCATTATATATCTCCATAGACTATAACAAATTTATGCACGCGTTGCTTATATCGGTCTAGCTGGTGATCCCGTTCAATCAATCAATCAATCAATCAATCAATCAATCAATCAATCAATCAATCAATCAATCAATCAATCAATCAAGTCATTTATATAGCGCCAAAATCAAAGAATTTGCTCTAAGGCGCTGAGGCACAGAATGAAGATTGTTAGTACACTGCAAAAACTGAGGTGTCAACTAGTGGTGTCAACTTTATTTTTCCATGGTGTTTATATTGTGCGAGTTGCCTAATATAAACACCAGTGGTGTAGTTTGTAACACCACAGTTTTTGCAGTGTAGGTCTCCCGAAACAGGTGAGCTTTAGGGAGTGTCTTGAAGGTGTGGAATGAACTGGCATCTCTGATATATGCAGGAAGCTTATTCCAGATTTTCTGGCCATAGACGGAGAATATTTCCGCATACGTTACTATATAGTTTGTACTCAAATAATTTACGTATTTGCGTTATTAAACCGACTACAACGATTCAAAGAAAAGCATGGCTCACTATTGGTCATTGTGGTTGTAACAAATGATATACAGCGGCAGCACCAGACCTGTTAAACGGGGTGGGGGGGGGGGCAAGCTTAAATTTAAGGGGGGCAAACATTAATCTTTAATGTAATTTTGTACTGCTGAAAAAGCATTGACTTACCATCGGGGAAAAATTGGGGGCAAATTGGGGGTAAAAGAAAGTAACGGGCGCGGGGGGGGGGGGGCATCCCCCCCTTGGCCCCCGTAGCGCTGCCGCTGATGATATACAATATCTGGGGACGAAAGTTAAGTTTTGCAGTATTTTGTCATTAGCTAGACCAGCATACATTGCGCAAATCGGCGTGCGCGTGCGCACTGTGGTATTTGCCAAGAGGTCTATGAGTCTACTGCTCTGACATTTTATATATTTATATATATAAAACACATAGTTTTAGTTATTCCTCAAGCGTGTATCGATGCCAGTAATACTCATGCGACCAACACATGATCAGACTATTTTTAGCCGCAACACTCTTGCGAGCCACATAGGTTGTTTCCAAGGCTACTTAAAAATAGTTCTATTCAGGCTAAATGAAGATTTCCTGGTGAGTTTATTTTAAGCTATTTAAACTTCCTGTACTAGATTGATCACCTGGTTGACCGCTACTACCTTCAGCCCGACGGGTGTTTCCAGATAGAGTAACTTTCAAGGCTCAAGGGTATTGATCCCTTGTTTTTCCCCTCGTGAGTAGGGGATGGGGGTAGGTGCCAATTATCACTAAGACCCGACATCTCAAAGTATGCAGCTGGTATCTTAGTACAAACACAAGCATCTTTTTTAACGAATCTGGCCCGTTGTAATTTAAAACGGACACACGTGCAAATACCACAGTGCACACGCGCAAGCCGATTTGCGTAATGATTGCTTGTCTAGCTAATAATTTATCAAAATACTAATACTGACCATATAGCTCTCCAGATATTTTCCATCAATATTTTTCTTTCTCCTAGAACATAAGGGTCATTGTGTTTATACAAGCACACTATACAATAGTTATTCCTTTTCTTCTGTTTGTGTTCAGCCATAACGCAAATGTAGTACAAAATGCAAAGTAACTTACAGAAAATGCGAACGTTGATCACTATATAGACCGAGATGCAATGCGCGTAATTGTTGCGAATTAGTATAATTATTTATTGTCTACATACCTTTACCGTTTTCACGAAAGATGAATCTTTAAAAAAATAATGTTTTGTCAACTTCAGTTTTGTAGCTATTTGGGTGTGTACAATTGGTTGTCTTTGACATTTCTGACAAGTTTCAAATGTTTATCCTTATATTTCCTTACGCTAATAAATAATTCTAACCGGCAAATTACCGGCTAAGCTGATTTCCGGTTACTGAAGTGACGAATTGCCTTCGTTGAATACATAGCGATTGGCAAAAATGCCAAAGCGTGTGTTATTGCTTTTGCGTTTTCACGAAGTGACAAATCCTGTTGTGGTTGCAAGCTGCTCAACCCATTTTATACACATCTTTGATGTTTTTCGGTATAAACTGTTGGAAGAAAAAAAGTTAAAGATATGTATAAGGTACACAATTTTAGTCATAACAATCTATTGTTATTCTGCAGTTAGACCTAACCTGCAAAAACTTTATTATTCCATGGTGTTAATGTTTGGACAAGTTGCCAAATATGAACACCACTGGTGTAATTTTAACACCCCGGTTTGTGCAGTGCCGTAAATCCTTGTCGAAAAGTGGGGGTGATGATTTTGAAATTTGCTTGCATAATGTACAATGAAGTACCCCCAAACACCGCAAAAACATGACTTTATGTAACATTTCCACGTTTTATTATTATTAATATTTTTGTTTCCCAGTCCTATTCGCACCGTGAAGAGGCTGGTTATTAACTTGTCTTGTTTCGGTGCGAGGGGCTGGTTTCTTCAGTGTGGAGTCGTTGTAACAACTCAATGACTTAGTAGCCCCCACCTTGGAGTGGCCATTGGCCTTGTGTGGGGCGAATTGCGTTAAAAAATAAATAAATAAATAAATAAATAAATAAATAAATAAATACTTTTTTTTATACTTTTTCAAGGAAAACTTTATTTCAAATCCTTGAAGAACACAGTATATACAGAAATAAAAGAATTATAATTAAATCAGTTGAAACATTATCAAGTAAATTAACAGTCAATTAATTTGATCAAAAATAGCAATCAGCAGGTATCAGTCATAATTATGCGGGGAAGGTGAGGACTTAGGGAAGGGAAGGAAGGGGAAAGAGGAGTGGGGCCCACTGGCGTCTGGATGTGGGCACCTCGTGCCCACTGCCAGTGGGCCCCTGTTGGGAAATGGTCAGGCCACCGGGGTGGGCGGTGAAAAAGGACACCACGTCCCGCCGAGGAGGGGCGGCAACTACCCACGCCTCGGTGACCTGGGGAGGGAGGGAAACATTAAATTACAGAATTAAATCAACCAGGTTATTTTGTCATTTTGCATAGTAAAGAGAGTATCATTGATGGACCATTTTAGGAGGAATTTGTTGAGAGAGTTGGTGAAGATATAATAATTGTGCTCGAGAATGACTTTTGTTTTTAATCGGTGGGTCCATACTACAAGGGGGGAGGAGAAATTAGTGGTTCGGTAAAGCCAGTAGATGACGTTTTTAAGACTTATTATTAGGAAATTTGCCAGGCACACGGTCTCCGTGCTTCGACCCCGGGCGTGAGGAATCAAGGCCCAGTAAAGGTCAAAGTTCAGCTTGATATCAGGAAGAAGGTGCGAAAGTAGCTTGTGCAGAAGGTTGAGGGCGGGCTGAATGGATGGACAGATGATGAAGAGGTGATGGATCGTGCCTCTCTCGCCGCACCAGCCGCAGGATGATATGGAAGAGTTTGAACTGGACATCTCCCTCCTTCTTGGAAGTTGGCAGCTGGTAGATTGCTTTCCATGGGATGTTGTGTGAAGGAGGGAGGAAACCAAGTTCGTGCCAGTGTGTAGATGAAAAAGAAGAGAGCTCGTTGACGTGGTAATTAAACTTTCCATAGATATATTTGGAGGTTGCAGGAGGTTGACGTTCATATTACCGTCCAGGAAGATTTGGCCGGGTGATTCAGGGCGAGAGGCCGCGATGGTGGAGAAGTGAGGTAGGTCCTGAAGAAGTCCGGTGTTGTCGAAGAGAGACGGAAAGGATGTGGAGATGGCATGGTGCAGGCGAGAGAGTTCATTATGTAGAATACGAAGTGAAGGGAGACGGAGACTCGAGGTTGGAAAGTGAAGATCCTCAGCATTCAGCCAGGTGCCGGTGTTCAGGTTGATGAGGTTTCTGACGAGCTTGACTCCCCGCGAGGAGTCAAACAGAGAGAACCGAGTGCCCGGGCAAGTCACGGATAAAAGGAGGGTAGATTAGGGGAGATTTATAACATGGTTGATTGATTTGGCGGGTGTTTCTCGAGCTCCGAAGTGTCATCCAAGCACGCAGGACCTCACTGTGAAAACAGGCAGACTGGTGAGATATTTGGAGTCGATATCAGTAAGAAAGATTTGGTAATCAAGATTCAAGTGTTTGTATTGTCGAAGAAAGTAATCCATTAGACAGAAACAAGGATGGGAATTAAATTGGAGATAACGTTGAATACAGTTGAATCTGAAAGTGAGGCTGCATGCTTGGAGACAAGCTAAACCAAGTCCACCTTTATCGGGGTTTTGAAAAAGAAGTTGTCTTTTGAGGAAGTGTTTTTTGTTGGACCAGATAAAATCGATAAGCATGTCTTGGAGTTCACCTAGGACGTTATTAGGACAGGGGAGAACAGCAATACAGTGAAAAAGTTTAGAGGCGGCGAGTTGATTAGCGACAAGAATTTTTCCTTTGAAAGATAGATCCAGGAGGAGAGAGTTTTTCGTAGTTTATTTTTGCATTGAACCCAGTTTTCTTGAGTATAGGTGTTGTTATTACCTAGGTGAACTCCAAGAAAGGATAAACCTTGATTGTTCCAATGGAAAGAAAGGGGCTTGTCGATTCTATCGGTCCAACTGCCGACCCATAGACCCTTGGATTTCTGATAATTGAGACAGGCAGCAGAGGATTTACTGAATATACAATAGGCATTATTAATAATATCAAATCCCTCATCGGAGGTGACGAATATAGAAATATCGTCTGCATAAGCCGAGACTGAGCAATATCTATTTGTATTAGGAAGAAGCAGACTTTACCTGAGAGATCGTTACGTAATTTGTTAAGAAAGGGCTCAATGGCTATTGTGTACAGCAGCCCCGAGGCAGGCATCCTGACGTATACCTTTTCAATAAAAAAAAATAAAAAAAAAAAAAATGGAAGTACAGCCAAGGGGGCTTGGGGCTCGAAGCTCCCCAAGGGCCCACTGATGTTTTATTTTTTTTTTAAAGAAGGAGCCAGGAAAGAGAGCAAGATCTGAGCCCAAGTCTTGTCTACAGAGGAGTTCGGCAAGGAGTATAGGGCAGTGGTACAAGGGGATGGGGACTCAGGAGACTCAAGCTCCTCAAAAGTTTTCCATTTATTCCACTCACTATTATATTTTACGGCGTTGCGTATGCATGTAAGCTTGAAGGGCCACCAGTATATATAACAAACATTTTTACATCCCCCTGCCATGGTGCACCCTGATCAGGGCAACTTTACTTAATTTTTTTTTAATTTTCTGTTGTCCGTTTCTCTTGTTGAGGTCGTTGACTGTCGTTGAGGTTACTCGTAAAATTTAAACACGCCGCATTATAATCAACTCCTTTCCAGTTTGTACAATGGCCCAGAATTGGGTTTTAATTTACAAAGATTATGTGACACTCTTTTAGCAAACACCGATTGGATAATATTGGGATTTGGTTTGCCAAATTCGTGTTTGAAAAATTTAGCTCCGCTTGAATGATCACAAACTTTACGTCCACGCAATGAAAGTATTTAACTATAGAAATCTTGCAGACGAAACAAGCTCAAGTTCTTTACATCAAGAGGAGGAAATTATATGGAAGGTAAAACCCTACGAGTCCGAATCATGCCATAATGTCTTCTTTTATGACTAGAAACCACCAAGAAACATTTAACATGTGCCGTAGGTTCACTGACGAGCACAATAGGGACATGGCTGCTGCCACATGCGCCAGCGGTTATGTTATGTTTAAGGTCATGCCATGTCTCTCCCCATATTAGTTCAAATAAAATATTTTGAGCCCCCAATCAAATCCTGGGTGCGCCACTGGTATGTAGTGCATGATGTTGTTAATGGCACCTTATTCGGCACCACTCCCTCATTTGAACAGCTCTGAACAGTCAGTCTATAATAATGTGGGTTAACTCAAAAGTTCGGTCTGTGAGCTCTGACCATGTTCAGGGATAAGTCCAACCCCAAATATTTAAAATTAACAAATACAAAATACAGATTTTTCCTCTCTTTCTGCCAATACATATATTTCAAATTGGCCAAAATCTCACGTTATAGCCTTTTAATTTTTTCATTCAGTTCAAAACAGGCTATTTTCATACATTTTCAATGGAAAATTGTTGTGCTTAAAATGGCTAAATCTATCCTGTTCTTAAAAGTAAATAAAACAATCATTTTTAAAACTTCATTCGGCCTGTTTGGAAAGAGCTCATCAGTTAGTAAGGAGGATTTGGAGGCGAGCCAATAAGTGTATACTTTTGTTTTTAATTGATGGGGTGGTGTCAGGTGGAACGACTTCTTTTGACGTCCTTCTTCTGTCGCCTGCTTTTAGTCAATACATAGAGGGCGCTGACATGTGACGTCATGTGTCACATGTTGTACTCACCAGTGTTGCCGGCGCAACTAGTAGTCGTCATACTTTTACCACCGTTAAAGAATTCATCTGCATCTCCTGTGAACTCGAGGCAACTCGGCGGTGCAAATCTCTTGTAAAAAGATTCTTGAAAGCGTTTTGGACCTGTAATTATCATAATCAATGTTGTGAAGTTCTTAATTTGTTGAAATCATTTAAAACTTTTCCCCCAATAGTACATTTGATCATCAAAATATTTTGGGGAAATGGTTTTATTCTGTAAAACAAAGTAGCATTTGATTTTTGCCCACACCGATGGGGTGTAACTA
>CM055816.1:69816996-69846289 GCA_029582265.1 Zoroaster sp. YZ-2022
CCAACACCCCAGAAAAGGGGCACTGATTGGCAGGATGACAACAAAAGCGCCGATGGAACATATCATTCCGAAACCTGCCGAGCTTCCACAAAAACGTCTGACATTGCTGGAAAAAAGAACTAATTGTTTTGAGGATCTCCAAGTGTTTATGCAATGACGTATAATGACGTGTAACGCGCACTCTTCCCAAATTCGCCCTATTTCGGCATTATTCGGATCCGAATGTTAGAGTACGCCATATTTATTGAGATCATTTTTGTTATAACTGTTGTTATAGACCGCTGTAGTACGTCGGCCTATATGCACGTAAATACCAGGATAGGGTATATAACCCCCCCCCCAATATATATATATATATATATATATATATATATATATATATATATATATATATATATATATATATATATATATATATATATATATATACCGTGTAAAAAGAGTGATGGTGCAATCCCATTCAGTGACGCTCCATCTTTGTTGACTTGTATTTGTTTTTCAATATGCATTTGACATATAAAATTGAAATACAGTAGATCCATATCTGACTATTACCAAAATTTGTCCATTTGACAAAAAATATATATGTTGTGGGAATAGTAGGCCTTTGGTTTGAAGGTACCAATAATAACCGATGGGTCAGAATTGGGAGATGTGTCGAAGAGACAGGATATTTTTATATCCTTTAGTAGCAATAGCTAAGCTTTCATGCCTTACTCGGCAATCATCCATGGCCAAACGAAAATTTTCAAAAGAAGCGAAACATTCACAATCAAAACATAAATCAAAACGATTTTCACTTGAGCGCTCGAATAAAACCAAACAATACCATACTAGTCCAATGACTACATTAGCAAAAAAAATAATGAACAATCTATCACAAACCTATCCATAGCAAAGCCATCTCAAATTGGGAAAATTGCCCTGGATAAAGGTTTAAACTTTGTTCCAACATCTGCTAAACCAACCCGTTATACTCTCCTGAGTGATATCAATATCTTCCAAAAAAAGATTGAGAATTGCATAACCAATGCATAACCAATGCATAACTAAACTTCCCAAAAAACCACTGGCAAACCAAGCCAAACTCATTCACAAGGTAAACCAAAAGGTATACAAAACATGGAAGTACCACTTGTTTTCTCAACCACCTATAATCCGTTCGTTAACCACAACGATGTGAACCAAACAATAAACAAACACTGGCCGCTGATACAACAAAACCCACAACTCGGAAATACTTCCGAAACAACCCTTTGTTGCATTCAGAAAGGCCTCAATGTTTTACTTTCCTTATTAGAGGAACAAATCACATAAAAACAACGAACTCTCTCACTCAAATAAAACGGAGACATTCCAACTGTTTGATAAAAACATCATTCCTTTGTCTTACAAGACAGGAGACAACCCGGCTCTTCGGAACCACTAATTGCAACTGATGATTGCCGAGTAAGGCATGAAAGCTTAGCTATTGCTACTAAAGGATCTGAAAAATATCCTGTCTCTTTTACACATTCCCCAATTTGACCAACCGGTCATTATTGGTACGTTCATACAAAAAGCCTACTATTCCGACAAAACTCATTGTCCAATGGACAAATTTTGGAAATAGTCAAATACGGATTCACTGTATTTCAATTTGTACAACAAATACATCTTGGAAAACAAACACAAAGTCAACAAAGATGTGGCGTCACTGAATGGGTTTGCACCATCATTATTTACTACTTTACTTATATAATCCTTGCCCCTCCCCTTAGGGGTATTGTGGTTCGATGGTTACGAAGCTATCCGAGAATACCCCCTAACTAGTAGGAATGGTATCTTCAGGTAGCTACATTTTTGCCAAAAACCGGTATGTAATACCACCCACGACTTAACAACCCAATCCGTATCACACATACAGGCCATTGCAATCGCAAAACCTCCTAACTAACACTTTTGTGGAGTTCCAACCATGTAAAAGCAAAAAAATAATAACCAACTCCTTCCCCAACTTCCGCACTCGGAGGGGCAAGACCTGGCTTATTATCCCAAAATGGGGATATAAAATGCTTTTAATAACAAATAAAAACCCGACCAAATGGTCAAAACTCAAATAATGAACACATCATCTCACCCGAAATCGGGACCAATAATTATTATTAATAATAATTATAACCTAAATCCATTTATGGTACACAACGGTCCAACCAGGACACGACCTACTTTTTCAAAGAAGTTTGCACTGTGCATAGAGGTATACCCATCCCTTTCCACACTCCCGAAACCGGGAAGGAAACTAATACCGCTTCTCTAACAACCGAACCATAAAGGTAAAAACACCTAGCCTAAACTGTTGGGCAAACACAGTTCAATATTTGACTTCCATTTTTCCGCATCCGGTAGGAAGAAACAAACCCTGAGCATACATATTCTAGCTCCGAACGGAGCCCCTTATCACATACAAAAGAAAGGTATTTCTTTTCTTACATTTCCACATATACAGGAATTTGCAAGTAAACCTTTCCACGTTTGAAAAAACACAACCACACACAAAAAAGTGGGAAAATAAAACACACCATTGCAAATGCAATAAACCCTTTCCCGCGTTTTTCTCAATATGCTCAAACACTGGAACTACCATTAAGGACGCAACCTGCCATTGCCCACGAAGCACCATGGGAACACTATACACACACATGATGCATCCGAGCTCACACAAAGGCTTTTTGATTGTCACTCCTCTCACGTCCGCATAACCACGGCATAAACGCCAACGAGAAACCGTACCAACCATTCTGACAAAATGTCTACCAAACTCAGCAGATCTCTGAAACACCGCTCCTTCAAACAACGCTCGCCAACACCGTCACCCTCAAGGATTCCAGAGTCGCCTTCAACTGCCATTTCACCTGCATCCACGGAGTCAAGCCAGCTTACAAGCGCACAACGCCCCCTGATTGACTTCCTAGAGGAAACGCTGGTAACATCCTTCGAGCTGAACAAGAAATCAACACCCAAGGATAAACCCAGACTAGCAGAAACCGATTTTAAACGTGTGAAGACTTTGGCCAGTACAGTCAGCAATCTGACAACTACCAAAATCCACATCACACAACAAATCAACACGCTAGCGAGGGCCATCCAACGGGATACTCCTCCACATTACATTCTGAAAGCATCGCGACCCCCTCATCCACAACGTGGGCTGAATTTCCGAGAGTCCTTCCAGGACAATTGGAATAGACTCAGCAACAGGGCCGCCATCGCTTTTACCAAACTAACGTTGGACGAGTATAACCACCAAGCCGAGGACATCGAACAACGGCTATTGAAGGCTACCAAGTTGGCGCAACAAGAACTGATAGAGCACTTCACAGACCTAAGAGAACTGCATACAGCACAGAGTTTATACGCTTTCTTCACCAGACCAAAACCACCTCCGAAACGGGGGAAGAAACGACCAAGAGAGTGAGTCTAAACCGCTCTTTCTAAACCAACCAGTCTTTTTTCAAGACTAAAACCGGTCCTTTTCAGGACCACCACATCTTCTCAAAAGAGATTCATCCTGCCATTGCTTTATTATTACTATCGTTAATATAATACGAACAAAAAGTATATATTATTATTAGATACGTATAACATACTAAGTAGATATAAATTTATCTCTCTACCATGGCCAAACGAAAATTTTCAAAAGAAGCGAAACATTCACAATCAAAACATAAATCAAAACGATTTTCACTTGAGCGCTCGAATAAAACCAAACAATACCATACTAGTCCAATGACTACATTAGCAAAAAAAATAATGAACAATCTATCACAAACCTATCCATAGCAAAGCCATCTCAAATTGGGAAAATTGCCCTGGATAAAGGTTTAAACTTTGTTCCAACATCTGCTAAACCAACCCGTTATACTCTCCTGAGTGATATCAATATCTTCCAAAAAAAGATTGAGAATTGCATAACCAATGCATAACCAATGCATAACTAAACTTCCCAAAAAACCACTGGCAAACCAAGCCAAACTCATTCACAAGGTAAACCAAAAGGTATACAAAACATGGAAGTACCACTTGTTTTCTCAACCACCTATAATCCGTTCGTTAACCACAACGATGTGAACCAAACAATAAACAAACACTGGCCGCTGATACAACAAAACCCACAACTCTCGGAAATACTTCCGAAACAACCCTTTGTTGCATTCAGAAAGGCCTCAATGTTTTACTTTCCTTATTAGAGGAACAAATCACATAAAAACAACGAACTCTCTCACTCAAATAAAACGGAGACATTCCAACTGTTTGATAAAAACATCATTCCTTTGTCTTACAAGACAGGAGACAACCCGGCTCTTCGGAACCACTAATTGCAACTGATGATTGCCGAGTAAGGCATGAAAGCTTAGCTATTGCTACTAAAGGATCTGAAAAAATATCCTGTCTCTTTTACACATTCCCCCAATTTGACCAACCGGTCATTATTGGTACGTTCATACAAAAAAAGCCTACTATTCCGACAAAACTCATTGTCCAATGGACAAATTTTGGAAATAGTCAAATACGGATTCACTGTATTTCAATTTGTACAACAAATACATCTTGGAAAACAAACACAAAAGTCAACAAAGATGTGGCGTCACTGAATGGGTTTGCACCATCATTATTTACTACTTTACTTATATAATCCTTGCCCCTCCCCTTAGGGGTATTGTGGTTCGATGGTTACGAAGCTATCCGAGAATACCCCCTAACTAGTAGGAATGGTATCTTCAGGTAGCTACATTTTTGCCAAAAACCGGTATGTAATACCACCCACGACTTAACAACCCAATCCGTATCACACATACAGGCCATTGCAATCGCAAAACCTCCTAACTAACACTTTTGTGGAGTTCCAACCATGTAAAAGCAAAAAAATAATAACCAACTCCTTCCCCAACTTCCGCACTCGGAGGGGCAAGACCTGGCTTATTATCCCAAAATGGGGATATAAAATGCTTTTAATAACAAATAAAAACCCGACCAAATGGTCAAAACTCAAATAATGAACACATCATCTCACCCGAAATCGGGACCAATAATTATTATTAATAATAATTATAACCTAAATCCATTTATGGTACACAACGGTCCAACCAGGACACGACCTACTTTTTCAAAGAAGTTTGCACTGTGCATAGAGGTATACCCATCCCTTTCCACACTCCCGAAACCGGGAAGGAAACTAATACCGCTTCTCTAACAACCGAACCATAAAGGTAAAAACACCTAGCCTAAACTGTTGGGCAAACACAGTTCAATATTTGACTTCCATTTTTCCGCATCCGGTAGGAAGAAACAAACCCTGAGCATACATATTCTAGCTCCGAACGGAGCCCCTTATCACATACAAAAGAAAGGTACTTCTTTTCTTACATTTCCACATATACAGGAATTTGCAAGTAAACCTTTCCACGTTTGAAAAAACACAACCACACACAAAAAAGTGGGGAAAATAAAACACACCATTGCAAATGCAATAAACCCTTTCCCGCGTTTTTCTCAATATGCTCAAACACTGGAACTACCACTAAGGACGCAACCTGCCATTGCCCACGAAGCACCATGGGAACACTATACACACACATGATGCATCCGAGCTCACACAAAGGCTTTTTGATTGTCACTCCTCTCACGTCCGCATAACCACGGCATAAACGCCAACGAGAAACCGTACCAACCATTCTGACAAAATGTCTACCAAACTCAGCAGATCTTTGAAACACCGCTCTTTCAAACAACGCTCGCCAACACCGTCACCCTCAAGGATTCCAGAGTCGCCTTCAACTGCCATTTCACCTGCATCCACGGAGTCAAGCCAGCTTACAAGCGCACAACGCCCCCTGATTGACTTCCTAGAGGAAACGCTGGTAACATCCTTCGAGCTGAACAAGAAATCAACACCCAAGGATAAACCCAGACTAGCAGAAACCGATTTTAAACGTGTGAAGACTTTGGCCAGTACAGTCAGCAATCTGACAACTACCAAAATCCACATCACACAACAAATCAACACGCTAGCGAGGGCCATCCAACGGGATACTCCTCCACATTACATTCTGAAAGCATCGCGACCCCCTCATCCACAACGTGGGCTGAATTTCCGAGAGTCCTTCCAGGACAATTGGAATAGACTCAGCAACAGGGCCGCCATCGCTTTTACCAAACTAACGTTGGACGAGTATAACCACCAAGCCGAGGACATCGAACAACGGCTATTGAAGGCTACCAAGTTGGCGCAACAAGAACTGATAGAGCACTTCACAGACCTAAGAGAACTGCATACAGCACAGAGTTTATACGCTTTCTTCACCAGACCAAAACCACCTCCGAAACGGGGAAGAAACGACCAAGAGAGTGAGTCTAAACCGCTCTTTCTAAACCAACCAGTCTTTTTTTCGAGACTAAAACCGGTCCTTTTCAGGACCACCACATCTTCTCAAAAGAGATTCATCCTGCCATTGCTTTATTATTACTATCGTTAATATAATACGAACAAAAGTATATATTATTATTAGATACGTATAACATACTAAGTAGATATAAATTTATCTCTCTACCATGGCCAAACGAAAATTTTCAAAAGAAGCGAAACATTCACAATCAAAACATAAATCAAAACGATTTTCACTTGAGCGCTCGAATAAAACCAAACAATACCATACTAGTCCAATGACTACATTAGCAAAAAAAATAATGAACAATCTATCACAAACCTATCCATAGCAAAGCCATCTCAAATTGGGAAAATTGCCCTGGATAAAGGTTTAAACTTTGTTCCAACATCTGCTAAACCAACCCGTTATACTCTCCTGAGTGATATCAATATCTTCCAAAAAAAGATTGAGAATTGCATAACCAATGCATAACCAATGCATAACTAAACTTCCCAAAAAACCACTGGCAAACCAAGCCAAACTCATTCACAAGGTAAACCAAAAGGTATACAAAACATGGAAGTACCACTTGTTTTCTCAACCACCTATAATCCGTTCGTTAACCACAACGATGTGAACCAAACAATAAACAAACACTGGCCGCTGATACAACAAAACCCACAACTCTCGGAAATACTTCCGAAACAACCCTTTGTTGCATTCAGAAAGGCCTCAATGTTTTACTTTCCTTATTAGAGGAACAAATCACATAAAAACAACGAACTCTCTCACTCAAATAAAACGGAGACATTCCAACTGTTTGATAAAAACATCATTCCTTTGTCTTACAAGACAGGAGACAACCCGGCTCTTCGGAACCACTAATTGCAACTGATGATTGCCGAGTAAGGCATGAAAGCTTAGCTATTGCTACTAAAGGATCTGAAAAATATCCTGTCTCTTTTACACATTCCCCCAATTTGACCAACCGGTCATTATTGGTACGTTCATACAAAAAAAGCCTACTATTCCGACAAAACTCATTGTCCAATGGACAAATTTTGGAAATAGTCAAATACGGATTCACTGTATTTCAATTTGTACAACAAATACATCTTGGAAAACAAACACAAAAGTCAACAAAGATGTGGCGTCACTGAATGGGTTTGCACCATCATTATTTACTACTTTACTTATATAATCCTTGCCCCTCCCCTTAGGGGTATTGTGGTTCGATGGTTACGAAGCTATCCGAGAATACCCCCTAACTAGTAGGAATGGTATCTTCAGGTAGCTACATTTTTGCCAAAAACCGGTATGTAATACCACCCACGACTTAACAACCCAATCCGTATCACACATACAGGCCATTGCAATCGCAAAACCTCCTAACTAACACTTTTGTGGAGTTCCAACCATGTAAAAGCAAAAAAATAATAACCAACTCCTTCCCCAACTTCCGCACTCGGAGGGGCAAGACCTGGCTTATTATCCCAAAATGGGGATATAAAATGCTTTTTATAACAAATAAAAACCCGACCAAATGGTCAAAACTCAAATAATGAACACATCATCTCACCCGAAATCGGGACCAATAATTATTATTAATAATAATTATAACCTAAATCCATTTATGGTACACAACGGTCCAACCAGGACACGACCTACTTTTTCAAAGAAGTTTGCACTGTGCATAGAGGTATACCCATCCCTTTCCACACTCCCGAAACCGGGAAGGAAACTAATACCGCTTCTCTAACAACCGAACCATAAAGGTAAAAACACCTAGCCTAAACTGTTGGGCAAACACAGTTCAATATTTGACTTCCATTTTTCCGCATCCGGTAGGAAGAAACAAACCCTGAGCATACATATTCTAGCTCCGAACGGAGCCCCTTATCACATACAAAAGAAAGGTACTTCTTTTCTTACATTTCCACATATACAGGAATTTGCAAGTAAACCTTTCCACGTTTGAAAAAACACAACCACACACAAAAAAGTGGGGAAAATAAAACACACCATTGCAAATGCAATAAACCCTTTCCCGCGTTTTTCTCAATATGCTCAAACACTGGAACTACCACTAAGGACGCAACCTGCCATTGCCCACGAAGCACCATGGGAACACTATACACACACATGATGCATCCGAGCTCACACAAAGGCTTTTTGATTGTCACTCCTCTCACGTCCGCATAACCACGGCATAAACGCCAACGAGAAACCGTACCAACCATTCTGACAAAATGTCTACCAAACTCAGCAGATCTTTGAAACACCGCTCTTTCAAACAACGCTCGCCAACACCGTCACCCTCAAGGATTCCAGAGTCGCCTTCAACTGCCATTTCACCTGCATCCACGGAGTCAAGCCAGCTTACAAGCGCACAACGCCCCCTGATTGACTTCCTAGAGGAAACGCTGGTAACATCCTTCGAGCTGAACAAGAAATCAACACCCAAGGATAAACCCAGACTAGCAGAAACCGATTTTAAACGTGTGAAGACTTTGGCCAGTACAGTCAGCAATCTGACAACTACCAAAATCCACATCACACAACAAATCAACACGCTAGCGAGGGCCATCCAACGGGATACTCCTCCACATTACATTCTGAAAGCATCGCGACCCCCTCATCCACAACGTGGGCTGAATTTCCGAGAGTCCTTCCAGGACAATTGGAATAGACTCAGCAACAGGGCCGCCATCGCTTTTACCAAACTAACGTTGGACGAGTATAACCACCAAGCCGAGGACATCGAACAACGGCTATTGAAGGCTACCAAGTTGGCGCAACAAGAACTGATAGAGCACTTCACAGACCTAAGAGAACTGCATACAGCACAGAGTTTATACGCTTTCTTCACCAGACCAAAACCACCTCCGAAACGGGGGAAGAAACGACCAAGAGAGTGAGTCTAAACCGCTCTTTCTAAACCAACCAGTCTTTTTTCAAGACTAAAACCGGTCCTTTTCAGGACCACCACATCTTCTCAAAAGAGATTCATCCTGCCATTGCTTTATTATTACTATCGTTAATATAATACGAACAAAAAGTATATATTATTATTAGATACGTATAACATACTAAGTAGATATAAATTTATCTCTCTACCATGGCCAAACGAAAATTTTCAAAAGAAGCGAAACATTCACAATCAAAACATAAATCAAAACGATTTTCACTTGAGCGCTCGAATAAAACCAAACAATACCATACTAGTCCAATGACTACATTAGCAGAAAATAATGAACAATCTATCACAAACCTATCCATAGCAAAGCCATCTCAAATTGGGAAAATTGCCCTGGATAAAGGTTTAAACTTTGTTCCAACATCTGCTAAACCAACCCGTTATACTCTCCTGAGTGATATCAATATCTTCCAAAAAAAGATTGAGAATTGCATAACCAATGCATAACCAATGCATAACTAAACTTCCCAAAAAACCACTGGCAAACCAAGCCAAACTCATTCACAAGGTAAACCAAAAGGTATACAAAACATGGAAGTACCACTTGTTTTCTCAACCACCTATAATCCGTTCGTTAACCACAACGATGTGAACCAAACAATAAACAAACACTGGCCGCTGATACAACAAAACCCACAACTCTCGGAAATACTTCCGAAACAACCCTTTGTTGCATTCAGAAAGGCCTCAATGTTTTACTTTCCTTATTAGAGGAACAAATCACATAAAAACAACGAACTCTCTCACTCAAATAAAACGGAGACATTCCAACTGTTTGATAAAAACATCATTCCTTTGTCTTACAAGACAGGAGACAACCCGGCTCTTCGGAACCACTAATTGCAACTGATGATTGCCGAGTAAGGCATGAAAGCTTAGCTATTGCTACTAAAGGATCTGAAAAAATATCCTGTCTCTTTTACACATTCCCCCAATTTGACCAACCGGTCATTATTGGTACGTTCATACAAAAAAAGCCTACTATTCCGACAAAACTCATTGTCCAATGGACAAATTTTGGAAATAGTCAAATACGGATTCACTGTATTTCAATTTGTACAACAAATACATCTTGGAAAACAAACACAAAAGTCAACAAAGATGTGGCGTCACTGAATGGGTTTGCACCATCATTATTTACTACTTTACTTATATAATCCTTGCCCCTCCCCTTAGGGGTATTGTGGTTCGATGGTTACGAAGCTATCCGAGAATACCCCCTAACTAGTAGGAATGGTATCTTCAGGTAGCTACATTTTTGCCAAAAACCGGTATGTAATACCACCCACGACTTAACAACCCAATCCGTATCACACATACAGGCCATTGCAATCGCAAAACCTCCTAACTAACACTTTTGTGGAGTTCCAACCATGTAAAAGCAAAAAAATAATAACCAACTCCTTCCCCAACTTCCGCACTCGGAGGGGCAAGACCTGGCTTATTATCCCAAAATGGGGATATAAAATGCTTTTTATAACAAATAAAAACCCGACCAAATGGTCAAAACTCAAATAATGAACACATCATCTCACCCGAAATCGGGACCAATAATTATTATTAATAATAATTATAACCTAAATCCATTTATGGTACACAACGGTCCAACCAGGACACGACCTACTTTTTCAAAGAAGTTTGCACTGTGCATAGAGGTATACCCATCCCTTTCCACACTCCCGAAACCGGGAAGGAAACTAATACCGCTTCTCTAACAACCGAACCATAAAGGTAAAAACACCTAGCCTAAACTGTTGGGCAAATACAGTTCAATATTTGACTTCCATTTTTTCCGCATCCGGTAGGAAGAAACAAACCCTGAGCATACATATTCTAGCTCCGAACGGAGCCCCTTATCACATACAAAAGAAAGGTACTTCTTTTCTTACATTTCCACATATACAGGAATTTGCAAGTAAACCTTTCCACGTTTGAAAAAACACAACCACACACAAAAAAGTGGGGAAAATAAAACACACCATTGCAAATGCAATAAACCCTTTCCCGCGTTTTTCTCAATATGCTCAAACACTGGAACTACCACTAAGGACGCAACCTGCCATTGCCCACGAAGCACCATGGGAACACTATACACACACATGATGCATCCGAGCTCACACAAAGGCTTTTTGATTGTCACTCCTCTCACGTCCGCATAACCACGGCATAAACGCCAACGAGAAACCGTACCAACCATTCTGACAAAATGTCTACCAAACTCAGCAGATCTTTGAAACACCGCTCTTTCAAACAACGCTCGCCAACACCGTCACCCTCAAGGATTCCAGAGTCGCCTTCAACTGCCATTTCACCTGCATCCACGGAGTCAAGCCAGCTTACAAGCGCACAACGCCCCCTGATTGACTTCCTAGAGGAAACGCTGGTAACATCCTTCGAGCTGAACAAGAAATCAACACCCAAGGATAAACCCAGACTAGCAGAAACCGATTTTAAACGTGTGAAGACTTTGGCCAGTACAGTCAGCAATCTGACAACTACCAAAATCCACATCACACAACAAATCAACACGCTAGCGAGGGCCATCCAACGGGATACTCCTCCACATTACATTCTGAAAGCATCGCGACCCCCTCATCCACAACGTGGGCTGAATTTCCGAGAGTCCTTCCAGGACAATTGGAATAGACTCAGCAACAGGGCCGCCATCGCTTTTACCAAACTAACGTTGGACGAGTATAACCACCAAGCCGAGGACATCGAACAACGGCTATTGAAGGCTACCAAGTTGGCGCAACAAGAACTGATAGAGCACTTCACAGACCTAAGAGAACTGCATACAGCACAGAGTTTATACGCTTTCTTCACCAGACCAAAACCACCTCCGAAACGGGGGAAGAAACGACCAAGAGAGTGAGTCTAAACCGCTCTTTCTAAACCAACCAGTCTTTTTCAAGACTAAAAACTGTCCTTTTCATTACCACAACATCTTCTAAAAAGATATTCATCCTGCCATTGCTTTTATTATTAATATCGTTAATATAATACGAACAAAAAGTATATATTATTATTAGATACGTATAACATACTAAGTAGATATAAATTTATCTCTCTACCATGGCCAAACGAAAATTTTCAAAAGAAGCGAAACATTCACAATCAAAACATAAATCAAAACGATTTTCACTTGAGCGCTCGAATAAAACCAAACAATACCATACTAGTCCAATGACTACATTAGCAAAAAATAATGAACAATCTATCACAAACCTATCCATAGCAAAGCCATCTCAAATTGGGAAAATTGCCCTGGATAAAGGTTTAAACTTTGTTCCAACATCTGCTAAACCAACCCGTTATACTCCTGAGTGATATCAATATCTTCCAAAAAGATTGAGAATTGCATAACCAATGCATAACCAATGCATAACTAAACTTCCCAAAAAACCACTGGCAAACCAAGCCAAACTCATTCACAAGGTAAACCAAAAGGTATACAAAACATGGAAGTACCACTTGTTTTCTCAACCACCTATAATCCGTTCGTTAACCACAACGATGTGAACCAAACAATAAACAAACACTGGCCGCTGATACAACAAAACCCACAACTCTCGGAAATACTTCCGAAACAACCCTTTGTTGCATTCAGAAAGGCCTCAATGTTTTACTTTCCTTATTAGAGGAACAAATCACATAAAAACAACGAACTCTCTCACTCAAATAAAACGGAGACATTCCAACTGTTTGATAAAAACATCATTCCTTTGTCTTACAAGACAGGAGACAACCCGGCTCTTCGGAACCACTAATTGCAACTGATGATTGCCGAGTAAGGCATGAAAGCTTAGCTATTGCTACTAAAGGATCTGAAAAAATATCCTGTCTCTTTTACACATTCCCCCAATTTGACCAACCGGTCATTATTGGTACGTTCATACAAAAAAAGCCTACTATTCCGACAAAACTCATTGTCCAATGGACAAATTTTGGAAATAGTCAAATACGGATTCACTGTATTTCAATTTGTACAACAAATACATCTTGGAAAACAAACACAAAAGTCAACAAAGATGTGGCGTCACTGAATGGGTTTGCACCATCATTATTTACTACTAATTTGTATTCACGGTTTGGGTATTAAATTGTTTTTCAACTATTTTGCTGTTGTTTGAAAATGAATAAAACATGGCTTCTTCCTTTTCCCCATATAATAAAATCAATTTATTTTCATTCCCGGTTTAAAAAGTTTTTGTTTAGATATCGCTTGTGCTTTTTTGATTTTGTCGGTAAGCACGGCCACGCAGTAAGGTGAATTGTATGCATGATTGGCATGTGCCAACAACAGTTGTGGTACGGCTTTGTCGGAAAGCAAGGCAACGCAATAAGGTGAATTGAATGCATGATACATGTGCGCCAACAAAGGTTGTTATGGGCATTGTCGGAAACCACAGCACGGCCGTAAAGGTGAATGAATTCATGAAAATCTTGCGCTAACGACCTTCATTGGAAAACACGGCCGCTTTGTTAGGTTGAGGTCCACCGAAAGTTACACAAGCGGTAATCATCACTTTGATCTCAAGCGACACCAGATAAGGCGCACCGTTACATAAGACGCAGTGACGTTTTCGTACCTTTGAAAGTCAGATAAGCCGCGTCTTATACGCAGGAAAATACGGTATATATATATATATATATATATATTGCCCAGAGAGATTGTCCATTGGATCATCACCACACTATCGGGCCCAATAAAACCATTCTTGCTCGTCGGAAGTAGTTTCTACAGTTACCATTGTTTTCAATTTGCTCTATATTTTTCCTATTTGCCCAACATTTCAGACATTTCAATAACACTTCTATAAATATTCAAATAAAAACTTCGATTTGTTCTTTAAGTTTTTTAAATATTGTTGTGGTAGAGCGGTGGTTTACGGAGTGACGTTTACAACACAGTTAATAATTGCTGTCTGACCTCAATAATGTTCCTTACTCAGAACCAGTTTTCTCCCCCAGCATAACCAAGTTATTTTTGTTTTCCCACAGCGAATTGCTCAATATTATGTGGCTAAAAACGCTACCATGGTAACACTGTTTATAGAGGCCATACCTATTGCATGGATTTTAATTACAATTTTCAGCGATGGGCATGAGTATTGACCAACGTGTTATTTCCTGTTTCTACCTTCAAGTAACAGCTTCTTTTCAGTTGTTGTTTTCCCAATCGGTCGAACGATAATTATCACTATCAACTATTACCCTGTACCAGTTTTCTCCTCGGCAGAACCGAGGTATTGTTGTTTTCCGCAGCGAATTGCTCAACATTACGGGGCTAAAAACGCTACCATGGTAACATTGTTTAGAGAGGCCATACCTATGGCCCCCAAAATGTATCTGGTTTCTAGTCTCCAAGCGCGTCATCAGCAGGAAAAAATAACGTTAGTTCCTGGTTCAATTTCTGAGATTGGAAAATATCCCCTTTTTAAAACTGGCGCTAGGTTCGCTCTGATCTGTGATGACGTCATCAAACATTTTTTTAAAGATAAGATGTGACTTGTCACTTTATTCACAGAAGTCATATTCAAATTTCCTATCACATTGGCTGCAGACTTTTTTTTCTGGTATCGACCGGAAGAAAAGGTAAAAATGGGGTCATATATGTGTACGAAATGTCAGATAATTCGAGATCTGTAAGATGATGCAAAGATTGATAATTTATCTATTGTGGTTCATGAGATATGATTTTTAAAATATTTAACCTCTATTTGATATATTTCGATATCTGGTGACGTCATTATGACGTCACAACTTCATTATGACATCATTACATATATTTACATTCATGTCAACGTCAAATTATTTGTGAATGTATAAGTTAGTCGAAAACAACTATGGTTTTCTCTTCTTAGAAGTTTCACGACAAAACTCACATCCGTGGCGACTTGACCAAAGGCCATGGCTACGTGGAGTTCAGTTCCGCGTGCGAATTGACTTAAGGATATAACCATGTGCTATACCCATGTGTTCTGTGTGAGAAATACATGAAGGCTAGGCCGTGCGCACGAAATTACCTATACGTTGTCCAATGTTTAGTACGTGTGTAGTGCAGTATGAAAGTAAAGTATCGACGCGCTATTTCAAAAGAAGTGGGCATAACATGTACTACATTAAATTTCACAAAATGAAATTTCTCATGTGTTGTTATCATTTTGATAGTAATAAATTGTCATTAAATAAATAACTGATGGTGTGTACAACACAGTATTATTGACACTTGAAAATAGTATCTAAATTTACCTACTTTTGACCATAATTTCTGTTTCAGTTCTATGAATGCATTTAAACTTGACAAATGTACTTCTCATTATGTCGTCTATTATTCTGCGAAGTTTAGTGAAATGGTATACTGAACAGCAAAAGAAACGCAAATTTAATTTGCAATGTTTGATTGAATAAAAGTTAACCATATTTTGACGTTGGCTGTTTTGCTTACTGGGGGCGTGTGCAGAGAAGTGTAAAGCGTGCGCAGCATGAGTTTTATGGTGCTGCTGCTTGCCTTGAGCTCGGGACATGTTGATATCTGCAAAGGCACAGAATGCTCACGAGCGGTACGTACAAGACGTGCAGCTTGAAAGTAATACATCAGTTGATGTCTACGGTTCATTGCAATAAAAGGAAACTACTGTACTCTTGCTGTCACTCCCGTTTGGGACACAGCAAACATGCCAAGACTGACATCAGCACAGCGTGAACGAGCTATCGGGCGTTTGACAGCTGGTGACGACCCTCAGGCTGTTGCAGCAGCATTCAACGTTCACTTCACTACAGTCTACCGTCTGCAGCAGCGTTTCGCGGTCAGAGGAGTGACTGATGATCGACCAAGAAGCGGAAGACCTCAGGTCACTACCCTGAGGCAAGATCGGCACATTTTTCGCAATCATCAGAGAGACCGGTTCCTGACAGCCTCAGAAACTGCCCGAATCACCATTGGACCTCACCAGAGGCCAATCAGCAGTGACACAGTGCGTCGCCGACTTCGTGAGCGAGACCTGCGGAACAGCCGTCCAGCTCGAGTGCTAGTCCACACTCGTCGACACCGTCTGGCACGCCTTCAGTGGGCCAGAAACCACGCCAACTGGAACTGGAGGCAATGGCGTACTGTACTGTTCACAGATGAGAGTCGGTTTTGCATCAGCAATGCAGACGGTTGTGTCAGAGTGTGGCGGAGGAGAGGTGAACGTTTCCAGGACAACTGCGTCATGGAACGCAACGCATGGGGAGGGCCGAACGTCATGATCGGGGGTGGCATTGGCATGGGCGTCAACAGCTTATGAAAAGTGGGGGGGACATGAGCCCCAATTAGTGATCTGTGTCCTGGGGAGTTATCTAAGGGGAGGGGGTGTCCCCTTGCCCTTAGAGATTGTTTGCATAATTAAGGGTGCTTAGGTGCTAAATGGTGCTATATTTTGTTAAATAATTGTATATTTCCTGAAGAAAAAATATTGAAATTTATTTGTTCAAACTAATCATGCTACAAAAAACTGACCCCCCCCCCCCCCTGGATCCGCGATCATCCGCTCCTGAATTAAAGGTCCTAGTTCTATTATAATTCCACGAATAATTCAGATTATATCTATGGTCCACAAAGGTTTTCAGCAAAATCGTCTATTTTATTTCATTTTTACGATGTATTTAGTCCACTTACGATTGTACGATCCACTGGATCCAGACTAACTTGCGAAAACCAGCGCTAGGGGAGCCTCCGACCCCGTACACGCGTCAGAAATGAGAAATGTGTCGCTGGCAATCCGCACTGCACCAGTGCACTTTGCGCGTACACGATGCGTGAGTAACGTTAGAAACAAGCGACGTCGAATCGCCTGCTCGCCCCGTATAACGCTATGAACTGGGGGCGAAAATACATACGCACGCAATACGATCTTTGGCTTTCAGTGCGCATGTCTCAAAAAAGTGTCGCTGGCATTCTGCACAGCACGCCGTTTGTGCATAGTGAGCAGCGTTGGAAAACATGCCTGCGCGGCTGGCTTCTAATATGTTCCTACTGTACGGTACAGGAATATTAAGCGTCCACCTCCTCTGTCTCCGTGAGTAACGTTATAGGTCTACCTAGTAGGCATACACGGCGGCAACGGTTCGTCTGCCTCTAATTTTTGATGATTTTGATAATGAGTCGAAAATGGCTGTTTTCACTAATATCGAGTTTGATTCTATTTGAGTCAGCAATTGATACAAAAAATCGAACATATGCCTGCCATTTTTTTAAATTATTGTTCTGAAAAGTGGGGGGGACAAACGATATGATATCCCCCCACTTTCAAAAGTGGGGGAAACATGTCCCCTGTCCCCCACCTGTTGACGCCCATGCGGCATTGGCCTCAACCAGCTGTTAGGCCAGTTTTCTTCCAAGGTCTGGGTCCTGATCATGGGAACGGCGTTACTGCACAGCGTTACATTGATCAAATCCTTCGACCTCATGTGGCGCCATTTTTCTATGCCCACAACAACTTCATTTTCAGCAGGATAATGCACGTGCACATTCAGCAAGGGTCACACAGGACTTCCTGCATCAACAGAACATCCAGACGATGGTGTGGCCCGCACTGAGTCCAGACTTAAACCCCATTGAACACTTTTGGGATATGCTACAGAGAGAGCTGAATTCAGTCCTTCCCAGACCAATGACAGCCGCACAGCTTCAGCAAGCCATTACCCAGTCCTGGAACAACATCCCCATAACCTCAGTCAATCGTCTTGTCCACTCCATGAGACGAAGGTGCCAGGCCGTCATTGATGCCAATGGAGGTCACATACGGTATTGATCCACAGGAAGTGACTTGTTCGTTTTGTTGAACATTGGACTGTACAGTTTGAAAGACAAATGTCCAAAGAACATTTTGCCCGAATTTCGTTTCGATTCATTGAACGGTTATCATGAATGAATTTTTCGTCTAATTTGATTAAACTGGATCTGAACAAACATTTCCGTTTCTTTTGCTGTTTATTATATTTTTTGGTTATGTGGTGACATGGTTTGAGGGCGCTGTTCAGCTGCTGCCATCGTCTATTTTTCTGTGCTTGTTTTTGTAACGTGTTTTCGTCTTTTTACCAACGAGGGTGTCTCTTTTAATTAATCTGCTCGTTGGAATATGGAATTGTGAGTACCTAACAATGTTTCAGTGTAATATACAGCTGAAACTTCGAGCAGGATTTGTCTAAATAACACTGGTTTTGCTCAACATTTTGCTATGTACTGTTGCCGATTCTATATGTGCATGGGCGGATGTGTATTGCCGACACTAACTTAAACGTGTGTTGCAGTGAACATCTTCTGTTCTACATTTCAGCATTTGCCAACATGTCTGACACTACATATAAAACGAAGTACTGTAGAGAAGAACTATTTAATATCCGGCATAATGGTTCTACATCGAAACTTCCTATATCTTTGCGTCAATCTATATATGATTTGGGAATCCACAAATGCAGTCACCGGGGACGTCGTGCAGGGTCTCATATTCACCGGAAAATAGCCGTTATTGATTATCGACAAACAAATAATGTAGCTGTCAGTAACCTCCATTCTGCCGACAGACCCCAACAAGTTCTTGTAAAATTAAGAACGGCCCCTCATCAACAACGTTATCAGCTACCTACTTTTTAGGTGTTCGGGTATGCGCCCGAAACACCTATTGTTATTGTTCGGTTTTTTTTTTTTTTTTAGGTGTTCGGGTATGCACCCGAAACACCTATTGTTATTGTTCGGTTTTTTTTTAGGTGTTCGGGTATGCGCCCGAAACACCTATTGTTATTGTTCGGTTTTTTTTCTTTTTTTTTTTTTTTCTTTTTCTTCTCCTTCTTCTTCTTTTCCGGATCGATTGTTCACAAAAAACACATACTTGCAAACTTCATATGAACTTGAAACTTGGCATATACTTAGAACATAACACGTAGATGAAACATAATTTGTTACGTCATTATTAGGTCATCAGATATCGAATTTCGATAAATCAAAAGATATTAGCTAAAACGTTTCACTTACGTTGCATGAATCAAGCAGCTACATGTATACGCGGCGCTGCACGATCTTTTGTTACAATGGAGCTCCATGTACAATCGACGCTGTTAGTGTTAGGTCTTGGAATTCGTGTGAAAATGGATTGCCAACGATCTTTGGTTACAATGGAGCTCCATGTACAATCGAATCAACGCGCACTGTATGTTACAGTGTGTTACTGTATTTCGTGTACAAATGGATCGCCAACACAGATACAGTCATAAAGGGTAGGTATCTTGAATTTAATTTTTAAGAGGATTTCCTGTATTTATCTTAGTGTGTTTTATAGAAGAAAGGCCATTTCTTTAGAGGGACTACAGAGTTCGTCGTTGCATTGTACCTGTTTAACTTAACGTTACTCGTTAGTTAGGCCTACGTAGGGCTACGTGAACATACTTTGGACAGTAAACAACTCCAGTTTTCTAACAAAATATGAACAGATGTCACCAAAATGTATTTAGAATATAAATAAGGATAGGAAAATTCAGTTGTTAAGGTTATGGCAATTTTTCAGAAGAAATTTTATGCCATATTTTGTAATTTTTGTGGCTCCAAAAATCTTCAGTTTGTGCACAAATTAACATTAACTAGTGATTTACTGCATTCACAATTTTTGTACCATTGTACAGATCGCTAATTGTCAAAGAGATATTTACAAAAGATGACCCTAATTTGGCCTTTACTTCCTATCCAAACCGGAAGTCAAAGTTTAATATTAAAAAAAAAACCATCTCAACAACCACAAGAGGTAAATTCACAATTTTTGTACCATTGTAGTTTTGTACAGACCGATTTGACCTTACTTCCTGTCCAAAGTCAAAGTTTAATATAAAAAAAAATCATATCTCAACAACCACAACAGGTAAATGGACATTTTTTGCACTATTGTATAGATTGTTAATTGTCGAAAAATATTTACAAAAACATGACCCCAATTTGACCTTACTTCCTGTCCAAACCGGAAGTCAAAGTTTAACAATAAAAAAAAATCATATCTCAACAACCACAAGAGGTAAATTCACAATTTTGTACCATTGTACAGATCGTTAATTGTCAAAAATATTTACAAAAAGGTGACCCCACTTGACCTTACTTCCTGTCCAAACCGGAAGTCAAAGTTTAAAATTTAAAAAAATAAAAAAACAACAAACAAAAGAGGTAAATTCAAAATTTTTGTACCATTATACAGATCGTTAATTGTCGAAAAATATTTACAAAAAGGTGAGCCTAATTTGACCTTACTTCCTGTCCAAACCGGAAGTCAAAGTTTAATATTTAAAAAAAATCATATCTCAACAACCACAAGAGGTAAATTCACAATTTTTGAACCATTATACAGATTGTTAATTGTCGAAAAATATGTACACAAGGTGACTAATTTGACCTTACTTCCTGTCCAAACCGGAAGTCAAAGTTTAATATTTTCAAAAAATCATATCTCAACAACCACATGAGGTAAATTCAAAATTTTTGTACCATTTTACAGATCGTTTATTTTAAAAAAAATAATTATAAACAAATTTGACCTTACTTCCTGTCAAAACCGGAAGTGAAAGTTTATATTTAAAAAAATCATATCTCAACAACCACAGGAGGTAAATTGACATTTTGTACCATTGTACAGATTGTTAATTGTCAAAAGTATTTACACAAAGGTGACCCCAATTTGACCTTACTTCCTGTCCAAACCGGAAGTCAAAGTTTAATATTAAAATAATTTCTAAATTCAGTATTGTATTGTATTCAAATAAACTTCTCGCGAGAACTTCAACAGACGTTAACATTTGACTTCTCCAACACTTCGAATTGATGACGTAACCATTTTAACTTCAACCGAACACCTTGTTTTTGTTGTGACAAAAACTTATATCTAGTTCTTCTCCTTCTTCTTTTCCGGATCGATTGTCTACAAAAAAACACATACTTGCAAACTTCATATGAACTTGAAACTTGGCACATACTTAGAACATAACACGTAGATGAAACATAATTTGTAACGTCATTATTAGGTCATCAGATATCGAATTTCGATCAATCGTTCTTTATTAGTTAAAACGTTTTGATTACGTTGCAAATGAAAGATCTACACGGCTTTTTCAACGCTAAAAAAGTGCGCCCTCTGTTGGTGAATGTAAATCAGCTCTGGTCGTGCTAATTATGTATGCACGTAATTTGGTGAATGTAAATCAGCTCTGGTCGTGCTAATTATGTATGCACGTAAAAATCATATCTCAACAACCACAACAGGTAAATTGACAGTTTTGCACCATTGTACAGATTGTTAATTGTCAAAAATATTTACACAAAGGTGATTAATTTGACCTTACTTCCTGTCCAAACCGGAAGTCAAAGTTTAATGTTTAAAAATCATATCTCCACAACCACAAGAGGTAAATTGACATTTTTGTATCATTGTATAGATTGTTAATTGTCAAAAAAATATTTACAAAGGTGACCAATTTGACCTTACTTCCTGTCCAAACCGGAAGTCAAAGTTTAATGTTTAAAAATCATATCTCCACAACCACAAGAGGTAAATTGACATTTTTGTATCATTGTACAGATTGTTAATTGTCAAAAATATTTACACAAAGGTGACCCCAATTTGACCTTACTTCCTGTCCAAACCGGAAGTCAAAGTTTAATGTTTAACAAAATCATATCTCCACAACCACAAGAGGTAAATTGACATTTTTGTATCATTGTATAGATTGTTAATTGTCGAAAAATATTTACACAAAGGTGATCCCACTTGACCTTACTTCCTGTCCAAACCGGAAGTCAAAGTTTAATGTTTAACAAAATCATATCTCCACAACCACAAGAGGTAAATTGACATTTTTTGTATCATTGTATAGATTGTTAATTGTCGAAAAATATTTACACAAAGGTGATCCCAATTTGACCTTACTTCCTATCCAAACCGGAAGTCAAAGTTTAATATTTAAAAAAATCATATCTCAACAACTACAAGAGGTAAATTCACAATTTTTGTACCATTGCACAGATCGTTAATTGTCAATAAATATTTACAAAAAGGTGACCCCTAATTTGACCTTACTTCCTGTCCAAACGGAAGTCAAAGTTTAATATTAAAATCATATCTCAACAACCACAAGAGGTAAATTGACATTTTTGTACCATTGTATAGACTGTTAATTGTCGAAAATATCTACACAAAGGTGACCCTAATTTGACCTTACTTCCTGTCCAAAACCGGAAGTCAAAGTTTCATATTTAAAAAAAATCATATCTCAACAACCAAAACAGGTAAATTCACAATTTTTATACCATTGTACAGACCGTTAATTGTCAAAAGATATTTACAAAAAGATGACACCAATTTGACCTTACTTCCTGTCCAAACCGGAAGTCAAGCATTTAATATTTAAAAAAATCATATCTCAACAACCACAAGAGGTAAATTCACAATTTTTGTACCATTGTACAGATCGCTAATTGTCAAAATATATTTACAAAAAGATGACCCCAATTTGACCTTACTTCCTGTCCAAACCGGAAGTCAAATTTAATATTTCAAAAAATCATCTCAGCAACCACAAGAGGTAAATTAAAATTTTTTGCTCCATTGTACAGATCGTTAATTGTCACAAAATATTTAAACAAAGTTGACCCCAATTTGACCTTACATCCTCCCGAACACCTTGAGTTTGTGTCGAGACAAACTCTGAATCTCTAGTTTTTTTTTTTTTTTCTTCTCCTTCTTCTTCTTCTTCTTTTCCGGATCGATTGTCTACAAAAAAACACATACTTGCAAACTTCACATGAACTTGAAACTTGGCACATACTTAGAACATAACACGTAGATGAAACATAATTTGTCACGTCATTATTAGGTCATCAGATATCGAATTTCGATCAATCATACTTTATTAGTTAAAACGTTTTGATTACGTTGCAAATGAAAGACTACACGGCTTTTTCAACGCTAAAAAAGTGCGCCCTCTGTTGGTGAATGTAAATCAGCTCTGGTCGTGCTCATTATGTATGCATGTTTAAGGAATTGAGCGTACGCTAATATGGATTGTCGCTCTCTATCGGCAAAAACGATTGTCTACAAAAACACATACTTGCAAACTTCACATGAACTTGAAACTTGGCATATACTTAACACGTAGATGAAACATAATTTGTGACGTCATGATTAGGTCATCAGATATCGAATTACAATAAATCAAAGTTTAATATTTAAAAAATCATATCTCAACAACCACAAAAGGTAAATTCACAATTTTGTACCATTGTATAGATTGTTAATTGTGGAAAAATATTTACAAAAGGTGACCCCAATTTGATACCTTTCCTGTCCAAACTGGAAGTCAAAGTTTAATATTTAACAAAATCATATCTCAACAACCACAAGAGATAAATTCACAATTCTTTCACCATTGTACAGATCGTTAATTGTCAAAAAATATTTTCAAAAAAGTGACCCCAATTTGACCTTTACTTCCTGTCCAAACCGGAAGTCAAAGTTTAATATTTAACAAAAATCATATCTCAACAACCACAAGAGATAAATTCACAATTCTTTCACATTGTACAGATCTGTTAATTGTCAAAAAATATTTTCAAAAAGTGACCCCCATTTGACCTTTTACTTCCTGTCCAAACCGGAAGTCAAAGTTAAATATTAAAAAAAATCATATCTCAACAACCACAAGAGAGAAATTCACAATTCTTTCAATATTGTACAGATCGTAATTTGTCAAATAATATTTAGAAAAAAGGTGACCTAATTTGACCTTACTTCCTGTCCAAACCGGAAGTCAAAGTTTAATATTTAAAAAAATCATATCTCAACAACAACAAGAGGTAAATTAACATTTTTTGCACCATTGTACAGATTGTTAATTGTCAAAAATATTTACAAAACATGACCCCAATTTGACCTTTACTTCCTGTCCAAACCGGAAGTCAAAGTTTAATATTAAAAAAAATCGTATCTCAACAACCACAAGAGGTAAATTAAAAATTGTTGTACCATTGTACAGATCGTTAATTGTCAAAAAATATTTATACCCCAATTTGAGCTTACTTCCTGTCCAAACCGGAAGTGAAAGTTTAATATTTAAAAAATCATATCTCAACAACCACAGGAGGTAAATTGACATTTTTGTACCATTGTACAGATTGTTAATTGCCAAAAGTATTTACACAAAGGTGACCCCAATTTGACCTTACTTCCTGTCCAAACCGGAAGTCAAAGTTTAATATTAAAATAATTTCTAAATTCAGTATTGTATTGTATTCAAATAAACTTCTCTCGCGAGAACTTCAACAGACGTTAACATTTGACTTCTCCAAACACTTTGAATTGATGACGTAACCATTTTAACTTCAACTGAACACCTTTGTTTTTGTTGTGACAAAACTTATATCTAGTTTTTTTATATTTTTCTTCTCCTTCTTCTTTTCCGGATCGATTGTCTACAAAAAAACACATACTTGCAAACTTCATATGAACTTGAAACTTGGCACATACTTAGAACATAACACGTAGATGAAACATAATTTGTGACGTCATTATTAGGTCATCAGATATCGAATTTCGATCAATCATACTTTATTAGTTAAAACGTTTTGATTACGTTGCAAATGAAAGACTACACGGCTTTTTCAACGCTAAAAAAGTGCGCCCTCTGTTGGTGAATGTAAATCAGCTCTGGTCGTGCTCATTATGTATGTAACGTAATTTGGTGAATGTAAATCAGCTCTGGTCGTGCTAATTATGTATGCACGTAAAAATCATATCTCAACAACCACAACAGGTAAATTGACAGTTTTGCACCATTGTACAGATTGTTAATTGTCAAAAATTATTTACACAAAGGTGACTAATTTGGCCTTACTTCCTGTCCAAACCGGAAGTCAAAGTTTAATGTTTAAACAAATCATATCTCCACAACCACAAGAGGTAAATTGAAATTTTTTGTATCATTGTATAGATTGTTAATTGTCAAAAAATATTTACACAAAGGTGACCCCAATTTGACCTTACTTCCTGTCCAAACCGGAAGTCAAAGTTTAATGTTTAAAAAAATCATATCTCCACAACCACAAGAGGTAAATTGAAATTTTTTGTATCATTGTATAGATTGTTAATTGTCAAAAAATATTTACACAAAGGTGACCCCAATTTGACCTTACTTCCTGTCCAAACCGGAAGTCAAAGTTTAATGTTTAACAAAATCATATCTCCACAACCACAAGAGGTAAATTGACATTTTTTTTATCATTGTATAGATTGTTAATTGTCGAAAAATATTTACACAAAGGTGATCCCAATTTGACCTTACTTCCTGTCCAAACCGAAGTCAAAGTTTAATATTTAAAAAATAATATCTCAACAACTACAAGAGGTAAATTCACAATTTTGTACCATTGCACAGATCGTTAATTGTCAATAAATATTTACAAAAGGTGACCCCTAATTTGACCTTACTTCCTGTCCAAACCGGAAGTCAAAGTTTAATATTAAAAATCATATCTCAACAACCACAAGAGGTAAATTGACATTTTGTACCATTGTATAGACTGTTAATTGTCGAAAATATCTACACAAAGGTGACCCCACTTGACCTTACTTCCTGTCCAAAACCGAAGTCAAAGTTTAATATTTAAAAAATTCATATCTCAACAACCACAAGGGGTAAATTCACAATCTTTCCACTATTGTACAGATTGTTAATTGTCAAAAATGTTTACAAAAACATGACCCAATTTGACCTTTTTCTTACTGTCTAAACCGGAAGTCAAAGTTTAATATAACAAATAATGATGCAAAGTTTCTTTTTAAAAACATTCTGACGTCGTCATCACTGCCCTGACAAACTCGAACACCTATGTGTTTGTATTATCACAAACACTGCCATCTAGTTATCTTTGTAATGCAAGATCATTGATCAACAAATTTGATGAATTTTATTCAACCACATGTGGAAAAACACATTTGACGTTGCAGCAATTACGGAAACATGGTTTAGACCGTACCTTCCCATCTGATCTTGTTTCAATTCCTGGTTTTACCATGTTCTCTAAATCTCGCACTTCCCAGCGTGGTGGGGGTATTGCGTGTTATATGCAAAACAGGATCAACACCCTGAGCAACTACATTTTGATACTCCAGATGATATTGTGGTGTTGTGGGTTAAGACTCGTCCTCCACGCCTTCCAAGATCAGTTTCACATGTCATAGTCGCGGTGGTATACTATCCACCTGGCAGTCCAGTCGCTGATCGACTGCTTGTCCATCTTCATGAAACAATTGAAAACATCTTCGCCAGTCACAAGGAAGCTGGGATTGTGATCATGGGAGATTTTAACCAGCTCGATCTTACACACCTTCTCAATGATTTTGAGTTCAGGCAAGTCGTTAATCAACCTACCAGAGAGGACAGGATTTTAGACAAAATTGTCTCCAATATGTCAAACCATTATGCTGCCTCTCGTTTGCTCTCCAATTGGCAAGAGTGATCACAACACTGTAATCTGGTCACCTCTGCAAACCTGTAATCGTACATCGAATATTACAAAGACTCGCATCACCAGACCCCTACGTGACTCCAATATGCAAGAGTTTGGAGCTTGGATTTGCCACCAAGATTGGTCTTCTGTAATGCAAGCCACAGACCTTAATCAACAGACCATTTGCCTTCTATGATACTCTGAATACAGCTTTAGATTATCACTTCGCAACTCGTATCACCAAACTCCACGTACATGATAAACCATGGATGACTCCTGTTATCAAATCTCTCATCCAGCAACGTCAGGTTTCATTATAAAAATACTCGGTCCTGGAAACTACGTAACAAAATTCTACGAGCTATCCATTTTGCAAAACACGAACATTATCATAACAGAGTTAAACGTCTGAAGGCAACTAACCCGGCTGCTTGGTATCGAGAGATCAAGTTGTTAACAAATCATATTCAAAATAGCAAGCCAATCAAGGTTCCAGGGATCGATCACAACAATTTCACAGAAATCGCTAACAGCATCAACAACAACTTCGCCTCTGTTGCTAATGACGTGACGGGGATCAATCCAGCAGAGTTACCATCTTACCTACCATCACCAACCCCAGCTCCAACTATCTACCCTTGGGAGGTATACCATCAACTTAAGCACATCAAATGCGGCAAATCTGGAGGACCTGACAACATTCCTGTACGCATCATTAAACAATTCGCTTGTGAACTCAGTTCTCCCCTAACCCATATTTTCAACACCTCACTCAAATCTGGAATTGTCCCTGATGTTTGGAAAAGAGCCATCATCATACCAATACCCAAAACCTCTCCAGCAACACTCGACAAGCTTAGGCCAGTAGCTTTGACAGACCACTTTGCCAAAGTCCTTGAAGGTTTTGCAGCCAGATGGACCACACATGACTTGGAACCGATTATTGATCGACAACAATTTGGTAACAGAAAGGTCTTTCTACTCACACACTGTCTGGTAGACCTGACACATACCTTGTATCAGCACGCTGAAATTCGTAAAGCGGCATCGACCCTTGTGCTGACCGATTTTAGCAAAGCATTCGATCGCGTTGATCACAATATTGCTATTACGAAGCTGATAAAGCTGGGTGTGGCACCATTCCTTATTAATTGGATAGCAAACTTCCTTACGAACCGTCAACAGTGTGTTCGCTATATGGGTGTTACTTCCAATTGGTCTACAATGCATGCGGGAGTGCCACAGGGTACACGACTTGGACCAATATTGTTCTCGGCAGTCATTGATGATGCTTGTCGAGATCTCAATTTTCCTACTCATCATTATTGGAAATATGTGGATGATTTGAGTATTGTGGAATGCCGTTTTGCTCATGACCAGTCACAGATACAACAGTCGCTTAAATCCCTTGAACAATGGACAGTCACTAATAAAATGTCTCTCAATCCCCAAAAATGTGCTACCATGGAATTTAACTTCATGCGAAACCCCCCACCACCTCCAGCTCTACAAATCAACGATCATCCCCTTGACCAATCAAAATCTGTGAAATACTTGGGAGTTCATATCCAGCATGATTTGAAATGGGACTCACACATTAACAGCATACTCCAACGAGCAAATGGTCGCTTTCATATGCTTCGAGTTCTAAAGGGACACTTGCCAGCAGATGACCTTGTTACCATAATTATATAAAGGGTACTTACGTCCACTCCTGGAGTATGCTGTACCAGTTTGGAACGGTGCATTGACAAAACATCACATCAACCGATTGGAAAGAATACAGAAGCGTGTTACTAAGCTGATCTTGGGTACTAATTATACAGATTATTCCACTGCACTGGAGTGCCTCAACCTACCAAACCTTTATGACCGTCGAACCTCCCTGTGCATGAAATTTGCCACTGACTTAGCATGTAAACAAAACATGCCTCACCTTATCCCACCTCCCAAAACGAACCAACGTGCCCTCCGCAACGCAAATCAAATAGCTCAACTCAAATGCAAAACGAACAGATTCAGAGACAGTCCAGTTCCCTATATGATTTCTCTCATTAATTTAAATGCTAATTATTTGTGAATTTTATTTTACACTATTATGTACATGTATTGTAAATATTAATTTTTGTGATCATAAGAGGACACTTACCAGCAGTTGCACTTTTTACATCGCTTTTTTACCTCGCCCTTTTTAAATAACTTATAACTTAAAAAAAAATTTTTGTTAATGTCAAAATGTCAAACGTCAAAAGAAATGGTTTATGATGTTTTTGTGTTTTAGTTAATACAGTTTTCTTGGTAATATTACCTTTTTATAATGTTTTGTTGTTGTTTACAACTGACTGTGTTTGTTTATTATTTATAATCATTGTTCTGGTTTAATCCTTT